>JAECXO010000288.1:1200000-1800000 GCA_018152825.1 Scaptomyza hsui | reverse complement strand
TATCGATGAAAATGTAAAATTAACTATTTTTTTTTAATTTTAATAGGTTTGAAAATAAAGGAACACAAATACATAGCTCAATTTCCCGAATTATGGATATTTCACGAGTTATCGATGAAAATGTAAAATTAACTATTTTTTTTTAATTTTAATAGGTTTGAAAAAAAAGGAACACAAATACATAGCTCAATTTCCCGAATTATGGATATTTCTCGAGTTATCGATGAAAATGTAAAATTAACTATTTTTTTTAATTTTAATAGGTTTGAAAAAAAAGGAACACAAATACATAGCTCAATTTCCCGAATTATGGATATTTCTCGAGTTATCGATGAAAATGTAAAATTAACTATTTTTTTAATTTTAATAGGTTTGAAAAAAAGGAACACAAATACATAGCTCAATTTCCCGAATTATGGATATTTCTCGAGTTATCGATGAAAATGTAAAATTAACTATTTTTTTTTTAATTTTAATAGGTTTGAAAAAAAAGGAACACAAATACATAGCTCAATTTCCCGAATTATGGATATTTCTCGAGTTATCGATGAAAATGTAAAATTAACTATTTTTTTTTAATTTTAATAGGTTTGAAAATAAAGGAACACAAATACATAGCTCAATTTCCCGAATTATGGATATTTCTCGAGTTATCGATGAAAATGTAAAATTAACTATTTTTTTTTTTAATTTTAATAGGTTTGAAAAAAAAGGAACACAAATACATAGCTCAATTTCCCGAATTATGGATATTTCTCGAGTTATCGATGAAAATGTAAAATTAACTATTTTTTTTAATTTTAATAGGTTTGAAAAAAAAGGAACACAAATACATAGCTCAATTTCCCGAATTATGGATATTTCTCGAGTTATCGATGAAAATGTAAAATTAACTATTTTTTTTTTAATTTTAATAGGTTTGAAAAAAAAGGAACACAAATACATAGCTCAATTTCCCGAATTATGGATATTTCTCGAGTTATCGATGAAAATGTAAAATTAACTATTTTTTTTTAATTTTAATAGGTTTGAAAAAAAAGGAACACAAATACATAGCTCAATTTCCCGAATTATGGATATTTCACGAGTTATCGATGAAAATGTAAAATTAACTATTTTTTTTTTTTTTTTAATAGGTTTGAAAAAAAAGGAACACAAATACATAGCTCAATTTCCCGAATTATGGATATTTCTCGAGTTATCGATGAAAATGTAAAATTAACTATTTTTTTTTTAATTTTAATAGGTTTGAAAAAAAAGGAACACAAATACATAGCTCAATTTCCCGAATTATGGATATTTCTCGAGTTATCGATGAAAATGTAAAATAAACTATTTTTTTTTAATTTTAATAGGTTTGAAAATAAAGGAACACAAATACATAGCTCAATTTCCCGAATTATGGATATTTCACGAGTTATCGATGAAAATGTAAAATTAACTATTTTTTTTTAATTTTAATAGGTTTGAAAAAAAAGGAACACAAATACATAGCTCAATTTCCCGAATTATGGATATTTCTCGAGTTATCGACGAAAACGTAAAATTAAACTATTTTTTTTTAATTTTAATAGGTTTGAAAAAAAGGAACACAAATACATAGCTCAATTTCCCGAATTATGGATATTTCTCGAGTTATCGATGAAAACGTAAAATTAACTATTTTTTTTAATTTTTAATAGGTTTGAAAAAAAGGAACACAAATACATAGCTCAATTTCCCGAATTATGGATATTTCTCGAGTTATCGATGAAAATGTAAAATTAACTATTTTTTTTTAATTTTAATAGGTTTGAAAAAAAAGGAACACAAATACATAGCTCAATTTCCCGAATTATGGATATTTCACGAGTTATCGATGAAAATGTAAAATTAACTATTTTTTTTTTTAATTTTAATAGGTTTGAAAAAAAAGGAACACAAATACATAGCTCAATTTCCCGAATTATGGATATTTCTCGAGTTATCGATGAAAATGTAAAATTAACTAATTTTTTTTTTAATTTTAATAGGTTTGAAAATAAAGGAACACAAATACATAGCTCAATTTCCCGAATTATGGATATATCACGAGTTATCGATGAAAATGTAAAATAAACTATTTTTTTTTTTTAATTTTAATAGGTTTGGAAAAAAAATGAACACAAATACATAGCTCAATTTCCCGAATTATGGATATTTCTCAAGTTGTCGACGAAAAAGTAAAATTAACTATTTTTTTTTTAATTTTAATAGGTTTGAAAAAAAAGGAACACAAATACATAGCTCAATTTCCCGAATTATGGATATTCCTCGAGTTATCGATGAAAATGTAAAATTAACTAGTTTTTTTTAATCTTAATAGGTTTGAAAATAAAGGAACACAAATACATAGCTCAATTTCCCAAATTATGGATATTTCACGAGTTATCGATGAAAATGTAAAATTAACTATTTTTTTTTTAATTTTAATAGGTTTGAAAATAAAGGAACACAAATACATAGCTCAATTTCCCGAATTATGGATATTTCTCGAGTTATCGATGAAAATGTAAAATAAACTAATTTTTTTTTAATTTTAATAGGTTTGAAAAAAAAGGAACACAAATACATAGCTCAATTTCCCGAATTATGGATATTTCTCAAGTTGTCGACGAAAAAGTAAAATTAACTATTTTTTTTTAATTTTAATAGGTTTGAAAAAAAAGGAACACAAATACATAGCTCAATTTCCCGAATTATGGATATTTCTCGAGTTATCGATGAAAATGTAAAATTAACTAATTTTTTTTAATTTTAATAGGTTTGAAAATAAAGGAACACAAATACATAGCTAAATTTCCCGAATTATGGATATTCCTCGAGATATCGATGAAAATGTAAAATTAACTAGTTTTTTTTTAAATTTTAATATGTTTGAAAAAAAATTAACACAAATATAAAGCTCAATTTCCCGAATTATGGATATTTCTCGAGTTATCGATGAAAATGTAAAATTAACTAATTTTTTTTAATTTTAATAGGTTTGAAAATAAAGGAACACAAATACATAGCTCAATTTCCCGAATTATGGATATTTCTCAAGTTATCGATGAAAATGTAAAATTACCTTTTATTTTCTTTTAATTTTAATAGGTTTGAAAATAAAGGAACACATATACATAGCTCAATTTCCCGAATTATGGATATTTCTCGAGTTATCGATGAAAATGTAAAATTAACTATTTATTTATTAATTTTAATAGGTTTTAAAATAAAGGAACACAAATACATAGCTCAATTTCCCGAATTATGGATATTTCTCGAGTTATCGATGAAAATGTAAAATTAACTCTTTTTTTTTAATTTTAATAGGTTTGAAAAAAAAGGAACACAAATACAAAGCTCAACTTCCCGAATTATGGATATTTCTCGAGTTATCGATGAAAATGTAAAATTAACTATTTTTTTTAATTTTAATAGGTTTGAAAATAAAGGAACACAAATACATAGCTCAATTTCCCGAATTATAGATATTTAACGAGTTATCGATGAAAATGTAAAATAAACTAATTTTTTTTTTAATTTTAATAGGTTTGAAAAAAAAGGAACACATATACATAGCTCAATTTCCCGAATTATGGATATTTCTCGAGTTATCGATGAAAATGTAAAATTAACTATTTTTTTTTAATTTTAATAGGTTTGAAAATAAAGGAACACAAATACATAGCTCAATTTCCCGAATTATGGATATTTCACGAGTTATCGATGAAAATGTAAAATTAAAAATTTTTTTTCAATTTTAATAGGTTTGAAAATAAAGGAACACATATACATAGCTCAATTTCCCGAATTATGGATATTTCTCGAGTTATCGATGAAAATGTAAAATTAACTATTTTTTTTAATTTTAATAGGTTTGAAAATAAAGGAACACAAATACATAGCTCAATTTCCCGAATTATGGATATTTCTCGAGTTATCGATGAAAATGTAAAATTAACTATTTTTTTTTTAATTTTAATAGGTTTGAAAAAAAAGGAACACAAATACAAAGCTCAATTTCCCGAATTATGGATATTTCTCGAGTTATCGATGAAAATGTAAAATTAACTATTTTTTTTTAATTTTAATAGGTTTGAAAATAAAGGAACACAAATACATAGCTCAATTTCCCGAATTATGGATATTTCTCGAGTTATCGATGAAAATGTAAAATTAACTAATTTTTTTTTAATTTTAATAGGTTTGAAAATAAAGGAACACAAATACATAGCTCAATTTCCCGAATTATGGATATTTCTCGAGTTATCGATGAAAATGTAAAATTAACTAATTTTTTTTTAATTTTAATAGGTTTGAAAATAAAGGAACACAAATACATAGCTCAATTTCCCGAATTATGGATATTTCTCGAGTTATCGATGAAAATGTAAAATTACCTATTTTTTTTAATTTTAATAGGTTTGAAAATAAAGGAACACAAATACATAGCTCAATTTCCCGAATTATGGATATTTCTCAAGTTGTCGACGAAAAAGTAAAATTAACTATTTTTTTTTTAATTTTAATAGGTTAGAAAAAAAAAGGAACACAAATACATAGCTCAATTTCCCGAATTAAGGATATTCCTCGAGTTATCGATGAAAATGTAAAATTAACTAGTTTTTTTTTAAATTTTAATAGGTTTAAAAAAAAGGAACACAAATACAAAGCTCAATTTCCCGAATTATGGATATTTCTCGAGTTATCGATGAAAATGTAAAATTAACTAATTTTTTTTTAATTTTAATAGGTTTGAAAATAAAGGAACACAAATACATAGCTCAATTTCCCGAATTATGGATATTTCTCAAGTTATCGATGAAAATGTAAAATTACCAATTTTTTTTTTTTAATTTTAATAGGTTTGAAAATAAAGGAACACAAATACATAGCTCAATTTCCCGAATTATGGATATTTCTCGAGTTATCGATGAAAATGTAAAATTAACTATTTATTTATTAATTTTAATAGGTTTTAAAATAAAGGAACACAAATACATAGCTCAATTTCCCGAATTATGGATATTTCTCGAGTTATCGATAAAAATGTAAAATTAACTATTTTTTTTTAATTTTAATAGGTTTGAAAAAAAGGAACACAAATACAAAGCTCAACTTCCCGAATTATGGATATTTCTCGAGTTGGAAAATGTAAAATTAATTATTTTTTTTTAATTTTAATAGGTTTGAAAATAAAGGAACACAAATACATAGCTCAATTTCCCGAATTATGGATATTTCACGAGTTATCGATAAAAATGTAAAATTAACTAATTTTTTTTAATTTTAATAGGTTTGAAAATAAAGGAACACAAATACATAGCTCAATTTCCCGAATTATGGATATTTCTCGAGTTATCGATGAAAATGTAAAATTAACTATTTTTTTTTTATTTTAATAGGTTTGAAAAAAAGGAACACAAATACATAGCTCAATTTCCCGAATTATGGATATTTCTCGAGTTATCGATGAAAATGTAAAATTAACTATTTTTTTTTTAATTTTAATAGGTTTGAAAATAAAGGAACACAAATACATAGCTCAATTTCCCGAATTATGGATATTTCACGAGTTATCGACGAAAACGTAAAATTAACTATTTTTTTTTTTTTTTTTAGTAGGTTCTGAAAAAAAGGAACACAAATACATAGCTCAATTCCCCGAATTATGGATATTTCTCGAGTTATCGATGAAAATGTAAAATTAACTATTTTTTTTTAATTTTAATAGGTTTGAAAAAAAAGGAACACAAATACATAGCTCAATTTCCCGAATTATGGATATATCACGAGTTATCGATGAAAATGTAAAACTAACAATTTTTTTTTGTAATTTTAAGAGGTTTGAAAAAAAAGGAACACAAATACATAGCTCAATTTCCCGAATTATGGATATTTCTCGAGTTACCGACGAAAACGTATAATAAACTATTTTTTTTTAATTTTAATAGGTTTGAAAATAAAGGAACACAAATACATAGCTCAATTTCCCGAATTATGGATATTTCTCGAGTTATCGACGAAAACGTAAAATTAACTATTTTTTTTTAAATTTTAATAGGTTTGAAAAAAAAGGAACACAAATACATAGCTCAATTTCCCGAATTATGGATATTTCTCGAGTTATCGATGAAAATGTAAAATTAACTATTTTTTTTTTTAATTTTAATAGGTTTGAAAATAAAGGAACACAAATACATAGCTCAATTTCCCGAATTATGGATATTTCACGAGTTATCGATGAAAATGTAAAATTAACTATTTTTTTTTAATTTTAATAGGTTTGAAAATAAAGGAACACAAATACATAGCTCAATTTCCCGAATTATGGATATTTCTCGAGTTATCGACGAAAACGTAAAATTAACTATTTTTTTTTTTAATTTTAATAGGTTAGAAAAAAAGGAACACAAATACATAGCTCAATTTCCCGAATTATGGATATTCCTCGAGTTATCGATGAAAATGTAAAATTAACTATTTTTTTTTAAATTTTAATAGGTTTGAAAAAAAGGAACACAAATACATAGCTCAATTTCCCGAATTATGGATATTTCTCGAGTTATCGATGAAAATGTAAAATTAACTAATTTTTTTTAAATTTTAATAGGTTTGAAAATAAAGGAACACAAATACATAGCTCAATTTCCCGAATTATGGATATTTCTCGAGTTATCGATGAAAATGTAAAATAAACTATTTTTTTTTTATTTTAATAGGTTTGAAAAAAAAGAACACAAATACATAGCTCAATTTCCCGAATTATGGATATTTCTCAAGTTGTCGACGAAAAAGTAAAATTAACTATTTTTTTTAAATTTTAATAGGTTAGAAAAAAAAGGAACACAAATACATAGCTCAATTTCCCGAATTATGGATATTCCTCGAGTTATCGATGAAAATGTAAAATTAACTAGTTTTTTTTTAAATTTTAATAGGTTTGAAAAAAAAGGAACACAAATACAAAGCTCAATTTCCCGAATTATGGATATTTCTCGAGTTATCGATGAAAATGTAAAATTAACTAATTTTTTTTAATTTTAATAGGTTTGAAAATAAAGGAACACAAATACATAGCTCAATTTCCCGAATTATGGATATTTCTCGAGTTATCGATGAAAATGTAAAATTAACTATTTTTTTTTTAATTTTAATAGGTTTGAAAATAAAGGAACACAAATACATAGCTCAATTTCCCGAATTATGGATATTTCTCGAGTTATCGATGAAAATGTAAAATTAACTATTTTTTTATTAATTTTAATAGGTTTTAAAAAAAAGGAACACAAATACATAGCTCAATTTCCCGAATTATGGATATTTCTCGAGTTATCGATAAAAATGTAAAATTAACTCTTTTTTTTTAATTTTAATAAGTTTGAAAAAAAAAGGAACACAAATACAAAGCTCAACTTCCCGAATTATGGATATTTCTCGAGTTGAAAAATGTAAAATTAACTATTTTTTTTTTAATTTTAATAGGTTTGAAAATAAAGGAACACAAATACATAGCTCAATTTCCCGAATTATGGATATTTCTCGAGTTATCGATGAAAATGTAAAATTAACTAGTTTTTTTTAAATTTTAATAGGTTTGAAAAAAAAGGAACACAAATACAAAGCTCAATTTCCCGAATTATGGATATTTCTCGAGTTATCGATGAAAATGTAAAATTAACTAATTTTTTTTTAATTTTAATAGGTTTGAAAATAAAGGAACACAAATACATAGCTCAATTTCCCGAATTATGGATATTTCTCGAGTTATCGATGAAAATGTAAAATTAACTATTTTTTTTCTTAATTTTAATAGGTTTGAAAATAAAGGAACACAAATACATAGCTCAATTTCCCGAATTATGGATATTTCTCGAGTTATCGATGAAAATGTAAAATTAACTATTTTTTTATTAATTTTAATAGGTTTGAAAATAAAGGAACACAAATACATAGCTCAATTTCCCGAATTATGGATATTTCTCGAGTTATCGATGAAAATGTAAAATTAACTATTTTTTTTAATTTTAATAGGTTTGAAAAAAAAGGAACACAAATACAAAGCTCAATTTCCCGAATTATGGATATTTCTCGAGTTATCGATGAAAATGTAAAATTAACTATTTTTTTTAATTTTAATAGGTTTGAAAATAAAGGAACACAAATACATAGCTCAATTTCCCGAATTATGGATATTTCTCGAGTTATCGATGAAAATGTAAAATTAACTAATTTTTTTTTTAATTTTAATAGGTTTGAAAAAAAAGGAACACAAATACATAGCTCAATTTCCCGAATTATGGATATTTCTCGAGTTATCGATGAAAATGTAAAATTAACTATTTTTTTTTAATTTTAATAGGTTTGAAAATAAAGGAACACAAATACATAGCTCAATTTCCCGAATTATGGATATTTCACGAGTTATCGATGAAAATGTAAAATTAATTATTTTTTTTTAATTTTAATAGGTTTGAAAATAAAGGAACACAAATACATAGCTCAATTTCCCGAATTATGGATATTTCTCGAGTTATCGATGAAAATGTAAAATTAACTATTTTTTTTTAATTTTAATAGGTTTGAAAATAAAGGAACACAAATACATAGCTCAATTTCCCGAATTATGGATATTTCTCGAGTTATCGATGAAAATGTAAAATTAACTATTTATTTTTTTAATTTTAATAGGTTTGAAAAAAAAGGAACACAAATACAAAGCTCAATTTCCCGAATTATGGATATTTCTCGAGTTATCGATGAAAATGTAAAATTAACTAATTTTTTTTTAATTTTAATAGGTTTGAAAATAAAGGAACACAAATACATAGCTCAATTTCCCGAATTATGGATATTTCTCGAGTTATCGATGAAAATGTAAAATTAACTAATTTTTTTTAATTTTAATAGGTTTGAAAATAAAGGAACACAAATACATAGCTCAATTTCCCGAATTATGGATATTTCTCGAGTTATCGATGAAAATGTAAAATTAATTAATTTTTTTTAATTTTAATAGGTTTGAAAATAAAGGAACACAAATACATAGCTCAATTTCCCGAATTATGGATATTTCTCGAGTTATCGATGAAAATGTAAAATTAACTATTTTTTTTTAATTTTAATAGGTTTGAAAATAAAGGAACACAAATACATAGCTCAATTTCCCGAATTATGGATATTTCTCGAGTTATCGACGAAAACGTAAAATTAACTATTTTTTTTTTTAATTTTAATAGGTTTGAAAAAAAAGGAACACAAATACATAGCTCAATTTCCCGAATTATGGATATTCCTCGAGTTATCGATGAAAATGTAAAATTAACTAGTTTTTTTTTAAATTTTAATAGGTTTGAAAAAAAAGGAACACAAATACATAGCTCAATTTCCCGAATTATGGATATTTCTCGAGTTATCGATGAAAATGTAAAATTAACTATTTTTTTTAATTTTAATAGGTTTGAAAATAAAGGAACACAAATACATAGCTCAATTTCCCGAATTATGGATATTTCTCAAGTTATCGATGAAAATGTAAAATTAACTATTTTTTTTTTAATTTTAATAGGTTTGAAAATAAAAGGAACACAAATACATAGCTCAATTTCCCGAATTATGGATATTTCTCGAGTTATCGATGAAAATGTAAAATTAACTATTTTTTTTATTAATTTTAATAGGTTTGAAAATAAAGGAACACAAATACATAGCTCAATTTCCCGAATTATGGATATTTCTCGAGTTATCGATGAAAATGTAAAATTAACTATTTTTTTTTAATTTTAATAGGTTTGAAAAAAAAGGAACACAAATACAAAGCTCAACTTCCCGAATTATGGATATTTCTCGAGTGAAAATGTAAAATTAATTATTTTTTTTAATTTTAATAGGTTTGAAAATAAAGGAACACAAATACATAGCTCAATTTCCCGAATTATAGATATTTCACGAGTTATCGATGAAAATGTAAAATTAACTAATTTTTGTTAATTTTAATAGGTTTGAATATAAAGGAACACATATACAAAGCTCAATTTCCCGAATTATGGATATTTCTCGAGTTATCGATGAAAATGTAAAATTAACTATTTTTTTTTTAATTTTAATAGGTTTGAAAAAAAAGGAACACAAATACATAGCTCAATTTCCCGAATTATGGATATTTCTCGAGTTATCGATGAAAATGTAAAATTAACTATTTTTTTTTTAATTTTAATAGGTTTGAAAATAAAGGAACAAAAATACATAGCTCAATTTCCCGAATTATGGATATTTCACAAGTTATCAACGAATACGTAAAATTAACTATTTTTTTTTTTTAGTTTTAGTAGTTCTGAAAAAAAGGAACACAAATACATAGCTCAATTCCCCGAATCATGGATATTTCTCGAGTTATCGATGAAAATGTAAAATTAACTATTTTTTTTTAATTTTAATAGGTTTGAAAATAAAGGAACACAAATACATAGCTCAATTTCCCGAATTATGGATATATCACGAGTTATCGATGAAAATGTAAAACTAACAATTTTTTTTTGTAATTTTAAGAGGTTTGAAAAAAAAGGAACACAAATACATAGCTCAATTTCCCGAATTATGGATATTTCTCGAGTTACCGACGAAAACGTATAATAAACTATTTTTTTTTAATTTTAATAGGTTTGAAAAAAAAGGAACACAAATACATAGCTCAAGTTCCCGAATTATGGATATTTCTCGAGTTATCGACGAAAACGTATAATTAACTATTTTTTTAAATTTTTAATAGGTTTGAAAAAAAAGGAACACAAATACATAGCTAAATTTCCCGAATTATGGATATTTCTCGAGTTATCGATGAAAATGTAAAATTAACTATTTTTTTTTTAATTTTAATAGGTTTGAAAATAAAGGAACACAAATACATAACTCAATTTCCCAAATTATGGATATTTCACGAGTTATCGATGAAAATGTAAAATTAACTATTTTTTTTTTAATTTTAATAGGTTTGAAAATAAAGGAACACAAATACATAGCTCAATTTCCCGAATTATGGATATTTCTCGAGTTATCGACGAAAACGTAAAATTAACTATCTTTTTTTTTAATTTTAATAGGTTAGAAAAAAAAGGAACACAAATACATAGCTCAATTTCCCGAATTATGGATATTCCTCGAGTTATCGATGAAAATGTAAAATTAACTATTTTTTTTTTTAAATTTTAATAGGTTTGAAAAAAAGGAACACAAATACATAGCTAAATTTCCCGAATTATGGATATTTCTCGAGTTATCGATGCAAATGTAAAATTAACGAATTTTTTTTTAATTTTAATAGGTTTGAAAATAAAGGAACGCAAATACATAGCTCAATTTCCCGAATTATGGATATTTCTCGAGGTATCGATGAAAATGTAAAATAAACTATTTTTTTTTTGAATTTTAATAGGTTTGGAAAAAAATGAACACAAATAGATAGCTCAATTTCCCGAATTATGGATATTTCTCAAGTTGTCGACGAAAAAGTAAAATTAACTATTTTTTTTAAATTTTAATAGGTTAGAAAAAAAAGGAACACAAATACATAGCTCAATTTCCCGAATTATGGATATTCCTCGAGTTATCGATGAAAATGTAAAATTAACTAGTTTTTTTTTTAAATTTTAATAGGTTTAAAAAAAAGGAACACAAATACAAAGCTCAATTTCCCGAATTATGGATATTTCTCGAGTTATCGATGAAAATGTAAAATTAACTAATTTTTTTTTAATTTTAATAGGTTTGAAAATAAAGGAACACAAATACATAGCTCAATTTCCCGAATTATGGATATTTCTCAAGTTATCGATGAAAATGTAAAATTACCAATTTTTTTTTTTTAATTTTAATAGGTTTGAAAATAAAGGAACACAAATACATAGCTCAATTTCCCGAATTATGGATATTTCTCGAGTTATCGATGAAAATGTAAAATTAACTATTTATTTATTAATTTTAATAGGTTTTAAAATAAAGGAACACAAATACATAGCTCAATTTCCCGAATTATGGATATTTCTCGAGTTATCGATAAAAATGTAAAATTAACTCTTTTTTTTAATTTTAATAGGTTTGAAAAAAAAGGAACACAAATACAAAGCTCAACTTCCCGAATTATGGATATTTCTCGAGTGAAAATGTAAAATTAATTATTTTTTTTAATTTTAATAGGTTTGAAAATAAAGGAACACAAATACATAGCTCAATTTCCCGAATTATAGATATTTCACGAGTTATCGATGAAAATGTAAAATTAACTAATTTTTTTTTAATTTTAATAGGTTTGAAAATAAAGGAACACATATACATAGCTCAATTTCCCGAATTATGGATATTTCTCGAGTTATCGATGAAAATGTAAAATTAACTATTTTTTTTTTTAATTTTAATAGGTTAGAAAAAAAAGGAACACAAATACATAGCTCAATTTCCCGAATTATGGATATTTCTCGAGTTATCGATGAAAATGTAAAATTAACTCTTTTTTTTTAATTTTAATAGGTTTGAAAATAAAGGAACACAAATACAAAGCTCAACTTCCCGAATTATGGATATTTCTCGAGTTATCGATGAAAATATAAAATTAACTATTTTTTTTTAATTTTAATAGGTTTGAAAATAAAGGAACACAAATACATAGCTCAATTTCCCGAATTATGGATATTTCTCGAGTTATCGATGAAAATGTAAAATTAACTATTTTTTTTTAATTTTAATAGGTTTGAAAAAAAAGGAACACAAATACATAGCTCAATTTCCCGAATTATGGATATTTCTCGAGTTATCGATGAAAATGTAAAATTAACTATTTTTTTTTTAATTTTAATAGGTTTGAAAATAAAGGAACAAAAATACATAGCTCAATTTCCCGAATTATGGATATTTCACAAGTTATCAACGAATACGTAAAATTAACTATTTTTTTTTTTATTTTAGTAGTTCTGAAAAAAAAGGAACACAAATACATAGCTCAATTTCCCGAATTATGGATATTTCTCGAGTTATCGATGAAAATGTAAAATTAACTATTTTTTTTAATTTTAATAGGTTTGAAAATAAAGGAACACAAATACATAGCTCAATTTCCCGAATTATGGATATATCACGAGTTATCGATGAAAATGTAAAACTAACAATTTTTTTTTGTAATTTTAAGAGGTTTGAAAAAAAAGGAACACAAATACATAGCTCAATTTCCCGAATTATGGATATTTCTCGAGTTACCGACGAAAACGTATAATAAACTATTTTTTTTTAATTTTAATAGGTTTGAAAAAAAAGGAACACAAATACATAGCTCAAGTTCCCGAATTATGGATATTTCTCGAGTTATCGACGAAAACGTATAATTAACTATTTTTTTTTAATTTTTAATAGGTTTGAAAAAAAAGGAACACAAATACATAGCTAAATTTCCCGAATTATGGATATTTCTCGAGTTATCGATGAAAATGTAAAATTAACTATTTTTTTTTTTAATTTTAATAGGTTTGAAAAAAAAGGAACACAAATACATAGCTCAATTTCCCAAATTATGGATATTTCACGAGTTATCGATGAAAATGTAAAATTAACTATTTCTTTTTAATTTGAATAGGTTTGAAAATAAAGGAACACAAATACATAGCTCAATTTCCCGAATTATGGATATTTCTCGAGTTATCGATGAAAATGTAAAATTAACTAATTTTTTTTTAATTTTAATAGGTTTGAAAATAAAGGAACGCAAATACATAGCTCAATTTCCCGAATTACGGATATTTCTCGAGTTATCGATGAAAATGTAAAATTAACTATTTTTTTTTAATTTTAATAGGTTTGAAAATAAAGGAACACAAATACATAGCTCAATTTCCCGAATTATGGATATTTCTCGAGTTATCGACGAAAACGTAAAATTAACTATTTTTTCTTTTTAATTTTAATAGGTTTGAAAAAAAGGAACACAAATACATAGCTCAATTTCCCGAATTATGGATATTTCACGAGTTATCGACGAAAACGTAAAATTAACTATTTTTTTTTTTAATTTTAATAGGTTTGAAAATAAAGGAACACAAATACATAGCTCAATTTCCCGAATTATGGATATTTCTCGAGTTATCGACGAAAACGTAAAATTAACTATTTTTTCTTTTAATTTTAATAGGTTTGAAAAAAAGGAACACAAATACATAGCTCAATTTCCCGAATTATGGATATTTCACGAGTTATCGACGAAAACGTAAAATTAACTATTTTTTTTTAATTTTAATAGGTTTGAAAATAAAGGAACACAAATACATAGCTCAATTTCCCGAATTATGGATATTTGTCGAGTTATCGACGAAAACGTAAAATTAACTATTTTTTTTTAAATTTTAATAGGTTTGAAAAAAAAGGAAACACAAATACATAGCTCAATTTCCCGAATTATGGATATTCCTCGTGTTATCGATGTAAATGTAAAATTAACTATTTTTTTTTTAAATTTTAATAGGTTTGAAAAAAAAGGAACACAAATACATAGCTCAATTTCCCGAATTATGGATATTTCTCGAGTTATCGATGAAAATGTAAAATTAACTAATTTTTTTTTAATTTTAATAGGTTTGAAAATAAAGGAACACAAATACATAGCTCAATTTCCCGAATTATGGATATTTCTCGAGTTATCGATGAAAATGTAAAATTACCTATTTTATTTTTTAATTTTAATAGGTTTGAAAATAAAGAAACACATATACATAGCTCAATTTCCCGAATTATGGATATTTCTCGAGTTATCGATGAAAATGTAAAATTAACTATTTATTTATTAATTTTAATAGGTTTTAAAATAAAGGAACACAAATACATAGCTCAATTTCCCGAATTATGGATATTTCTCGAGTTATCGATGAAAATGTAAAATTAACTATTTTTTTTAATTTTAATAGGTTTGAAAATAAAGGAACACAAATACATAGCTCAATTTCCCGAATTATGGATATTTCTCGAGTTTTCGACGAAAACGTAAAATTAACTATTTTTTTTTTAATTTTAATAGGTTTGAAAAAAAGGAACACAAATACATAGCTCAATTTCCCGAATTATGGATATTTCACGAGTTATCGACGAAAACGTAAAATTAACTATTTTTTTTTTTAATTTTAATAGGTTTGAAAATAAAGGAACACAAATACATAGCTCAATTTCCCGAATTATGGATATTTCTCGAGTTATCGACGAAAACGTAAAATTAACTATTTTTTTTTAATTTTAATAGGTTTGAAAAAAAGGAACACAAATACATAGCTCAATTTCCCGAATTATGGATATTTCACGAGTTATCGACGAAAACGTAAAATTAACTATTTTTTTTTTTAATTTTAATAGGTTTGAAAATAAAGGAACACAAATACATAGCTCAATTTCCCGAATTATGGATATTTGTCGAGTTATCGACGAAAACGTAAGATTAACTATTTTTTTTTTAATTTTAATAGGTTTGAAAAAAAAGGAACACAAATACATAGCTCAATTTCCCGAATTATGGATATTCCTCGTGTTATCGATGAAAATGTAAAATTAACTATTTATTTTTTTAAATTTTAATAGGTTTGAAAAAAAAGGAACACAAATACATAGCTCAATTTCCCGAATTATGGATATTTCTCGAGTTATCGATGAAAATGTAAAATTAACTAATTTTTTTTAATTTTAATAGGTTTGAAAATAAAGGAACACAAATACATAGCTCAATTTCCCGAATTATGGATATTTCTCGAGTTATCGATGAAAATGTAAAATTACCTATTTTATTTTTTTAATTTTAATAGGTTTGAAAATAAAGGAACACATATACATAGCTCAATTTCCCGAATTATGGATATTTCTCGAGTTATCGATGAAAATGTAAAATTAACTATTTATTTATTAATTTTAATAGGTTTTAAAATAAAGGAACACAAATACATAGCTCAATTTCCCGAATTATGGATATTTCTCGAGTTATCGATGAAAATGTAAAATTAACCATTTTTTTTTTAATTTTAATAGGTTTGAAAAAAAAGGAACACAAATACAAAGCTCAATTTCCTGAATTATGGATATTTAACTTCTTTTTTTTAATTTTAATAGGTTAGAAAAAAAAAAGGAACACAAATACATAGCTCAATTTCCCGAATTATGGATATTCCTCGAGTTATCGATGAAAATGTAAAATTAACTATTTTTTTTAATTTTAATAGGTTTTAAAAAATAGGAACACAAATACATAGCTCAATTTCCCGAATTATGGATATTTCTCGAGTTATCGATGAAAATGTGAAGTTAACTAATTTTTTTTTAATTTTAATAGGTTTGAAAATAAAGGAACACAAATACATAGCTCAATTTCCCGAATTATGGATATTTCTCGAGTTATCGATGAAAATGTAAAATTAACTATTTTTTTTAATTTTAATAGGTTTGAAAATAAAGGAACACATATACATAGCTCAATTTCCCGAATTATGGATATTTCTCGAGTTATCGATGAAAATGTAAAATTAACTATTTATTTATTAATTTTAATAGGTTTTAAAATAAAGGAACACAAATACATAGCTCATTTCATCGAGTTATCGATGAAAACGTAAAATTAACTATTTTTTTTTTTAATTTTAATAGGTTTGAAAATAAAGGAACACAAATACATAGCTCAATTTCCCGAATTATGGATATTTCACGAGTTATCGATGAAAATGTAAATTTAACTTTTTTTTTTATTTTAATAGGTTTGAAAATAAAGGAACACAAATACATAGCTCAATTTCCCGAATTATGGATATTTCTCGAGTTATCGATGAAAATGTAAAATTAACTATTTTTTTTTTAATTTTAATAGGTTTGAAAATAAAGGAACACAAATACATAGCTCAATTTCCCGAATTATGGATATTTCTCGAGTTATCGATGAAAATGTAAAATTAACTATTTTTTTTTTAATTTTAATAGGTTTGAAAATAAAGGAACACAAATACATAGCTCAATTTCCCGAATTATGGATATTTCTCGAGTTATCGATGAAAATGTAAAATTAACTATTTTTTTTTAATTTTAATAGGTTTGAAAAAAAGGAACACAAATACATAGCTCAATTTCCCGAATTATGGATATTTCTCGAGTTATCGATGAAAATGTAAAATTAACTATTTTTTTTTAATTTTAATAGGTTTGAAAATAAAGGAACACAAATACATAGCTCAATTTCCCGAATTATGGATATTTCTCGAGTTATCGATGAAAATGTAAAATTAACTATTTTTTTTTTAATTTTAATAGGTTTGAAAATAAAGGAACACAAATACATAGCTCAATTTCCCGAATTATGGATATTTCTCGAGTTATCGATGAAAATGTAAAATTAACTATTTTTTTTTAATTTTAATAGGTTTGAAAATAAAGGAACACAAATACATAGCTCAATTTCCCGAATTATGGATATTTCTCGAGTTATCGATGAAAATGTAAAATTAACTATTTTTTTTTTAATTTTAATAGGTTTGAAAAAAAAGGAACACAAATACATAGCTCAATTTCCCGAATTATGGATATTTCTCGAGTTATCGATGAAAACGTAAAATTAACTAATTTTTTTTAAATTTTAATAGGTTTGAAAATAAAGGAACACAAATACATAGCTCAATTTCCCGAATTATGGATATTTCTCGAGTTATCGATGAAAATGTAAAATTAACTATTTTTTTTTTAAATTTTAATAGGTTTGAAAATAAAGGAACACAAATACATAGCTCAATTTCCCGAATTATGGATATTTCTCGAGTTATCGATGAAAACGTAAAATTAACTATTTTTTTTTTAATTTTAATAGGTTTGAAAAAAAAGGAACACAAATACATAGCTCAATTTCCCGAATTATGGATATTTCTCGAGTTATCGATGAAAATGTAAAATTAACTATTTTTTTTTAATTTTAATAGGTTTGAAAATAAAGGAACACAAATACATAGCTCAATTTCCCGAATTATGGATATTTCTCGAGTTATCGATGAAAATGTAAAATTAACTATTTTTTTTTTAATTTTAATAGGTTTGAAAAAAAAAGGAACACAAATACATAGCTCAATTTCCCGAATTATGGATATTTCTCGAGTTATCGATGAAAATGTAAAATTAACTATTTTTTTTTTAAATTTTAATAGGTTTGAAAATAAAGGAACACAAATACATAGCTCAATTTCCCGAATTATGGATATTTCTCGAGTTATCGATGAAAATGTAAAATTAACTATTTTTTTTTTATTTTAATAGGTTTGAAAAAAAAGGAACACAAATACATAGCTCAATTTCCCGAATTATGGATATTTCTCGAGTTATCGATGAAAATGTAAAATTAACTATTTTTTTTTTTTATTTTAATAGGTTTGAAAATAAAGGAACACAAATACATAGCTCAATTTCCCGAATTATGGATATTTCTCGAGTTATCGATGAAAATGTAAAATTAACTATTTTTTTATTTAATTTTAATAGGTTTGAAAATAAAGGAACACAAATACATAGCTCAATTTCCCGAATTATGGATATTTCTCGAGTTATCGATGAAAATGTAAAATTAACTATTTTTTTTTTAATTTTAATAGGTTTGAAAAAAAAGGAACACAAATACATAGCTCAATTTCCCGAATTATGGATATTTCTCGAGTTATCGACGAAAACGTAAAATTAACTATTTTTTTTTTTAATTTTAATAGGTTAGAAAAAAAAGGAACACAAATACATAGCTCAATTTCCCGAATTATAGATATTCCTCGAGTTATCGATGAAAATGTAAAATTAACTATTTTTTTTTTTAAATTTTAATAGGTTTGAAAAAAAAGGAACACAAATACATAGCTCAATTTCCCGAATTATGGATATTTCACGAGTTATCGATGAAAATGTAAAATTAACTAATTTTTTTTTAATTTTAATAGGTTTGAAAATAAAGGAACACAAATACATAGCTCAATTTCCCGAATTATGGATATTTCTCGAGTTATCGATGAAAATGTAAAATTAACTATTTTTTTTTAATTTTAATAGGTTTGAAAATAAAGGAACACATATACATAGCTCAATTTCCCGAATTATGGATATTTCTCGAGTTATCGATGAAAATGTAAAATTAACTATTTTTTTTTTAATTTTAATAGGTTTGAAAATAAAGGAACACAAATACATAGCTCAATTTCCCGAATTATGGATATTTCTCGAGTTATCGATGAAAATGTAAAATTAACTATTTTTTTTTTAATTTTAATAGGTTTGAAAAAAAGGAACACAAATACATAGCTCAATTTCCCGAATTATGGATATTTCCGAGTTATCGATAAAATTAACTTCTTTTTTTTTAATTTTAATAGGTTTGAAAAAAAAGGAACACAAATACATAGCTCAATTTCCCGAATTATGGATATTTCTCGAGTTATCGATGAAAATGTAAAATTAACTATTTTTTTTTAATTTTAATAGGTTTGAAAAAAAAGGAACACAAATACATAGCTCAATTTCCCGAATTATGGATATTTCTCGAGTTATCGATGAAAATGTAAAATTAACTATTTTTTTTTTAATTTTAATAGGTTTGAAAATAAAGGAACACAAATACATAGCTCAATTTCCCGAATTATGGATATTTCTCGAGTTATCGATGAAAATGTAAAATTAACTATTTTTTTTTAATTTTAATAGGTTTGAAAATAAAGGAACACAAATACATAGCTCAATTTCCCGAATTATGGATATTTCTCGAGTTATCGATGAAAATGTAAAATTAACTAATTTTTTTTTAATTTTAATAGGTTTGAAAATAAAGGAACACAAATACATAGCTCAATTTCCCGAATTATGGATATTTCTCGAGTTATCGATGAAAATGTAAAATTAACTATTTTTTTTTTAATTTTAATAGGTTTGAAAAAAAGGAACACAAATACATAGCTCAATTTCCCGAATTATGGATATTTCTCGAGTTATCGATGAAAATGTAAAATTAACTATTTTTTTTTTAATTTTAATAGGTTTGAAAATAAAGGAACACAAATACATAGCTCAATTTCCCGAATTATGGATATTTCTCGAGTTATCGATGAAAATGTAAAATTAACTATTTTTTTTTTAATTTTAATAGGTTTGAAAATAAAGGAACACAAATACATAGCTCAATTTCCCGAATTATGGATATTTCTCGAGTTATCGATGAAAATGTAAAATTAACTATTTTTTTTTAAATTTTAATAGGTTTGAAAATAAAGGAACACAAATACATAGCTCAATTTCCCGAATTATGGATATTTCTCGAGTTATCGATGAAAACGTAAAATTAACTATTTTTTTTTTAATTTTAATAGGTTTGAAAATAAAGGAACACAAATACATAGCTCAATTTCCCGAATTATGGATATTTCTCGAGTTATCGATGAAAACGTAAAATTAACTTTTTTTTTTTTAATTTGAATAGGTTTGAAAATAAAGGAACACAAATACATAGCTCAATTTCCCGAATTATGGATATTTCTCGAGTTATCGATGAAAACGTAAAATTAACTTTTTTTTTTTTTTAATTTGAATAGGTTTGAAAATAAAGGAACACAAATACATAGCTCAATTTCCCGAATTATGGATATTTCTCGAGTTATCGATGAAAATGTAAAATTAACTATTTTTTTTCTAAATTTTAATAGGTTTGAAAATAAAGGAACACAAATACATAGCTCAATTTCCCGAATTATGGATATTTCTCGAGTTATCGACGAAAATGTAAAATTAACTATTTTTTTTTTAATTTTAATAGGTTTGAAAAAAAAGGAACACAAATACATAGCTCAATTTCCCGAATTATGGATATTTCTCGAGTTATCGATGAAAATGTAAAATTAACTATTTTTTTTTTTAATTTTAATAGGTTTGAAAAAAAAGGAACACAAATACATAGCTCAATTTCCCGAATTATGGATATTTCTCGAGTTATCGATGAAAATGTAAAATTAACTAATTTTTTTTTTTAATTTTAATAGGTTTGAAAATAAAGGAACACAAATACATAGCTCAATTTCCCGAATTATGGATATTTCTCGAGTTATCGATGAAAATGTAAAATTAACTATTTTTTTTTTAATTTTAATAGGTTTGAAAATAAAGGAACACAAATACATAGCTCAATTTCCCGAATTATGGATATTTCTCGAGTTATCGATGAAAATGTAAAATTAACTATTTATTTATTAATTTTAATAGGTTTTAAAATAAAGGAACACAAATACATAGCTCAATTTCCCGAATTATGGATATTTCTCGAGTTATCGATGAAAATGTAAAATTAACTATTTTTTTTAAATTTTAATAGGTTTGAAAAAAAAGGAACACAAATACATAGCTCAATTTCCCGAATTATGGATATTTCTCGAGTTATCGATGAAAATGTAAAATTAACTAATTTTTTTTTTAATTTTAATAGGTTTGAAAATAAAGGAACACAAATACATAGCTCAATTTCCCGAATTATGGATATTTCTCGAGTTATCGATGAAAATGTAAAATTAACTATTTTTTTTAATTTTAATAGGTTTGAAAATAAAGGAACACAAATACATAGCTCAATTTCCCGAATTATGGATATTTCTCGAGTTATCGATGAAAATGTAAAATTAACTATTTTTTTTAATTTTAATAGGTTTGAAAATAAAGGAACACAAATACATAGCTCAATTTCCCGAATTATGGATATTTCTCGAGTTATCGATGAAAATGTAAAATTAACTATTTTTTTTTAATTTTAATAGGTTTGAAAATAAAGGAACACAAATACATAGCTCAATTTCCCGAATTATGGATATTTCTCGAGTTATCGACGAAAACGTAAAATTAACTATTTATTTTTTAATTTTAATAGGTTTGAAAAAAAAGGAACACAAATACATAGCTCAATTTCCCGAATTATGGATATTCCTCGAGTTATCGATGAAAATGTAAAATTAACTATTTTTTTTTTAAATTTTAATAGGTTTGAAAAAAAGGAACACAAATACATAGCTAAATTTCCCGAATTATGGATATTTCTCGAGTTATCGATGAAAATGTAAAATTAACTATTTTTTTTACTTTTAATAGGTTTGAAAATAAAGGAACGCAAATACAAAGCTCCATTTCCCGAATTATGGATATTTCTCGAGTTATCGATGAAAATGTAAAATTAACTATTTATTTATTAATTTTAATAGGTTTTAAAATAAAGGAACACAAATACATAGCTCAATTTCCCGAATTATGGATATTTCTCGAGTTATCGATGAAAATGTAAAATTAACTCTTTTTTTTTAATTTCAATAGGTTTGAAAAAAAAGGAACACAAATACAAAGCTCTATTTCCCGAATTATGGATATTTCTCGAGTTATCGATGAAAATGTAAAATTAACTATTTTTTATTCATTTTAATAGGTTTGAAAATAAAGGAACACAAATACATAGCTCAATTTCCCGAATTATGGATATTTCTCGAGTTATCGACGAAAACGTAAAATTAACTATTTTTTTTTTAATTTTAATAGGTTTGAAAAAAAGGAACACAAATACATAGCTCAATTTCCCGAATTATGGATATTTCACGAGTTATCGACGAAAACGTAAAATTAACTATTTTTTTTTTAATTTTAATAGGTTTGAAAATAAAGGAACACAAATACATAGCTCAATTTCCCGAATTATGGATATTTCTCGAGTTATCGACGAAAACGTAAAATTAACTATTTTTTTCTTTTAATTTTAATAGGTTTGAAAAAAAGGAACACAAATACATAGCTCAATTTCCCGAATTATGGATATTTCACGAGTTATCGACGAAAACGTAAAATTAACTATTTTTTTTTTTAATTTTATAGGTTTGAAAATAAAGGAACACAAATACATAGCTCAATTTCCCGAATTATGGATATTTCTCGAGTTATCGACGAAAACGTAAAATTAACTAAATATTTTTTTAATTTTAATAGGTTAGAAAAAAATAAGGAACACAAATACATAGCTCAATTTCCCGAATTATGGATATTCTTCGTGTTATCGATGTAAATGTAAAATTAACAATTTTTTTTTTAAATTTTAATAGGTTTGAAAAAAAAGGGACACAAATACGTAGCTCAATTTCCCGAATTATGGATATTTCTCGAGTTATCGATGAAAATGTAATATTAACTAATTTTTTTTAATTTTAATAGGTTTGAAAATAAAGGAACACAAATACAAAGCTCAATTTCCCGAATTATGGATATTTCTTGAGTTATCGATGAAAATGTAAAATTACCTATTTTATTTTTTTAATTTTAATAGGTTTGAAAATAAAGGAACACATATACATAGCTCAATTTCCCGAATTATGGATATTTCTCGAGTTATCGATGAAAATGTAAAATTAACTATTTATTTATTAATTTTAATAGGTTTTAAAATAAAGGAACACAAATACATAGCTCAATTTCCCGAATTATGGATATTTCTCGAGTTATCGATGAAAATGTAATATTAACTATTTTTTTTAATTTTAATAGGTTTGAAAATAAAGGAACACAAATACATAGCTCAATTTCCCGAATTATGGATATTTCTCGAGTTTTCGACGAAAACGTAAAATTAACTATTTTTTCCTTTTAATTTTAATAGGTTTGAAAAAAAGGAACACAAATACATAGCTCAATTTCCCGAATTATGGATATTTCACGAGTTATCGATGAAAACGTAAAATTAACCTTTTTTTTTAATTTTAATAGGTTTGAAAATAAAGGAACACAAATACATAGCTCAATTTCCCGAATTATGGATATTTCTCGAGTTATCGACGAAAACGTAAAATTAACTATTTTTTCTTTTAATTTTAATAGGTTTGAAAAAAAGGAACACAAATACATAGCTCAATTTCCCGAATTATGGATATTTCACGAGTTATCGACGAAAACGTAAAATTAACTATTTTTAATTTTAATAGGTTTGAAAATAAAGGAACACAAATACATAGCTCAATTTCCCGAATTATGGATATTTGTCGAGTTATTGACGAAAATGTAAAATTAACTATTTATTTTTTTTAATTTTAATAGGTTTGAAAAAAAAAGGAACACAAATACATAGCTCAATTTCCCGAATTATGGATATTCCTCGAGTTATCGATGAAAATGTAAAATTAACTATTTTTTTTAATTTTAATAGGTTTGAAAATAAAGGAACACAAATACATAGCTCAATTTCCCGAATTATGGATATTCCTCGAGTTATCGATGAAAATGTAAAGTTAACTAATTTTTTTTTTTAATTTTAATAGGTTTGAAAAAAAAGGAACACAAATACATAGCTCAATTTCCCGAATTATGGATATTTCTCGAGTTATCGATGAAAATGTAAAATTAACTATTTTTTTTAATTTTAATAGGTTTGAAAATAAAGGAACACATATACATAGCTAAATTTCCCGAATTATGGATATTTCTCGAGTTATCGATGAAAATGTAAAATTAACTATTTATTTATTAATTTTAATAGGTTTTAAAATAAAGGAACACAAATACATAGCTCCAATTTTCCGAATTATGGATATTTCACGAGTTATCGATGAAAATGTAAATTTAACTCTTTTTTTTTATTTTAATAGGTTTGAAAATAAAGGAACACAAATACATAGCTCAATTTCCCGAATTATGGATATTTCTCGAGTTATCGATGAAAATGTAAAATTAACTAGTTTTTTTTTACTTTTAATAGGTTTGAAAATAAAGGAACGCAAATACAAAGCTCCATTTCCCGAATTATGGATATTTCTCGAGTTATCGATGAAAATGTAAAATTAACTATTTATTTTTAATTTTAATAGGTTTTAAAATAAAGGAACACAAATACATAGCTCAATTTCCCGAATTATGGATATTTCTCGAGTTATCGATGAAAATGTAAAATTAACTCTTTTTTTTAATTTCAATAGGTTTGAAAAAAAGGAACACAAATACAAAGCTCAATTTCCCGAATTATGGATATTTCTCGAGTTATCGATGAAAATGTAAAATTAACTATTTTTTATTCATTTTAATAGGTTTGAAAATAAAGGAACACAAATACATAGCTCAATTTCCCGAATTATGGATATTTCTCGAGTTATCGACGAAAACGTAAAATTAACTATTTTTTTTTTAATTTTAATAGGTTTGAAAAAAAGGAACACAAATACATAGCTCAATTTCCCGAATTATGGATATTTCACGAGTTATCGACGAAAACGTAAAATTAACTATTTTTTTTTTAATTTTAATAGGTTTGAAAATAAAGGAACACAAATACATAGCTCAATTTCCCGAATTATGGATATTTCTCGAGTTATCGACGAAAACGTAAAATTAACTATTTTTTCTTTTAATTTTAATAGGTTTGAAAAAAAGGAACACAAATACATAGCTCAATTTCCCGAATTATGGATATTTCACGAGTTATCGACGAAAACGTAAAATTAACTATTTTTTTTTTAATTTTAATAGGTTTGAAAATAAAGGAACACAAATACATAGCTCAATTTCCCGAATTATGGATATTTCTCGAGTTATCGACGAAAACGTAAAATTAACTAAATATTTTTTTAATTTTAATAGGTTAGAAAAAAAAAGGAACACAAATACATAGCTCAATTTCCCGAATTATGGATATTCTTCGTGTTATCGATGTAAATGTAAAATTAACAATTTTTTTTTAAATTTTAATAGGTTTGAAAAAAAGGAACACAAATACGTAGCTCAATTTCCCGAATTATGGATATTTCTCGAGTTATCGATGAAAATGTAATATTAACTAATTTTTTTTTAATTTTAATAGGTTTGAAAATAAAGGAACACAAATACATAGCTCAATTTCCCGAATTATGGATATTTCTCGAGTTATCGATGAAAATGTAAAATTACCTATTTTATTTTTTTAATTTTAATAGGTTTGAAAATAAAGGAACACATATACATAGCTCAATTTCCCGAATTATGGATATTTCTCGAGTTATCGATGAAAATGTAAAATTAACTATTTATTTATTAATTTTAATAGGTTTTAAAATAAAGGAACACAAATACATAGCTCAATTTCCCGAATTATGGATATTTCTCGAGTTATCGATGAAAATGTAAAATTAACTATTTTTTTTTAATTTTAATAGGTTTGAAAATAAAGGAACACAAATACATAGCTCAATTTCCCGAATTATGGATATTTCTCGAGTTATCGACGAAAACGTAAAATTAACTATTTTTTTTTTAATTTTAATAGGTTTGAAAAAAAGGAACACAAATACATAGCTCAATTTCCCGAATTATGGATATTTCACGAGTTATCGACGAAAACGTAAAATTAACTATTTTTTTTTTAATTTTAATAGGTTTGAAAATAAAGGAACACAAATACATAGCTCAATTTCCCGAATTATGGATATTTCTCGAGTTATCGACGAAAACGTAAGATTAACTATTTTTTTTTTTAATTTTAATAGGTTTGAAAAAAAAGGAACACAAATACATAGCTCAATTTCCCGAATTATGGATATTTCTCGTGTTATCGATGAAAATGTAAAATTAACTATTTTTTTTTTTAAATTTTAATAGGTTTGAAAAAAAGGAACACAAATACATAGCTCAATTTCCCGAATTATGGATATTTCTCGAGTTATCGATGAAAATGTAAAATTAACTATTTTTTTTTTAATTTTAATAGGTTTGAAAAAAAAGGAACACAAATACATAGCTCAATTTCCCGAATTATGGATATTTCTCGAGTTATCGATGAAAATGTAAAATTAACTATTTTTTTTTTAATTTTAATAGGTTTGAAAAAAAAGGAACACAAATACATAGCTCAATTTCCCGAATTATGGATATTTCTCGAGTTATCGATGAAAATGTAAAATTAACTAGTTTTTTTTTAATTTTAATAGGTTTGAAAATAAAGGAACACAAATACAAAGCTCAATTTCCCGAATTATGGATATTTCTCGAGTTATCGATGAAAATGTAAAATTAACTATTTTATTTTTTATATTTTAATAGGTTTGAAAATAAAGGAACACAAATACATAGCTCAATTTCCCGAATTATGGATATTTCTCGAGTTATCGATGAAAATGTAAAATTAACTATTTTTTTTTAATTTTAATAGGTTTGAAAAAAAGGAACACAAATACATAGCTCAATTTCCCGAATTATGGATATTTCTCGAGTTATCGATGAAAATGTAAAATTAACTATTTTTTTTTTATTTTAATAGGTTTGAAAATAAAGGAACACAAATACATAGCTCAATTTCCCGAATTATGGATATTTCTCGAGTTATCGATGAAAATGTAAAATTAACTATTTTTTTTTAATTTTAATAGGTTTGAAAATAAAGGAACACAAATACATAGCTCAATTTCCCGAATTATGGATATTTCTCGAGTTATCGATGAAAACGTAAAATTAACTATTTTTTTATATAATTTTAATAGGTTTGAAAATAAAGGAACACAAATACATAGCTCAATTTCCCGAATTATGGATATTTCTCGAGTTATCGATGAAAATGTAAAATTAACTATTTTTTTTTTAATTTTAATAGGTTTGAAAAAAAGGAACACAAATACATAGCTCAATTTCCCGAATTATGGATATTTCACGAGTTATCGATGAAAATGTAAAATTAACTATTTTTTTTTTTAATTTTAATAGGTTTGAAAATAAAGGAACACAAATACATAGCTCAATTTCCCGAATTATGGATATTTCTCGAGTTATCGACGAAAACGTAAAATTAACTATTTTTTTTTTAATTTTAATAGGTTTGAAAAAAAAAGGAACACAAATACATAGCTCAATTTCCCGAATTATGGATATTTCTCGAGTTATCGATGAAAATGTAAAATTAACTATTTTTTTTTTAAATTTTAATAGGTTTGAAAATAAAGGAACACAAATACATAGCTCAATTTCCCGAATTATGGATATTTCTCGAGTTATCGATGAAAATGTAAAATTAACTAATTTTTTTAATTTTAATAGGTTTGAAAAAAAGGAACACAAAACAAAGCCAATTTCCCGAATTATGGATATTTCTGAGTAAAATTACCTATTTTTTTTTTTTAATTTTAATAGGTTTGAAAAAAAGGAACACAAATACATAGCTCAATTTCCCGAATTATGGATATTTCTCGAGTTATCGACGAAAATGTAAAATTAACTATTTTTTTATTAATTTTAATAGGTTTGAAAATAAAGGAACACAAATACATAGCTCAATTTCCCGAATTATGGATATTTCTCGAGTTATCGATGAAAATGTAAAATTAACTAATTTTTTTTAATTTTAATAGGTTAGAAAAAAAAAGGAACACAAATACATAGCTCAATTTCCCGAATTATGGATATTCCTCGAGTTATCGATGAAAATGTAAAATTAACTATTTTTTTTTTAAATTTTAATAGGTTTTAAAAAAAGGAACACAAATACATAGCTCAATTTCCCGAATTATGGATATTTCTCGAGTTATCGATGAAAATGTAAAATTAACTAATTTTTTTTTAATTTTAATAGGTTTGAAAATAAAGGAACACAAATACATAGCTCAATTTCCCGAATTATGGATATTTCTCGAGTTATCGATGAAAATGTAAAATTAACTATTTTTTTTTATTTTAATAGGTTTGAAAATAAAGGAACACATATACATAGCTCAATTTCCCGAATTATGGATATTTCTCGAGTTATCGATGAAAATAAAAAATTAACTATTTATTTATTAATTTTAATAGGTTTTAAAATAAAGGAACACAAATACATAGCTCATTTCATCGAGTTATCGATGAAAACGTAAAATTAACAATTTTTTTTTTTAATTTTAATAGGTTTGAAAAAAAAGGAACACAAATACAAAGCTCTATTTCCCGAATTATGGATATTTCTCGAGTTATCGATGAAAATGTAAAATTAACTATTTTTTTTTAATTTTAATAGGTTTGAAAATAAAGGAACACAAATACATAGCTCAATTTCCCGAATTATGGATATTTCTCGAGTTATCGACGAAAACGTAAATTTAACTTCTTTTTTTTTAATTTTAATAGGTTAGAAAAAAAGGAACACAAATACATAGCTCAATTTCCCGAATTATGGATATTCCTCGAGTTACCGATGAAAATGTAAAATTAACTATTTTTTTTTTAAATTTTAATAGGTTTGAAAAAAAAAGGAACACAAATACATAGCTAGGACTCCTGACGGGCCACTGCCTTGTCGCAGCTCATGCGAAAAGGCTAGGCATGACAGACAACGATGAATGCAGGAAGTGCAAGGAACCAGGTGTCAAAGAAACACTAGAGCACCTACTTTGCAACTGCCCTGCACTGGCAGCAAAACGCTTACAACACCTCCAGGCTCCCTTCCTGGCATCCCTAGAGGTGGCCAGCAAGATGGAACCGAACAAGCTTCTAGCATTTGCCCGAAGCACACAAACGCCACAGGACCACACGTATAGATAGTCCCAACTTATCCGAACGCCGGCTTCACTAAGGACCCTCAGTGGTCTATGTGTGACACTTCCCCCGGGGAGGGTCAGCCGGTCTAACCTAACCTAATACATAGCTCAATTTCCCGAATTATGGATATTTCTCGAGTTATCGATGAAAATGTAAAGTTAACTAATTTTTTTTAAATTTTAATAGGTTTGAAAATAAAGGAACACAAATACATAGCTCAATTTCCCGAATTATGGATATTTCTCGAGTTATCGATGAAAATGTAAAATTACCTATTTTTTTTTTTAATTTTAGTAGGTTTGAAAATAAAGGAACACATATACATAGCTCAATTTCCCGAATTATTGATATTTCTCGAGTTATCGATGAAAATGAAAAATTAACTATTCATTTATTAATTTTAATAGGTTTTAAAATAAAGGAACACAAATACATAGCTCAATTTCCCGAATTATGGGTATTTCTCGAGTTATCGATGAAAATGTAAAATTAACTCTTTTTTTTAATTTTAATAGGTTTGAAAAAAAAGGAACACAAATACAAAGCTCAATTTCCCGAATTATGGATATTTCTCGAGTTATCGATGAAAATGTAAAATTAACTATTTATTTTTAATTTTAATAGGTTTGAAAATAAAGGAACACAAATACATAGCTCAATTTCAAAAATTAGGATATTTCACGAGTTATCGATGAAAATTAAATATTAGCTATTTTTTTTATTTTAATAGGTTTGAAAAAAAGGAACACAAATACATAGCTCAATTTCCCGAATTATGGATATTTCTCGAGTTATCGATGAAAATGTAAAATTAACTAGTTTTTTTTTAATTTTAATAGGTTTGAAAATAAAGGAACGCAAATACATAGCTCAATTTCCCGAATTATGGATATTTCTCGAGTTATCGATGAAAATGTAAAATTAACTATTTATTTTTAATTTTAATAGGTTTGAAAAAATAAGGAACACAAATCCATAGCTCAATTTCCCGAATTATGGATATTTCTCGAGTTATCGACGAAAACGTAAAATTAACTATTTTTTTTTTAAATTTTAATAGGTTTGAAAAAAAAGGAACACAAATACATAGCTCAATTTCCCGAATTATGGATATTTCTCGAGTTATCGATGAAAATGTAAAATTAACTAATTTTTTTTTAATTTTAATAGGTTTGAAAATAAAGGAACACATATACATAGCTCAATTTCCCGAATTATGGATATTTCTCGAGTTATCGATGAAAATGTAAAATTAACTCTTTTTTTTTTAATTTCAATAGGTTTGAAAAAAAAGGAACACAAATACAAAGCTCTATTTCCCGAATTATGGATATTTCTCGAGTTATCGATGAAAATGTAAAATTAACTATTTTTTTTTAATTTTAATAGGTTTGAAAATAAAGGAACACAAATACATAGCTCAATTTCCCGAATTATGGATATTTCTCGAGTTATCGATGAAAATGTAAAATTAACTATTTTTTTTTAATTTTAATAGGTTTGAAAATAAAGGAACACAAATACATAGCTCAATTTCCCGAATTATGGATATTTCTCGAGTTATCGATGAAAATGTAAAATTAACTATTTTTTTTAATTTTAATAGGTTTGAAAATAAAGGAACACAAATACATAGCTCAATTTCCCGAATTATGGATATTTCTCGAGTTATCGACGAAAACGTAAAATTAACTATTTTTTCTTTTAATTTTAATAGGTTTGAAAAAAAGGAACACAAATACATAGCTCAATTTCCCGAATTATGGATATTTCACGAGTTATCGACGAAAACGTAATATTAACTATTTTTTTTTTTAATTTTAATAGGTTTGAAAATAAAGGAACACAAATACATAGCTCAATTTCCCGAATTATGGATATTTCTCGCGTTATCGACGAAAACGTAAAATTAACTATTTTTTCTTTTAATTTTAATAGGTTTGAAAAAAAGGAACACAAATACATAGCTCAATTTCCCGAATTATGGATATTTCACGAGTTATCGACGAAAACGTAAAATTAACTATTTTTTTTTTTAATTTTAATAGGTTTGAAAATAAAGGAACACAAATACATAGCTCAATTTCCCGAATTATGGATATTTCTCGAGTTATCGACGAAAACGTAAAATTAACTATTTATTTTTTTAATTTTAATAGGTTAGAAAAAAATAAGGAACACAAATACATAGCTCAATTTCCCGAATTATGGATATTCCTCGTGTTATCGATGTAAATGTAAAATTAACTATTTTTTTTTTAAATTTTAATAGGTTTGAAAAAAAAGGAACACAAATACATAGCTCAATTTCCCGAATTATGGATATTTCTCGAGTTATCGATGAAAATGTAAAATTAACTAATTTTTTTTTAATTTTAATAGGTTTGAAAATAAAGGAACACAAATACATAGCTCAATTTCCCGAATTATGGATATTTCTCGAGTTATCGATGAAAATGTAAAATTACCTATTTTATTTTTTTAATTTTAATAGGTTTGAAAATAAAGGAACACATATACATAGCTCAATTTCCCGAATTATGGATATTTCTCGAGTTATCGATGAAAATGTAAAATTAACTATTTATTTATTAATTTTAATAGGTTTTAAAATAAAGGAACACAAATACATAGCTCAATTTCCCGAATTATGGATATTTCTCGAGTTATCGATGAAAATGTAAAATTAACTATTTTTTTTTAATTTTAATAGGTTTGAAAATAAAGGAACACAAATACATAGCTCAATTTCAAAAATTAGGATATTTCACGAGTTATCGATGAAAATTAAATATTAGCTATTTTTTTTTATTTTAATAGGTTTGAAAAAAAGGGAACACAAATCCATAGCTCAATTTCCCGAATTATGGATATTTCTCGAGTTATCGATGAAAATGTAAAATTAACTAGTTTTTTTTTAATTTTAATAGGTTTGAAAATAAAGGAACGCAAATACATAGCTCAATTTCCCGAATTATGGATATTTCTCGAGTTATCGATGAAAATGTAAAATTAACTATTTTTTTTTAATTTGAATAGGTTTGAAAAAATAAGGAACACAAATACATAGCTCAATTTCCCGAATTATGGATATTTCTCGAGTTATCGATGAAAATGTAAAATTAACTAGTTTTTTTTTAATTTTAATAGGTTTGAAAATAAAGGAACACAAATACATAGCTCAATTTCCCGAATTATGGATATTTCTCGAGTTATCGATGAAAATGTAAAATTAACTATTTTTTTTTAATTTTAATAGGTTTGAAAATAAAGGAACACAAATACATAGCTCAATTTCCCGAATTATGGATATTTCTCGAGTTATCGACGAAAACGTAAAATTAACTATTTTTTTCTTTTAATTTTAATAGGTTTGAAAAAAAGGAACACAAATACATAGCTCAATTTCCCGAATTATGGATATTTCACGAGTTATCGACGAAAACGTAATATTAACTATTTTTTTTTAATTTTAATAGGTTTGAAAATAAAGGAACACAAATACATAGCTCAATTTCCCGAATTATGGATATTTCTCGAGTTATCGACGAAAACGTAAAATTAACTATTTTTCTTTTAATTTTAATAGGTTTGAAAAAAAGGAACACAAATACATAGCTCAATTTCCCGAATTATGGATATTTCTCGAGTTATCGATGAAAACGTAAAATTAACTATTTTTTTTTTAATTTTAATAGGTTTGAAAAAAAAGGAACACATACATAGCTCAATTTCCCGAATTATGGATATTTCTCGAGTTATCGACGAAAACGTAAAATTAACTATTTATTTTTTTAATTTTAATAGGTTAGAAAAAATATAAGGAACACAAATACATAGCTCAATTTCCCGAATTATGGATATTCCTCGTGTTATCGATGTAAATGTAAAATTAACTATTTTTTTTTTAAATTTTAATAGGTTTGAAAAAAAAGGAACACAAATACATAGCTCAATTTCCCGAATTATGGATATTTCTCGAGTTATCGATGAAAATGTAAAATTAACTAATTTTTTTTAATTTTAATAGGTTTGAAAATAAAGGAACACAAATACATAGCTCAATTTCCCGAATTATGGATATTTCTCGAGTTATCGATGAAAATGTAAAATTACCTATTTTATTTTTTTAATTTTAATAGGTTTGAAAATAAAGGAACACATATACATAGCTCAATTTCCCGAATTATGGATATTTCTCGAGTTATCGATGAAAATGTAAAATTAACTATTTATTTAATAATTTTAATATGTTTTAAAATAAAGGAACACAAATACATAGCTCAATTTCCCGAATTATGGATATTTCTCGAGTTATCGATGAAAATGTAAAATTAACTATTTTTTTTAATTTTAATAGGTTTGAAAATAAAGGAACACAAATACATAGCTCAATTTCAAAAATTAGGATATTTCACGAGTTATCGATGAAAATTAAATATTAGCTATTTTTTTTATTTTAATAGGTTTGAAAAAAAGGAACACAAATACATAGCTCAATTTCCCGAATTATGGATATTTCTCGAGTTATCGATGAAAATGTAAAATTAACTAGTTTTTTTTAATTTTAATAGGTTTGAAAATAAAGGAACGCAAATACATAGCTCAATTTCCCGAATTATGGATATTTCTCGAGTTATCGATGAAAATGTAAAATTAACTATTTTTTTTTAATTTGAATAGGTTTGAAAAAAAAGGAACACAAATACATAGCTCAATTTCCCGAATTATGGATATTTCTCGAGTTATCGATGAAAATGTAAAATTAACTAGTTTTTTTTTAATTTTAATAGGTTTGAAAATAAAGGAACACAAATACATAGCTCAATTTCCCGAATTATGGATATTTCTCGAGTTATCGACGAAAACGTAAAATTAACTATTTTTTCTTTTAATTTTAATAGGTTTGAAAAAAAGGAACACAAATACAAAGCTCAATTTCCCGAATTATGGATATTTCACGAGTTATCGACGAAAACGTAATATTAACTATTTTTTTTTTAATTTTAATAGGTTTGAAAATAAAGGAACACAAATACATAGCTCAATTTCCCGAATTATGGATATTTCTCGAGTTATCGACGAAAACGTAAAATTAACTATTTATACTTTGATACCGAAGGTCTCATAGTATATTGGTTTTGTGCAATGTCCGTCATGGTGTCTGTCTGTCCGTCTGTCCGTCTGTCCGTCTGTCCGTCCGTATGAACGCAACTTTTTTCGACACCCGTAAAGCTAGAGACTTGAAACTTTGCAATTATGTTTATCCATAGAAGGTACAGATAAAGTGTCAAGATTGGGTTGCCACGCCTACTAGGAGGCTGAGAAATCGATAAATTCGATAACTGAAAACCGATAAAACCAAATATTTCTCACATTCTTACAGCTAGAGTTACCAAATTTTGCACGCAGATAGCTAGTCATGTCCCTGAAAAAACTGCATCAAAATTTTGGATGCCACGCCCACTCCTTCCGCCCTTATCATCCCTGCTCCTTGAAATTGGAAACGCCTATAGTTTTTACATTTTTTTGGCAAGAGCCACCAAATTTGGTGTCAATTTAGGTACTGGCGTTCCCCAAAAAAATGCATCAAAATTTTTGATGCCACGCCCCCAATTCCGCCCCCCCCCCTCCTTCTCCATGAAATTGGAAACGCCTATAGTTTTCAATTTTATTTTTGGGCTAGAGCCACCAAATTTTGCACGCAGATAGCTAGTCATGTCCCTGAAAAAACTGCATCAAAATTTTGGATGCCACGCCCCCCTCCTTCCGCCCCCATCATCCCTGCTCCTTGAAATTGGAAACGCCTTTAGTTTTTACATTTTTTTGGCTAGAGCCACCAAATTTGGTGTCAATTTAGGTACTGACGTTCCCCAAAAAAATGCATCAAAATTTTTGATGCCACGCCCCCAATTCCGCCCCCATCCCCCCTTCTCCATGAAATTGGAAACGCCTATAGTTTTCACATTTTTTGGGCTAGAGCCACCAAATTTTGTGTCAATATAGATATTGACGTTCCCCGAAAATATGCATCAAAATTTTGGATGCCACGCCCCCTGATTCCGCCCCCATCGCCCCTTCTCCATGAAATTGGAAACGCCTATAGTTTTCACATTTTTTGGGCTAGAGCCACCAAATTTTGTGTCAAGATAGATATTGACGTTCCCCAAAAAAATGCATCAAAATTTTTGATGCCACGCCCCCAATTCCGCCCCCATCCCCCCTTCACCAAGAAATTGGAAACGCCTATAGTTTTCACATTTTTTGGGCTAGAGCCACCAAATTTTTTTGTGAAGATAGATATTGACGTTCCCCATAAAAATGCATCAAAATTTTGGATGCCACGCCCACACCTTCAACCCCCCCCCCCCGCCGATGTTAAAACGGTTATGCGTGTATCTTCCACATTTTTGGAACTAGAGTCACCAAATTTGGTAGGAAGATATATGGTGACATCTACAAAAGATCTGCATGAAAAATTTGGATGCCACGCCCACCTCTGCCGCCCACTATTTAAAATCGGAAATTTCGATATCTCTTATAGTTTTTAAGCTAGAGCCCGTAAATTGGGTAGAAAGATAGAAGGCAGCATCTACCAAAGATGTGCATCAAAATTTTGAATGCCACGCCCACCTAAGCCACCCGCCTTATAAAATCGGAATCGGCTATATCTCTAACAGTTTTTGAGCTTGAGCCACCAAACTTTTTATGAATATAGATGGTGCCAGTTAAAAACATTTGATTCAAAAATTAAGAAGCCACGCCTGCCTCTGCCGCCCACTTTTGAAATTTGGGAGTTAAGTTATCTACCACAGTTTTTGAGCTAAAGTCACCAAATTTGGTAACATGATAGCTGGCGATGTTTACCACATGGCCCACTCCCTTCGCCCCTGCATTCTTCCTTATCAACCGTTCATTTACTGGTATCAAAGTATTCCGCAGTCGGGCTCGTCCGACTGCAACGTTTTTACTTGTTTTTCTTTTAATTTTAATAGGTTTGAAAAAAAGGAACACAAATACATAGCTCAATTTCCCGAATTATGGATATTTCACGAGTTATCGACGAAAACGTAAAATTAACTATTTTTTCTTTTAATTTTAATAGGTTTGAAAATAAAGGAACACAAATACATAGCTCAATTTCCCGAATTATGGATATTTCTCGAGTTATCGATGAAAATGTAAAATTACCTATTTTATTTTTTTAATTTTAATAGGTTTGAAAATAAAGGAACACATATACATAGCTCAATTTCCCGAATTATGGATATTTCTCGAGTTATCGATGAAAATGTAAAATTAACTATTTATTTAATAATTTTAATAGGTTTTAAAATAAAGGAACACAAATACATAGCTCAATTTCCCGAATTATGGATATTTCTCGAGTTATCGATGAAAATGTAAAATTAACTATTTTTTTTTAATTTTAATAGGTTTGAAAATAAAGGAACACAAATACATAGCTCAATTTCAAAAATTAGGATATTTCACGAGTTATCGATGAAAATTAAAAATTAGCTATTTTTTTTTATTTTAATAGGTTTGAAAAAAAGGAACACAAATACATAGCTCAATTTCCCGAATTATGGATATTTCTCGAGTTATCGATGAAAATGTAAAATTAACTAGTTTTTTTTTAATTTTAATAGGTTTGAAAATAAAGGAACGCAAATACATAGCTCAATTTCCCGAATTATGGATATTTCTCGAGTTATCGATGAAAATGTAAAATTAACTATTTTTTTTTAATTTGAATAGGTTTGAAAAAATAAGGAACACAAATACATAGCTCAATTTCCTGAATTATGGATATTTCTCGAGTTATCGACGAAAACGTAAAATTAACTATTTTTTCTTTTAATTTTAATAGGTTTGAAAAAAAAGGAACACAAATACATAGCTCAATTTCCCGAATTATGGATATGTCACGAGTTATCGACGAAAATGTAAAATTAACTAATTTTTTTTTAATTTTAATAGGTTTGAAAATAAAGGAACACAAATACATAGCTCAATTTCCCGAATTATGGATATTTCTCGAGTTATCGACGAAAACGTAAAATTAACTATTAATTTTTTAATTTTAATAGGTTAGAAAAAAAAAGGAACACAAATACATAGCTCAATTTCCCGAATTATGGATATTCCTCGTGTTATCGATGTAAATGTAAAATTAACTCTTTTTTTTTAATTTTAATAGGTTTGAAAAAAAAGGAACACAAATACATAGCTCAATTTCCCGAATTATGGATATTTCTCGAGTTATCGATGAAAATGTAAAATTAACTAATTTTTTTTAATTTTAATAGGTTTGAAAATAAAGGAACACAAATACATAGCTCAATTTCCCGAATTATGGATATTTCTCGAGTTATCGATGAAAATGTAAAATTAACTCTTTTTTTTTAATTTTAATAGGTTTGAAAATAAAGGAACACAAATACATAGCTCAATTTCCCGAATTATGGATATTTCTCGAGTTATCGATGAAAATGTAAAATTAACTATTTTTTTTTTAATTTTAATAGGTTTGAAAAAAAGGAACACAAATACATAGCTCAATTTTCCGAATTATGGATATTTCTCGAGTTATCGATGAAAATGTAAAATTAACTATTTTTTTTTAATTTTAATAGGTTTGAAAATAAAGGAACACAAATACATAGCTCAATTTCCCGAATTATGGATATTTCTCGAGTTATCGACGAAAACGTAAAATTAACTATTTTTTTTTTAATTTTAATAGGTTTGAAAAAAAGGAACACAAATACATAGCTCAATTTCCCGAATTATGGATATTTCACGAGTTATCGACGAAAACGTAAAATTAACTATTTTTTTTTTAATTTTAATAGGTTTGAAAATAAAGGAACACAAATACATAGCTCAATTTCCCGAATTATGGATATTTCTCGAGTTATCGACGAAAACGTAAAATTAACTATTTATTTTTTTAATTTTAATAGGTTAGAAAAAAAAAAGGAACACAAATACATAGCTCAATTTCCCGAATTATGGATATTCCTCGTGTTATCGATGTAAATGTAAAATTAACTATTTATTTTTTTAAATTTTAATAGGTTTGAAAAAAAGGAACACAAATACATAGCTCAATTTCCCGAATTATGGATATTTCTCGAGTTATCGATGAAAATGTAAAATTAACTAATTTTTTTTAATATTTAATAGGTTTGAAAATAAAGGAACACAAATACATAGCTCAATTTCCCGAATTATGGATATTTCTCGAGTTATCGATGAAAATGTAAAATTACCTATTTTATTTTTTTAATTTTAATAGGTTTGAAAATAAAGGAACACATATACATAGCTCAATTTCCCGAATTATGGATGTTTCTCGAGTTATCGATGAAAATGTAAAATTAACTATTTATTTATTAATTTTAATAGGTTTTAAAATAAAGGAACACAAATACATAGCTCAATTTCCCGAATTATGGATATTTCTCGAGTTATCGATGAAAATGTAAAATTAACTCTTTTTTTTATTTTTAATAGGTTAGAAAAAAAAAAGGAACACAAATACATAGCTCAATTTCCCGAATTATGGATATTCCTTGAGTTATCGATGAAAATGTAAAATTAACTATTTTTTTTAAGTTTTAATAGGTTTTAAAAAATAGGAACACAAATACATAGCTCAATTTCCCGAATTATGGATATTTCTCGAGTTATCGATGAAAATGTGAAGTTAACTAATTTTTTTTAAATTTTAATAGGTTTGAAAATAAAGGAACACAAATACATAGCTCAATTTTTCGAATTATGGATATTTCTCGAGTTATCGATGAAAATGTAAAATTAACTATTTTTTTTAATTTTAATAGATTTGAAAATAAAGGAACACATATACATAGCTCAATTTCCCGAGTTATGGATATTTCTCGAGTTATCGATGAAAATAAAAAATTAACTATTTATTTATTAATTTTAATAGGTTTTAAAATAAAGGAACACAAATACATAGCTCATTTCATCGAGTTATCGATGAAAACGTAAAATTAACTACTTTTTTTTTTTAATTTTAATAGGTTTGAAAATAAAGGAACACAAATACATAGCTCAATTTCCCGAATTATGGATATTTCACGAGTTATCGATGAAAATGTAAATTTAACTCTTTTTTTTATTTTAATAGGTTTGAAAATAAAGGAACACAAATACATAGCTCAATTTCCCGAATTATGGATATTTCTCGAGTTATCGACGAAAACGTAAATTTAACTATTTTTTTTTTTTTAATTTTAATAGGTTAGAAAAAAAAAGGAACACAAATACATAGCTAAATTTCCCGAATTATGGATATTTCTCGAGTTATCGATGAAAATGTAAAGTTAACTAATTTTTTTTAAATTTTAATAGGTTTGAAAATAAAGGAACACAAATACATAGCTCAATTTCCCGAATTATGGATATTTCTCGAGTTTTCGATGTAAATGTAAAATTACCTATTTTTTTTTTTTAATTTTAATAGGTTTGCAAATAAAGGAACACATATACATAGCTCAATTTCCCGAATTATGGATATTTCTCGAGTTATCGATGAAAATGAAAAATTAACTATTTATTTATTAATTTTAATAGGTTTTAAAATAAAGGAACACAAATACATAGCTCAATTTCCCGAATTATGGATATTTCTCGAGTTATCGATGAAAATGTAAAATTAACTCTTTTTTTTTTAATTTTAATAGGTTTGAAAAAAAAGGAACACAAATACAAAGCTCAATTTCCCGAATTATGGATATTTCTCGAGTTATCGATGAAAATGTAAAATTAACTATTTTTTTTAATTTTAATAGATTTGAAAATAAAGGAACACATATACATAGCTCAATTTCCCGAGTTATGGATATTTCTCGAGCTATCGATGAAAATAAAAAATTAAATATTTATTTATTAATTTTAATAGGTTTTAAAATAAAGGAACACAAATACATAGCTCATTTCATCGAGTTATCGATGAAAACGTAAAATTAACTACTTTTTTTTTTTAATTTTAATAGGTTTGAAAATAAAGGAACACAAATACATAGCTCAATTTCCCGAATTATGGATATTTCACGAGTTATCGATGAAAATGTAAATTTAACTTCTTTTTTTTTATTTTAATAGGTTTGAAAATAAAGGAACACAAATACATAGCTCAATTTCCCGAATTATGGATATTTCTCGAGTTATCGACGAAAACGTAAATTTAACTTCTTTTTTTTTTTTATTTTAATAGGTTAGAAAAAAAAAGGAACACAAATACATAGCTCAATTTCCCGAATTATGGATATTTCTCGAGTTATCGATGAAAATGTAAAATTAACTAATTTTTTTTTAATTTTAATAGGTTTGAAAATAAAGGAACACAAATACATAGCTCAATTTCCCGAATTATGGATATTTCTCGAGTTATCGATGAAAATGTAAAATTAACTATTTTTTTTTTAATTTTAATAGGTTTGAAAATAAAGGAACACAAATACATAGCTCAATTTCCCGAATTATGGATATTTCTCGAGTTATCGATGAAAATGTAAAATTAACTAGTTTTTTTAATAATTTTAATAGGTTTGAAAAAAAAGGAACACAAATACATAGCTCAATTTCCCGAATTATGGATATTTCTCGAGTTATCGATGAAAATGTAAAATTAACTATTTTTTTTTAATTTTAATAGGTTTGAAAATAAAGGAACACAAATACATAGCTCAATTTCCCGAATTATGGATATTTCTCGAGTTATCGATGAAAATGTAAAATTAACTATTTTTTTTTTTAATTTTAATAGGTTTGAAAAAAAAGGAACACAAATACATAGCTCAATTTCCCGAATTATGGATATTTCTCGAGTTATCGATGAAAATGTAAAATTAACTATTTTTTTTTAATTTTAATAGGTTTGAAAAAAAAGGAACACAAATACATAGCTCAATTTCCCGAATTATGGATATTTCTCGAGTTATCGATGAAAATGTAAAATTAACTATTTTTTTTTAATTTTAATAGGTTTGAAAATAAAGGAACACAAATACATAGCTCAATTTCCCGAATTATGGATATTTCTCGAGTTATCGATGAAAATGTAAAATTAACTATTTTTTTTTTAATTTTAATAGGTTTGAAAATAAAGGAACACAAATACATAGCTCAATTTCCCGAATTATGGATATTTCTCGAGTTATCGATGAAAATGTAAAATTAACTATTTTTTATTAATTTTAATAGGTTTGAAAATAAAGGAACACAAATACATAGCTCAATTTCCCGAATTATGGATATTTCTCGAGTTATCGATGAAAATGTAAAATTAACTATTTTTTTTTTTAATTTTAATAGGTTTGAAAAAAAAAGGAACACAAATACATAGCTCAATTTCCCGAATTATGGATATTTCTCGAGTTATCGATGAAAATGTAAAATTAACTATTTTTTTATTAATTTTAATAGGTTTGAAAATAAAGGAACACAAATACATAGCTCAATTTCCCGAATTATGGATATTTCTCGAGTTATCGATGAAAATGTAAAATTAACTATTTTTTTTTTAATTTTAATAGGTTTGAAAATAAAAGGAACACAAATACATAGCTCAATTTCCCGAATTATGGATATTTCTCGAGTTATCGATGAAAATGTAAAATTAACTATTTTTTTATTTTTTAATAGGTTTGAAAAAAAAGGAACACAAATACATAGCTCAATTTCCCGAATTATGGATATTTCTCGAGTTATCGATGAAAACGTAAAATTAACTATTTTTTTTTTTAATTTTAATAGGTTTGAAAAAAAGGAACACAAATACATAGCTCAATTTCCCGAATTATGGATATTTCTCGAGTTATCGACGAAAACGTAAAATTAACTATTTTTTTTTTAATTTTAATAGGTTTTAAAATAAAGGAACACAAATACATAGCTCAATTTCCCGAATTATGGATATTTCTCGAGTTATCGATGAAAATGTAAAATTAACTATTTTTTTTTTAATTTTAATAGGTTTGAAAATAAAGGAACACAAATACATAGCTCAATTTCCCGAATTATGGATATTTCTCGAGTTATCGATGAAAATGTAAAATTAACTATTTTTTTTTTTAATTTTAATAGGTTTGAAAATAAAGGAACACAAATACATAGCTCAATTTCCCGAGTTATGGATATTTCTCGAGTTATCGATGAAAATAAAAAATTAAATATTTATTTATTAATTTTAATAGGTTTTAAAATAAAGGAACACAAATACATAGCTCATTTCCAATTGGATGTTATCGATGAAAACGTAAAATTAACTATTTTTTTTTTTAATTTTAATAGGTTTGAAAATAAAGGAACACAAATACATAGCTCAATTTCCCGAATTATGGATATTTCACGAGTTATCGATGAAAATGTAAATTTAACTTTTTTTTTTTATTTTAATAGGTTTGAAAATAAAGGAACACAAATACATAGCTCAATTTCCCGAATTATGGATATTTCTCGAGTTATCGACGAAAACGTAAATTTAACTTCTTTTTTTTTTAATTTTAATAGGTTTGAAAAAAAAGGAACACAAATACATAGCTCAATTTCCCGAATTATGGATATTTCTCGAGTTATCGATGAAAATGTAAAATTAACTAATTTTTTTTAATTTTAATAGGTTTGAAAATAAAGGAACACAAATACATAGCTCAATTTCCCGAATTATGGATATTTCTCGAGTTATCGATGAAAATGTAAAATTAACTATTTTTTTTTAATTTTAATAGGTTTGAAAATAAAGGAACACAAATACATAGCTCAATTTCCCGAATTATGGATATTTCTCGAGTTATCGATGAAAATGTAAAATTAACTAGTTTTTTTTTAATTTTAATAGGTTTGAAAAAAAAGGAACACAAATACATAGCTCAATTTCCCGAATTATGGATATTTCTCGAGTTATCGATGAAAATGTAAAATTAACTATTTTTTTTTAATTTTAATAGGTTTGAAAATAAAGGAACACAAATACATAGCTCAATTTCCCGAATTATGGATATTTCTCGAGTTATCGACGAAAACGTAAAATTAACTATTTTTTTTTTTAATTTTAATAGGTTTGAAAATAAAGGAACACAAATACATAGCTCAATTTCCCGAATTATGGATATTTCTCGAGTTATCGACGAAAACGTAAAATTAACTATTTTTTTTTTAATTTTAATAGGTTTGAAAATAAAGGAACACAAATACATAGCTCAATTTCCCGAATTATGGATATTTCTCGAGTTATCGATGAAAACGTAAAATTAACTATTTTTTTTTTTAATTTTAATAGGTTTGAAAAAAAAGGAACACAAGTACAAAGCTCAATTTCCCGAATTATGGATATTCCTCGTGTTATCGATGTAAATGTAAAATTAACTATTTTTTTTTAAATTTTAATAGGTTTGAAAAAAAAGGAACACAAATACATAGCTCAATTTCCCGAATTATGGATATTTCTCGAGTTATCGATGAAAATGTAAAATTAACTAATTTTTTTTTTAATTTTAATAGGTTTGAAAATAAAGGAACACAAATACATAGCTCAATTTCCCGAATTATGGATATTTCTCGAGTTATCGATGAAAATGTAAAATTACCTATTTTATTTTTTAATTTTAATAGGTTTGAAAATAAAGGAACACAAATACATAGCTCAATTTCCCGAATTATGGATGTTTCTCGAGTTATCGATGAAAATGTAAAATTAACTATTTATTTATTAATTTTAATAGGTTTTAAAATAAAGGAACACAAATACATAGCTCAATTTCCCGAATTATGGATATTTCTCGAGTTATCGATGAAAATGTAAAATTAACTCTTTTTTTTTTTTAATTTTAATAGGTTAGAAAAAAAAGGAACACAAATACATAGCTCAATTTCCCGAATTATGGATATTCCTCGAGTTATCGATGAAAATGTAAAATTAACTATTTTTTTTTAAGTTTTAATAGGTTTTAAAAAATAGGAACACAAATACATAGCTCAATTTCCCGAATTATGGATATTTCTCGAGTTATCGATGAAAATGTGAAGTTAACTAATTTTTTTTAAATTTTAATAGGTTTGAAAATAAAGGAACACAAATACATAGCTCAATTTCCCGAATTATGGATATTTCTCGAGTTATCGATGAAAATGTAAAATTAACTATTTTTTTTAATTTTAATAGGTTTGAAAATAAAGGAACACATATACATAGCTCAATTTCCCGAATTATGGATATTTCTCGAGTTATCGATGAAAATGTAAAATTAACTATTTATTTATTAATTTTAATAGGTTTTAAAATAAAGGAACACAAATACATAGCTCATTTCATCGAGTTATCGATATTGAAAACGTAAAATTAACTAACTTTTTTTTTTTTAATTTTAATAGGTTTGAAAATAAAGGAACACAAATACATAGCTCAATTTCCCGAATTATGGATATTTCTCGAGTTATCGATGAAAATGTAAAATTAACTATTTTTTTTAATTTTAATAGGTTTGAAAATAAAGGAACACAAATACATAGCTCAATTTCCCGAATTATGGATATTTCTCGAGTTATCGACGAAAACGTAAAATTAACTATTTTTTTTTTAATTTTAATAGGTTTGAAAAAAAAGGAACACAAATACATAGCTCAATTTCCCGAATTATGGATATTTCTCGAGTTATCGATGAAAATGTAAAATTAACTAATTTTTTTTAAATTTTAATAGGTTTGAAAAAAAAGGAACGCAAATACATAGCTCAATTTCCCGAATTATGGATATTTCTCGAGTTATCGATGAAAATGTAAAATTAACTATTTTTTTTTTTTATTTTAATAGGTTTGAAATAAAGGAACACAAATACATAGCTCAATTTCCCGAATTATTGATATTTCTCGAGTTATCGATGAAAATGAAAAATTAACTATTTATTTATTAATTTTAATAGGTTTTAAAATAAAGGAACACAAATACATAGCTCAATTTCCCGAATTATGGATATTTCTCGAGTTATCGATGAAAATGTAAAATTAACTATTTTTTTTTAATTTTAATAGGTTTGAAAAAAAAGGAACACAAATACAAAGCTCAATTTCCCGAATTATGGATATTTCTCGAGTTATCGATGAAAATGTAAAATTAACTATTTTTTTTTATTTTAATAGGTTTGAAAATAAAGGAACACATATACATAGCTCAATTTCCCGAATTATGGATATTTCTCGAGTTATCGATGAAAATATAAAATTAACTATTTATTTATTAATTTTAATAGGTTTTAAAATAAAGGAACACAAATACATAGCTCATTTCATCGTGTTATCGATGAAAACGTAAAATTAACTATTTTTTTTTTTAAATTTTAATAGGTTTGAAAATAAAGGAACACAAATACATAGCTCAATTTCCCGAATTATGGATATTTCACGAGTTATCGATGAAAATGTAAATTTAACTTTTTTTTTTATTTTAATAGGTTTGAAAATAAAGGAACACAAATACATAGCTCAATTTCCCGAATTATGGATATTTCTCGAGTTATCGACGAAAACGTAAATTTAACTATTTTTTTTTTAATTTTAATAGGTTTGAAAAAAAAGGAACACAAATACATAGCTCAATTTCCCGAATTATGGATATTCCTCGAGTTATCGATGAAAATGTAAAATTAACTATTTTTTTTTAATTTTAATAGGTTTGAAAAAAAAGGAACACAAATACATAGCTCAATTTCCCGAATTATGGATATTTCTCGAGTTATCGATGAAAATGTAAAATTAACTAATTTTTTTAAATTTTAATAGGTTTGAAAATAAAGGAACACAAATACATAGCTCAATTTCCCGAATTATGGATATTTCTCGAGTTATCGATGAAAATGTAAAATTAACTATTTTTTTATTAATTTTAATAGGTTTGAAAATAAAAGGAACACAAATACATAGCTCAATTTCCCGAATTATGGATATTTCTCGAGTTATCGATGAAAATGTAAAATTAACTATTTTTTTTTAATTTTAATAGGTTTGAAAATAAAGGAACACAAATACATAGCTCAATTTCCCGAATTATGGATATTTCTCGAGTTATCGATGAAAAATTGTAAAATTAACTATTTTTTTTAAATTTTAATAGGTTTGAAAAAAAGGAACACAAATACATAGCTCAATTTCCCGAATTATGGATATTTCTCGAGTTATCGATGAAAATGTAAAATTAACTATTTTTTTATTAATTTTAATAGGTTTGAAAATAAAGGAACACAAATACATAGCTCAATTTCCCGAATTATGGATATTTCTCGAGTTATCGATGAAAATGTAAAATTAACTATTTTTTTTTTAATTTTAATAGGTTTGAAAATAAAGGAACACAAATACATAGCTCAATTTCCCGAATTATGGATATTTCTCGAGTTATCGATGAAAATGTAAAATTAACTATTTTTTTTTTAATTTTAATAGGTTTGAAAATAAAGGAACACAAATACATAGCTCAATTTCCCGAATTATGGATATTTCTCGAGTTATCGATGAAAATGTAAAATTAACTATTTATTTTTTAATTTTAATAGGTTTGAAAATAAAGGAACACAAATACATAGCTCAATTTCCCGAATTATGGATATTTCTCGAGTTATCGATGAAAATGTAAAATTAACTATTTTTTTTTTAATTTTAATAGGTTTGAAAAAAAGGAACACAAATACATAGCTCAATTTCCCGAATTATGGATATTTCTCGAGTTATCGATGAAAATGTAAAATTAACTATTTTTTTTAATTTTAATAGGTTTGAAAATAAAGGAACACAAATACATAGCTCAATTTCCCGAATTATGGATATTTCTCGAGTTATCGATGAAAATGTAAAATTAACTATTTTTTTTTAATTTTAATAGGTTTGAAAAAAAAGGAACACAAATACATAGCTCAATTTCCCGAATTATGGATATTTCTCGAGTTATCGATGAAAATGTAAAATTAACTATTTTTTTTAATTTTAATAGGTTTGAAAATAAAGGAACACAAATACATAGCTCAATTTCCCGAATTATGGATATTTCTCGAGTTATCGATGAAAATGTAAAATTAACTATTTTTTTTTAATTTTAATAGGTTTGAAAAAAAAGGAACACAAATACATAGCTCAATTTCCCGAATTATGGATATTTCTCGAGTTATCGACGAAAACGTAAAATTAACTATTTTTTTTTTAATTTTAATAGGTTTGAAAATAAAGGAACACAAATACATAGCTCAATTTCCCGAATTATGGATATTTCACGAGTTATCGATGAAAATGTAAAATTAACTAATTTTTTTTTTAATTTTAATAGGTTTGAAAATAAAGGAACACAAATACATAGCTCAATTTCCCGAATTATGGATATTTCTCGAGTTATCGATGAAAATGTAAAATTAACTATTTTTTTTTTAATTTTAATAGGTTTGAAAATAAAGGAACACAAATACATAGCTCAATTTCCCGAATTATGGATATTTCTCGAGTTATCGATGAAAATGTAAAATTAACTATTTTTTTTAATATTTTAATAGGTTTGAAAAAAAAGGAACACAAATACATAGCTCAATTTCCCGAATTATGGATATTTCTCGAGTTATCGATGAAAATGTAAAATTAACTAATTTTTTTAAAATTTTAATAGGTTTGAAAATAAAGGAACACAAATACATAGCTCAATTTCCCGAATTATGGATATTTCTCGAGTTATCGATGAAAATGTAAAATTACCTATTTTTTTTTTAATTTTAATAGGTTTGAAAATAAAGGAACACATATACATAGCTCAATTTCCCGAATTATGGATATTTCTCGAGTTATCGATGAAAATGAAAAATTAACTATTTATTTATTAATTTTAATAGGTTTTAAAATAAAGGAACACAAATACATAGCTCAATTTCCCGAATTATGGATATTTCTCGAGTTATCGATGAAAATGTAAAATTAACTCTTTTTTTTTAATTTTAATAGGTTTGAAAAAAAAGGAACACAAATACAAAGCTCAATTTCCCGAATTATGGATATTTCTCGAGTTATCGATGAAAATGTAAAATTAACTATTTTTTTTTAATTTTAATAGGTTTGAAAATAAAGGAACACATATACATAGCTCAATTTCCCGAATTATGGATATTTCTCGAGTTATCGATGAAAATAAAAAATTAACTATTTATTTATTAATTTTAATAGGTTTTAAAATAAAGGAACACAAATACATAGCTCAATTTCCAATATTCTCGAGTTATCGATGAAAACGTAAAATTAACTACTTTTTTTTTTAATTTTAATAGGTTTGAAAATAAAGGAACACAAATACATAGCTCAATTTCCCGAATTATGGATATTTCACGAGTTATCGATGAAAATGTAAATTTAACTATTTTTTTTTTAATTTTAATAGGTTTGAAAATAAAGGAACACAAATACATAGCTCAATTTCCCGAATTATGGATATTTCTCGAGTTATCGACGAAAACGTAAATTTAACTTCTTTTTTTTTTTAATTTTAATAGGTTTGAAAAAAAAGGAACACAAATACATAGCTCAATTTCCCGAATTATGGATATTTCTCGAGTTATCGATGAAAATGTAAAATTAACTAATTTTTTTTTATTTTAATAGGTTTGAAAATAAAGGAACACAAATACATAGCTCAATTTCCCGAATTATGGATATTTCTCGAGTTATCGATGAAAATGTAAAATTAACTATTTTTTTTTTAATTTTAATAGGTTTGAAAATAAAGGAACACAAATACATAGCTCAATTTCCCGAATTATGGATATTTCTCGAGTTATCGATGAAAATGTAAAATTAACTATTTTTTTTTAATTTTAATAGGTTTGAAAAAAAAGGAACACAAATACATAGCTCAATTTCCCGAATTATGGATATTTCTCGAGTTATCGATGAAAATGTAAAATTAACTATTTTTTTTTAATTTTAATAGGTTTGAAAATAAAGGAACACAAATACATAGCTCAATTTCCCGAATTATGGATATTTCTCGAGTTATCGACGAAAACGTAAAATTAACTATTTTTTTTTTTAATTTTAATAGGTTTGAAAAAAAGGAACACAAATACATAGCTCAATTTCCCGAATTATGGATATTTCTCGAGTTATCGATGAAAATGTAAAATTAACTATTTTTTTTTAATTTTAATAGGTTTGAAAAAAAAGGAACACAAATACATAGCTCAATTTCCCGAATTATGGATATTTCTCGAGTTATCGATGAAAATGTAAAATTAACTATTTTTTTTTTTATTTTAATAGGTTTGAAAATAAAGGAACACAAATACATAGCTCAATTTCCCGAATTATGGATATTTCTCGAGTTATCGATGAAAATGTAAAATTAACTATTTTTTTTTTTAATTTTAATAGGTTTGAAAATAAAGGAACACAAATACATAGCTCAATTTCCCGAATTATGGATATTTCTCGAGTTATCGATGAAAATGTAAAATTAACTATTTTTTTTTAATTTTAATAGGTTTGAAAATAAAGGAACACAAATACATAGCTCAATTTCCCGAATTATGGATATTTCTCGAGTTATCGATGAAAATGTAAAATTAACTATTTTTTTTTTTAATTTTAATAGGTTTGAAAATAAAGGAACACAAATACATAGCTCAATTTCCCGAATTATGGATATTTCTCGAGTTATCGATGAAAATGTAAAATTAACTATTTTTTTTTAAGTTTTAATAGGTTTTAAAAAATAGGAACACAAATACATAGCTCAATTTCCCGAATTATGGATATTTCTCGAGTTATCGATGAAAATGTAAAATTAACTTTTTTTTTAATTTTAATAGGTTTGAAAAAAAAAGGAACACAAATACATAGCTCAATTTCCCGAATTATGGATATTTCTCGAGTTATCGATGAAAATGTAAAATTAACTATTTTTTTTTAATTTTAATAGGTTTGAAAATAAAGGAACACAAATACATAGCTCAATTTCCCGAATTATCGATATTTCTCGAGTTATCGATGAAAATGTAAAATTAACTATTTTTTTATTAATTTTAATAGGTTTGGAAAAAAAGAAACACAAATTCATAGCTCAATTTCGCGAATTATGGATATTTCTCGAGTTATCGATGAAAATGTAAAATTAACTACTTTTTTTTTAATTTTAATAGGTTTGAAAATAAAGGAACACAAATACATAGCTCAATTTCCCGAATTATGGATATTTCTCGAGTTATCGATGAAAATGTAAAATTAACTATTTTTTTTTTAATTTTAATAGGTTTGAAAATAAAGGAACACAAATACATAGCTCAATTTCCCGAATTATGGATATTTCTCGAGTTATCGATGAAAATGTAAAATTAACTATTTTTTTTTAATTTTAATAGGTTTGAAAATAAAGGAACACAAATACATAGCTCAATTTCCCGAATTATGGATATTTCTCGAGTTATCGATGAAAATGTAAAATTAACTATTTTTTTTTAATTTTAATAGGTTTGAAAATAAAGGAACACAAATACATAGCTCAATTTCCCGAATTATGGATATTTCTCGAGTTATCGATGAAAATGTAAAATTAACTATTTTTTTTTTAATTTTAATAGGTTTGAAAATAAAGGAACACAAATACATAGCTCAATTTCCCGAATTATGGATATTTCTCGAGTTATCGATGAAAATGTAAAATTAACTATTTTTTTTTTAATTTTAATAGGTTTGAAAATAAAGGAACACAAATACATAGCTCAATTTCCCGAATTATGGATATTTCTCGAGTTATCGATGAAAATGTAAAATTAACTATTTTTTTATTAATTTTAATAGGTTTGAAAATAAAGGAACACAAATACATAGCTCAATTTCCCGAATTATGGATATTTCTCGAGTTATCGATGAAAATGTAAAATTAACTATTTTTTTTTTAATTTTAATAGGTTTGAAAAAAAAGGAACACAAATACATAGCTCAATTTCCCGAATTATGGATATTTCTCGAGTTATCGATGAAAATGTAAAATTAACTATTTTTTTTTTAATTTTAATAGGTTTGAAAATAAAGGAACACAAATACATAGCTCAATTTCCCGAATTATGGATATTTCTCGAGTTATCGATGAAAATGAAAAATTAACTATTTTTTTTTTAATTTTAATAGGTTTGAAAATAAAGGAACACAAATACATAGCTCAATTTCCCGAATTTGGTATTTCTCGAGTTATCGATGAAAACGTAAAATTAACTATTTTTTTTTTTAATTTTAATAGGTTTGAAAATAAAGGAACACAAATACATAGCTCAATTTCCCGAATTATGGATATTTCTCGAGTTATCGATGAAAATGTAAAATTAACTATTTTTTTTTAATTTTAATAGGTTTGAAAATAAAGGAACACAAATACATAGCTCAATTTCCCGAATTATGGATATTTCTCGAGTTATCGACGAAAACGTAAAATTAACTATTTTTTTTTTTAATTTTAATAGGTTTGAAAAAAAAAGGAACACAAATACATAGCTCAATTTCCCGAATTATGGATATTCCTCGAGTTATCGATGAAAATGTAAAATTAACTATTTTTTTTTTAATTTTAATAGGTTTGAAAAAAAAGGAACACAAATACATAGCTCAATTTCCCGAATTATGGATATTTCTCGAGTTATCGATGAAAATGTAAAATTAACTAATTTTTTTTAAATTTTAATAGGTTTGAAAATAAAGGAACACAAATACATAGCTCAATTTCCCGAATTATGGATATTTCTCGAGTTATCGATGAAAATGTAAAATTAACTATTTTTTTTTTAATTTTAATAGGTTTGAAAATAAAGGAACACAAATACATAGCTCAATTTCCCGAATTATGGATATTTCTCGAGTTATCGATGAAAATGAAAAATTAACTATTTATTTATTAATTTTAATAGGTTTTAAAATAAAGGAACACAAATACATAGCTCAATTTCCCGAATTATGGATATTTCTCGAGTTATCGATGAAAATGTAAAATTAACTATTTTTTTTTTAATTTTAATAGGTTTGAAAAAAAAGGAACACAAATACAGAGCTCAATTTCCCGAATTATGGATATTTCTCGAGTTATCGATGAAAATGTAAAATTAACTATTTTTTTTTAATTTTAATAGGTTTGAAAAAAAAGGAACACAAATACATAGCTCAATTTCCCGAATTATGGATATTTCTCGAGTTATCGATGAAAATGTAAAATTAACTATTTTTTTTTTAATTTTAATAGGTTTGAAAAAAAAGGAACACAAATACATAGCTCAATTTCCCGAATTATGGATATTTCTCGAGTTATCGATGAAAATGTAAAATTAACTATTTTTTTTTTTAATTTTAATAGGTTTGAAAATAAAGGAACACAAATACATAGCTCAATTTCCCGAATTATGGATATTTCTCGAGTTATCGATGAAAATGTAAAATTAACTATTTTTTTTTTAATTAATTTTAATAGGTTTGAAAAATAAAGGAACACAAATACATAGCTCAATTTCCCGAATTATGGATATTTCTCGAGTTATCGATGAAAACGTAAAATTAACTATTTTTTTTTAATTTTAATAGGTTTGAAAAAAAAGGAACACAAATACATAGCTCAATTTCCCGAATTATGGATATTTCACGAGTTATCGATGAAAATGTAAAATTAACTATTTTTTTTTAATTTTAATAGGTTTGAAAATAAAGGAACACAAATACATAGCTCAATTTCCCGAATTATGGATATTTCTCGAGTTATCGATGAAAATGTAAAATTAACTATTTTTTTTTTAATTTTAATAGGTTTGAAAATAAAGGAACACAAATACATAGCTCAATTTCCCGAATTATGGATATTTCTCGAGTTATCGATGAAAATGTAAAATTAACTATTTTTTTTTAAATTTTAATAGGTTTGAAAAAAAAGGAACACAAATACATAGCTCAATTTCCCGAATTATGGATATTTCTCGAGTTATCGATGAAAATGTAAAATTAACTATTTTTTTTTAATTTTAATAGGTTTGAAAAAAAGGAACACAAATACATAGCTCAATTTCCCGAATTATGGATATTTCTCGAGTTATCGATGAAAATGTAAAATTAACTATTTTTTTTTTAATTTTAATAGGTTTGAAAAAAAAGGAACACAAATACATAGCTCAATTTCCCGAATTATGGATATTTCTCGAGTTATCGATGAAAATGTAAAATTAACTATTTTTTTTTTAATTTTAATAGGTTTGAAAATAAAGGAACACAAATACATAGCTCAATTTCCCGAATTATGGATATTTCACGAGTTATCGACGAAAATGTAAAATTAACTATTTTTTTTTTAATTTTAATAGGTTTGAAAATAAAGGAACACAAATACATAGCTCAATTTCCCGAATTATGGATATTTCTCGAGTTATCGATGAAAATGTAAAATTAACTATTTTTTTTTTTAATTTTAATAGGTTTGAAAAAAAAGGAACACAAATACATAGCTCAATTTCCCGAATTATGGATATTTCTCGAGTTATCGATGAAAACGTAAAATTAACTATTTTTTTTTTTAATTTTAATAGGTTTGAAAAAAAAGGAACACAAATACATAGCTCAATTTCCCGAATTATGGATATTTCTCGAGTTATCGATGAAAATGTAAAATTAACTATTTTTTTTTTAATTTTAATAGGTTTGAAAATAAAGGAACACAAATACATAGCTCAATTTCCCGAATTATGGATATTTCTCGAGTTATCGATGAAAATGTAAAATTAACTATTTTTTTAATTTTAATAGGTTTGAAAATAAAGGAACACAAATACATAGCTCAATTTCCCGAATTATGGATATTTCTCGAGTTATCGATGAAAACGTAAAATTAACTATTTTTTTTTTTAATTTTAATAGGTTTGAAAATAAAGGAACACAAATACATAGCTCAATTTCCCGAATTATGGATATTTCTCGAGTTATCGATGAAAATGTAAAATTAACTATTTTTTTTTAATTTTAATAGGTTTGAAAATAAAGGAACACAAATACATAGCTCAATTTCCCGAATTATGGATATTTCTCGAGTTATCGATGAAAACGTAAAATTAACTATTTTTTTTTTAATTTTAATAGGTTTGAAAAAAAAGGAACACAAATACATAGCTCAATTTCCCGAATTATGGATATTCCTCGAGTTATCGATGAAAATGTAAAATTAACTATTTTTTTTTTAAATTTTAATAGGTTTGAAAAAAAAGGAACACAAATACATAGCTCAATTTCCCGAATTATGGATATTTCTCGAGTTATCGATGAAAATGTAAAATTAACTATTTTTTTTTAATTTTAATAGGTTTGAAAATAAAGGAACACAAATACATAGCTCAATTTCCCGAATTATGGATATTTCTCGAGTTATCGATGAAAACGTAAAATTAACTATTTTTTTTTTTAATTTTAATAGGTTTGAAAATAAAGGAACACAAATACATAGCTCAATTTCCCGAATTATGGATATTTCTCGAGTTATCGATGAAAATGTAAAATTAACTATTTTTTTTTTAATTTTAATAGGTTTGAAAAAAAAGGAACACAAATACATAGCTCAATTTCCCGAATTATGGATATTTCTCGAGTTATCGATGAAAATGTAAAATTAACTATTTTTTTTTAATTTTAATAGGTTTGAAAAAAAAGGAACACAAATACATAGCTCAATTTCCCGAATTATGGATATTTCTCGAGTTATCGATGAAATGTAAAATTAACTTTTTTTTTTTTTTATATTTTAATAGGTTTGAAAAAAAAGGAACACAAATACATAGCTCAATTTCCCGAATTATGGATATTTCTCGAGTTATCGATGAAAATGTAAAATTAACTATTTATTTTTTAATTTTAATAGGTTTTAAAATAAAGGAACACAAATACATAGCTCAATTTCCCGAATTATGGATATTTCTCGAGTTATCGATGAAAATGTAAAATTAACTATTTTTTTTTATTTTAATAGGTTTGAAAAAAAGGAACACAAATACATAGCTCAATTTCCCGAATTATGGATATTTCCAGTTATCGAAAATGTAAAATTAACTTTTTTTTTATATTTAATAGGTTTGAAAAAAAAGGAACACAAATACATAGCTCAATTTCCCGAATTATGGATATTCCTCGAGTTATCGATGAAAATGTAAAATTAACTATTTTTTTTTTAATTTTAATAGGTTTGAAAAAAAGGAACACAAATACATAGCTCAATTTCCCGAATTATGGATATTTCTCGAGTTATCGATGAAAATGTAAAATTAACTATTTTTTTTTTAATTTTAATAGGTTTGAAAATAAAGGAACACAAATACATAGCTCAATTTCCCGAATTATGGATATTTCTCGAGTTATCGATGAAAATGTAAAATTAACTATTTTTTTTTATTTTTAATAGGTTTGAAAAATAAAGGAACACAAATACATAGCTCAATTTCCCGAATTATGGATATTTCTCGAGTTATCGATGAAAATGTAAAATTAACTATTTTTTTTTTAATTTTAATAGGTTTTAAAAAAAAGGAACACAAATACATAGCTCAATTTCCCGAATTATGGATATTTCTCGAGTTATCGATGAAAATGTAAAATTAACTATTTTTTTTTAATTTTAATAGGTTTGAAAAAAAAGGAACACAAATACATAGCTCAATTTCCCGAATTATGGATATTTCTCGAGTTATCGATGAAAATGTAAAATTAACTATTTTTTTTTTTATTTTAATAGGTTTGAAAAAAAGGAACACAAATACATAGCTCAATTTCCCGAATTATGGATATTTCTCGAGTTATCGATGAAAATGTAAAATTAACTAATTTTTTTTTAATTTTAATAGGTTTGAAAATAAAGGAACACAAATACATAGCTCAATTTCCCGAATTATGGATATTTCTCGAGTTATCGATGAAAATGTAAAATTAACTAATTTTTTTTTTAATTTTAATAGGTTTGAAAAAAAAGGAACACAAATACATAGCTCAATTTCCCGAATTATGGATATTTCTCGAGTTATCGATGAAAATGTAAAATTAACTATTTTTTTTTAATTTTAATAGGTTTGAAAATAAAGGAACACAAATACATAGCTCAATTTCCCGAATTATGGATATTTCTCGAGTTATCGATGAAAATGTAAAATTAACTATTTTTTTTTTAATTTTAATAGGTTTGAAAAAAAGGAACACAAATACATAGCTCAATTTCCCGAATTATGGATATTTCCGAGTTATCGATGAAAATGTAAAATTAACTATTTTTTTTTTTTTTAATAGGTTTGAAAAAAAAAGGAACACAAATACATAGCTCAATTTCCCGAATTATGGATATTCCTCGAGTTATCGATGAAAATGTAAAATTAACTATTTTTTTTAAATTTTAATAGGTTTGAAAAAAAAGGAACACAAATACATAGCTCAATTTCCCGAATTATGGATATTTCTCGAGTTATCGATGAAAATGTAAAATTAACTATTTTTTTTAATTTTAATAGGTTTGAAAAAAAGGAACACAAATACATAGCTCAATTTCCCGAATTATGGATATTTCTCGAGTTATCGATGAAAATGTAAAATTAACTATTTTTTTTTTAATTTTAATAGGTTTGAAAAAAAAGGAACACAAATACATAGCTCAATTTCCCGAATTATGGATATTTCTCGAGTTATCGATGAAAATGTAAAATTAACTATTTTTTTTTTAATTTTAATAGGTTTGAAAATAAAGGAACACAAATACATAGCTCAATTTCCCGAATTATGGATATTTCTCGAGTTATCGATGAAAACGTAAAATTAACTATTTTTTTTTTAATTTTAATAGGTTTGAAAAAAAAGGAACACAAATACATAGCTCAATTTCCCGAATTATGGATATTTCTCGAGTTATCGATGAAAATGTAAAATTAACTATTTTTTTTTAATTTTAATAGGTTTGAAAATAAAGGAACACAAATACATAGCTCAATTTCCCGAATTATGGATATTTCTCGAGTTATCGACGAAAACGTAAAATTAACTATTTTTTTTTAATTTTAATAGGTTTGAAAATAAAAGGAACACAAATACATAGCTCAATTTCCCGAATTATGGATATTTCTCGAGTTATCGATGAAAATGTAAAATTAACTATTTTTTTTTTAATTTTAATAGGTTTGAAAAAAAAGGAACACAAATACATAGCTCAATTTCCCGAATTATGGATATTTCTCGAGTTATCGATGAAAATGTAAAATTAACTATTTTTTTTTAATTTTAATAGGTTTGAAAATAAAGGAACACAAATACATAGCTCAATTTCCCGAATTATGGATATTTCTCGAGTTATCGATGAAAATGTAAAATTAACTATTTTTTTTTTAATTTTAATAGGTTTGAAAATAAAGGAACACAAATACATAGCTCAATTTCCCGAATTATGGATATTTCTCGAGTTATCGATGAAAATGTAAAATTAACTATTTTTTTATTAATTTTAATAGGTTTGAAAATAAAGGAACACAAATACATAGCTCAATTTCCCGAATTATGGATATTTTTCGAGTTATCGATGAAAATGTAAAATTAACTTTTTTTTTTAAATTTTAATAGGTTTGAAAAAAAAGGAACACAAATACAAAGCTCAATTTCCCGAATTATGGATATTTCTCGAGTTATCGATGAAAATGTAAAATTAACTATTTTTTTTAATTTTAATAGGTTTGAAAATAAAGGAACACAAATACATAGCTCAATTTCCAAAATTATGGATATTTCTCGAGTTATCGATGAAAATGTAAAATTAACTATTTTTTTTTTAATTTTAATAGGTTTGAAAAAAAAGGAACACAAATACATAGCTCAATTTCCCGAATTATGGATATTTCTCGAGTTATCGATGAAAATGTAAAATTAACTATTTTTTTTTAATTTTAATAGGTTTGAAAATAAAGGAACACAAATACATAGCTCAATTTCCCGAATTATGGATATTTCTCGAGTTATCGATGAAAATGTAAAATTAACTATTTTTTTTTTAATTTTAATAGGTTTGAAAAAAAAGGAACACAAATACATAGCTCAATTTCCCGAATTATGGATATTTCTCGAGTTATCGACGAAAACGTAAAATTAACTATTTTTTTTTTTTAATTTTAATAGGTTTGAAAAAAAGGAACACAAATACATAGCTCAATTTCCCGAATTATGGATATTTCAGGAGTTATCGACGAAAACGTAAAATGAACTATTTTTTTTTTTAATTTTAATAGGTTTGAAAATAAAGGAACACAAATACATAGCTCAATTTCCCGAATTATGGATATTCCTCGTGCTATCGATGAAAATGTAAAATTAACTAATTTTTTTAATAATTTTAATAGGTTTGAAAATAAAGGAACACAAATACATAGCTCAATTTCCCGAATTATGGATATTTCTCGAGTTATCGATGAAAATGTAAAATTAACTATTTTTTTTTTTTAATTTTAATAGGTTTGAAAATAAAAGGAACACAAATACATAGCTCAATTTCCCGAATTATGGATATTTCTCGAGCTATCGATGAAAATGTAAAATTAACTATTTATTTATTAATTTTAATAGGTTTTAAAATAAAGGAACACAAATACATAGCTCAATTTCCCGAATTATGGATATTTCTCGAGTTATCGATGAAAATGTAAAATTAACTATTTTTTTTTTATTTTAATAGGTTTGAAAAAAAAGGAACACAAATACAAAGCTCAATTTCCTGAATTATGGATATTTCTCGAGTTATCGACGAAAACGTAAAATTAACTATTTTTTTTTTAATTTTAATAGGTTTTAAAATAAAGGAACACAAATACATAGCTCAATTTCCCGAATTATGGATATTTCTCGAGTTATCGATGAAAATGTAAAATTAACTCTTTTTTTTTAATTTTAATAGGTTTGAAAAAAAAGGAACACAAATACAAAGCTCAATTTCCTGAATTATGGATATTTAACTTCTTTTTTTTTATTTTTAATAGGTTAGAAAAAAAAAGGAACACAAATACATGGCTCAATTTCCCGAATTATGGATATTCCTCGAGTTATCGATGAAAATGTAAAATTAACTATTTTTTTTTAGGTTTTAATAGGTTTTAAAAAATAGGAACACAAATACATAGCTCAATTTCCCGAATTATGGATATTTCTCGAGTTATCGATGAAAATGTGAAGTTAACTAATTTTTTTTAAATTTTAATAGGTTTGAAAATAAAGGAACACAAATACATAGCTCAATTTCCCGAATTATGGATATTTCTCGAGTTATCGATGAAAATGTAAAATTAACTCTTTTTTTTTAATTTTAATAGGTTTGAAAATAAAGGAACACATATACATAGCTCAATTTCCCGAATTATGGATATTTCTCGAGTTATCGATGAAAACGTAAAATTAACTATTTTTTTTTAATTTTAATAGGTTTGAAAATAAAGGAACACAAATACATAGCTCAATTTCCCGAATTATGGATATTTCACGAGTTATCGATGAAAATGTAAATTTAACTTTTTTTTTTATTTTAATAGGTTTGAAAATAAAGGAACACAAATACAAAGCTCAATTTCCCGAATTATGGATATTTCTCGAGTTATCAACGAAAACGTAAATTTAACTTTTTTTTTTTTAATTTTAATAGGTTTGAAAAAAAAGGAACACAAATACATAGCTCAATTTCCCGAATTATGGATATTCCTCGAGTTATCGATGAAAATGTAAAATTAACTATTTTTTTTTTAAATTTTAATAGGTTTGAAAAAAAAAAGGAACACAAATACATAGCTCAATTTCCCGAATTATGGATATTTCTCGAGTTATCGATGAAAATGTAAAGTTAACTAATTTTTTTAAATTTTAATAGGTTTGAAAATAAAGGAACACAAATACAAAGCTCAATTTCCCGAATTATGGATATTTCTCGAGTTATCGATGTAAATGTAAAATAACCTATTTTTTTTTTAATTTTAATAGGTTTGAAAATAAAGGAACACATATACATAGCTCAATTTCCCGAATTATTGATATTTCTCGAGTTATCGATGAAAATGAAAAATTAACTATTTATTTATTAATTTTAATAGATTTTAAAATAAAGGAACACAAATACATAGCTCAATTTCCCGAATTATGGATATTTCTCGAGTTATCGATGAAAATGTAAAATTAACTCTTTTTTTTTTAATTTTAATAGGTTTGAAAAAAAAGAACACAAATACAAAGCTCAATTTCCCGAATTATGGATATTTCTCGAGTTATCGATGAAAATGTAAAATTAACTATTTTTTTTTAATTTTAATAGTTTTGAAAATAAAGGAACACAAATACATAGCTCAATTTCAAAAATTAGGATATTTCACGAGTTATCGATGAAAATGTAAAAATTAGCTATTTTTTTTTTATTTTAATAGGTTTGAAAAAAAGGAACACAAATACATAGCTCAATTTCCCGAATTATGGATATTTCTCGAGTTATCGATGAAAATGTAAAATTAACTAATTTTTTTTTAATTTTAATAGGTTTGAAAATAAAGGAACACAAATACATAGCTCAATTTCCCGAATTATGGATATTTCTCGAGTTATCGATGAAAATGTAAAATTAACTATTTTTTTTTTAATTTTAATAGGTTTGAAAATAAAGGAACACAAATACATAGCTCAATTTCCCGAATTATGGATATTTCTCGAGTTATCGATGAAAATGTAAAATTAACTATTTTTTTTTAATTTTAATAGGTTTGAAAAAAAGGAACACAAATACATAGCTCAATTTCCCGAATTATGGATATTTCCGAGTTATCGACGAAAACGTAAAATTAATTTTTTTTTAATTTTAATAGGTTTGAAAAAAAGGGATCACAAATACATAGCTCAATTTCCCGAATTATGGATATTTCTCGAGTTATCGATGAAAATGTAAAATTAACTCTTTTTTTTTTAATTTTAATAGGTTTGAAAAAAAAGGAACACAAATACATAGCTCAATTTCCCGAATTATGGATATTTCTCGAGTTATCGATGAAAATGTAAAATTAACTATTTTTTTTTAAATTTTAATAGGTTTGAAAAAAAAGGAACACAAATACATAGCTCAATTTCCCGAATTATGGATATTTCTCGAGTTATCGATGAAAATGTAAAATTAACTATTTTTTTTTAATTTTAATAGGTTTGAAAAAAAAGGAACACAAATACATAGCTCAATTTCCCGAATTATGGATATTTCTCGAGTTATCGATGAAAATGTAAAATTAACTATTTTTTTTTAATTTTAATAGGTTTGAAAAAAAAAGGAACACAAATACATAGCTCAATTTCCCGAATTATGGATATTTCTCGAGTTATCGATGAAAATGTAAAATTAACTATTTTTTTTAATTTTAATAGGTTTGAAAAAAAAGGAACACAAATACATAGCTCAATTTCCCGAATTATGGATATTTCTCGAGTTATCGACGAAAACGTAAATTTAACTTCTTTTTTTTTAATTTTAATAGGTTAGAAAAAAAAAAGGAACACAAATACATAGCTCAATTTCCCGAATTATGGATATTCCTCGAGTTATCGATGAAAATGTAAAATTAACTATTTTTTTTTTAAATTTTAATAGGTTTGAAAAAAAAAGGAACACAAATACATAGCTCAATTTCCCGAATTATGGATATTTCTCGAGTTATCGATGAAAATGTAAAATTAACTATTTTTTTTTAATTTTAATAGGTTTGAAAATAAAGGAACACAAATACATAGCTCAATTTCCCGAATTATGGATATTTCTCGAGTTATCGATGAAAATGTAAAATTAACTATTTTTTTTTTAATTTTAATAGGTTTGAAAAAAAGGAACACAAATACATAGCTCAATTTCCCGAATTATGGATATTTCTCGAGTTATCGATGAAAATGTAAAATTAACTATTTTTTTTTAATTTTAATAGGTTTGAAAAAAAAAGGAACACAAATACATAGCTCAATTTCCCGAATTATGGATATTTCTCGAGTTATCGATGAAAATGTAAAATTAACTATTTTTTTTTAATTTTAATAGGTTTGAAAATAAAGGAACACAAATACATAGCTCAATTTCCCGAATTATGGATATTTCTCGAGTTATCGATGAAAATGTAAAATTAACTATTTTTTTTTATTTTAATAGGTTTGAAAAAAAAGGAACACAAATACAAAGCTCAATTTCCCGAATTATGGATATTTCTCGAGTTATCGATGAAAATGTAAAATTAACTATTTTTTTTTTAATTTTAATAGGTTTGAAAATAAAGGAACACAAATACATAGCTCAATTTCCCGAATTATGGATATTTCTCGAGTTATCGATGAAAATGTAAAATTAACTATTTTTTTTTAATTTTAATAGGTTTGAAAAAAAAGGAACACAAATACAAAGCTCAATTTCCTGAATTATGGATATTTAACTCTTTTTTTTTTTTAATTTTAATAGGTTTGAAAAAAAAGGAACACAAATACATAGCTCAATTTCCCGAATTATGGATATTCCTCGAGTTATCGATGAAAATGTAAAATTAACTATTTTTTTTTAAGTTTTAATAGGTTTTAAAAAATAGGAACACAAATACATAGCTCAATTTCCCGAATTATGGATATTTCTCGAGTTATCGATGAAAATGTAAAATTAACTTTTTTTTTTAATTTTAATAGGTTTGAAAATAAAGGAACACAAATACAAAGCTCAATTTCCCGAATTATGGATATTTCTCGAGTTATCAACGAAAACGTAAATTTAACTTCTTTTTTTTAATTTTAATAGGTTTGAAAAAAAAAGGAACACAAATACATAGCTCAATTTCCCGAATTATGGATATTCCTCGAGTTATCGATGAAAATGTAAAATTAACTATTTTTTTTTTAAATTTTAATAGGTTTGAAAAAAAAAGGAACACAAATACATAGCTCAATTTCCCGAATTATGGATATTTCTCGAGTTATCGATGAAAATGTAAAGTTAACTAATTTTTTTTAAATATTAATAGGTTTGAAAATAAAGGAACACAAATACAAAGCTCAATTTCCCGAATTATGGATATTTCTCGAGTTATCGATGTAAATGTAAAATAACCTATTTTTTTTTTAATTTTAATAGGTTTGAAAATAAAGGAACACATATACATAGCTCAATTTCCCGAATTATTGATATTTCTCGAGTTATCGATGAAAATGAAAAATTAACTATTTATTTATTAATTTTAATAGATTTTAAAATAAAGGAACACAAATACATAGCTCAATTTCCCGAATTATGGATATTTCTCGAGTTATCGATGAAAATGTAAAATTAACTCTTTTTTTTTTTAATTTTAATAGGTTTGAAAAAAAGGAACACAAATACAAAGCTCAATTTCCCGAATTATGGATATTTCTCGAGTTATCGATGAAAATGTAAAATTAACTATTTTTTTTTAATTTTAATAGTTTTGAAAATAAAGGAACACAAATACATAGCTCAATTTCAAAAATTAGGATATTTCACGAGTTATCGATGAAAATTAAAAATTAGCTATTTTTTTTTTATTTTTAATAGGTTTGAAAAAAAGGAACACAAATACATAGCTCAATTTCCCGAATTATGGATATTTCTCGAGTTATCGATGAAAATGTAAAATTAACTAATTTTTTTTAAATTTTAATAGGTTTGAAAATAAAGGAACACAAATACATAGCTCAATTTCCCGAATTATGGATATTTCTCGAGTTATCGATGAAAATGTAAAATTACCTATTTTAGTTTTTTAATTTTAATAGGTTTGAAAATAAAGGAACACATATACATAGCTCAATTTCCCGAATTATGGATATTTCTCGAGTTATCGATAAAAATGTAAAATTAACTACTTATTTATTAATTTTAATAGGTTTTAAAAAAAAGGAACACAAATACATAGCTCAATTTCCCGAATTATGGATATTTCACGAGTTATCGACGAAAACGTAAAATTAACTATTTTTCTTTTAATTTTAATAGGTTTTAAAATAAAGGAACACAAATACATAGCTCAATTTCCCGAATTATGGATATTTCTCGAGTTATCGATGAAAATGTAAAATTAACTCTTTTTTTTAATTTTAATAGGTTTGAAAAAAAAGGAACACAAATACAAAGCTCAATTTCCTGAATTATGGATATTTAACTTCTTTTTTTTATTTAATTTTAATAGGTTAGAAAAAAAAAAGGAACACAAATACATAGCTCAATTTCCCGAATTATGGATATTTCTCGAGTTATCGATGAAAATGTAAAATAAACTATTTTTTTTTAAGTTTTAATAGGATTTAAAAAATAGGAACACAAATACATAGCTCAATTTCCCGAATTATGGATATTTCTCGAGTTATCGATGAAAGTGTGAAGTTAACTAATTATTTTTAAATTTTAATAGGTTTGAAAATAAAGGAACACAAATACATAGCTCAATTTCCCGAATTATGGATATTTCTCGAGTTATCGATGAAAATGTAAAATGAACTATTTTTTTTAATTTTAATAGGTTTGAAAATAAAGGAACACATATAAATAGCTCAATTTCCCGAATTATGGATATTTCTCGAGTTATCGACGAAAACGTAAATTTAACTTCTTTTTTTTTAATTTTAATAGGTTAGAAAAAAAAAAAGGAACACAAATACATAGCTCAATTTCCCGAATTATGGATATTCCTCGAGTTATCGATGAAAATGTAAAATTAACTATTTTTTTTTAAATTTTAATAGGTTTGAAAATAAAGGAACACAAATACATAGCTCAATTTCCCGAATTATGGATATTTCTCGAGTTATCGATGAAAATGGAAAGTTAACTAATTTTTTGTAAATATTAATAGGTTTGAAAATAAAGGAACACAAATACAAAGCTCAATTTCCCGAATTATGGATATTTCTCGAGTTATCGATGTAAATGTAAAATAACCTATTTTTTTTTTAATTTTAATAGGTTTGAAAATAAAGGAACACATATACATAGCTCAATTTCCCGAATTATTGATATTTCTCGAGTTATCGATGAAAATGAAATATTAACTATTTATTTATTAATTTTAATAGATTTTAAAATAAAGGAACACAAATACATAGCTCAATTTCCCGAATTATGGATATTTCTCGAGTTATCGATGAAAATGTAAAATTAACTCTTTTTTTTTTAATTTTAATAGGTTTGAAAAAAAAGGAACACATATACAAAGCTCAATTTCCCGAATTATGGATATTTCTCGAGTTATCGATGAAAATGTAAAATTAACTATTTATTTATTAATTTTAATAGGTTTTAAAATAAAGGAACACAAATACATGGCTCATTTCATCGAGTTATCGATGAAAACGTAAAATTAACTATTTTTTTTTTTAATTTTAATAGGTTTGAAAATAAAGGAACACAAATACATAGCTCAATTTCCCGAATTATGGATATTTCACGAGTTATCGATGCAAATGTAAATTTAACTATTTTTTTTTTTTTTTAATAGGTTTGAAAATAAAGGAACACAAATACAAAGCTCAATTTCCCGAATTATGGATATTTCTCGAGTTATCGACGAAAACGTAAATTTAACTTCTTTTTTTTTTAATTTTAATAGGTTAGAAAAAAAAAGGAACACAAATACAAAGCTCAATTTCCCGAATTATGGATATTCCTCGAGTTATCGATGAAAATGTAAAATTAACTATTTTTTTTTTAAATTTTAATAGGTTTGAAAAAAAAAAGGAACACAAATACATAGCTCAATTTCCCGAATTATGGATATTTCTCGAGTTATCGATGAAAATGTAAAGTTAACTAATTTTTTTTAAATATTAATAGGTTTGAAAATAAAGGAACACAAATACAAAGCTCAATTTCCCGAATTATGGATATTTCTCGAGTTATCGATGTAAATGTAAAATAACCTATTTTTATACTTTGATACCGAAGGTCTCATAGTATATTGGTTTTGTGCAATGTCCGTCATGGTGTCTGTCCGTCTGTCCGTCTGTCTGTCTGTCCGTCTGTCCGTATGAACGCAACTTTTTCGACACCCGTAAAGCTAGAGACTTGAAACTTTGTAATTATGTTTGTCTATAGGCGAGACAGATAAAGTGTCAAGATTGGGGTGCCACGCCTACTAGGAGGCTGAGAAATCGATAAATTCGATAACTGAAAACCGATAAAACCAAATATTGCTCACATTCTTACAGATAGAGTTACTAAATTTTGCACGCAGATAGCTAGTCATGTCCCTGAAAAAACTGCATCAAAATTTTGGATGCCACGCCCACACCTTCCGCCCCCATCATCCCTGCTCCTTGAAATTGGAAACGCCTATAGTTTTCACATTTTTTGGGCTAGAGCCACCAAATTTTGTGTCAAGATAGATATTGACGTTCCCCATCAAAACTTGGGTGCCACGCCCCCTGATTCCGCCCCATCCCCCCTTCACCAAGAAATTGGAAACGCCTATAGTTTTCACATTTTTTGGGCTAGAGCCACCAAATTTTGCGTCAAGATAGGTACTGGCGTTCCCCTTCAAAACTTGGGTGCCACGCCCCCTGATTCCGCCCCCATCCCCCCTTCACCAAGAAATTGGAAACGCCTATAGATTTCACATTTTTTGGGCTAGAGCTACCAAATTTGGTAGGAAGAAATATGGTGACATCTTCAAAAGGTCTGCATCAAAAATTAGGATGCCACGCCCACCTCTGCCGCCCACCTTTTAAATTTGGGAGTTAAGTTATCTTCCACAGTTTTTGAACTAAAGTCACCAAATTTGGTAACATGAAAGCTGGCGATGTTTTACCACATGGCCCACTCCCTTCGCCACTGCATTCCCCCTTATCAACCGTTCTTTTACTGGTATCAAAGTATTCCGCAGTCGGTTGCGTCCGACAGCAACGTTTTTACTTGTTTTTTTTAATTTTAATAGGTTTGAAAATAAAGGAACACATATACCTAGCTCAATTTCCCGAATTATTGATATTTCTCGAGTTATCGATGAAAATGAAAAATTTACTATTTATTTATTAATTTTAATAGATTTTAAAATAAAGGAACACAAATACATAGCTAAATTTCCCGAATTATGGATATTTCTCGAGTTATCGATGAAAATGTAAAATTAACTATTTTTTTTTAATTTTAATAGGTTTGAAAAAAAGGAACACAAATACAAAGCTCAATTTCCCGAATTATGGATATTTCTCGAGTTATCGATGAAAATGTAAAATTAACTATTTTTTTTAATTTTAATAGGTTTGAAAATAAAGGAACACAAAACATAGCTCAATTTCAAAAATTAGGATATTTCACGAGTTATCGATGAAAATTAAAAATTAGCTATTTTTTTTTTATTTTAATAGGTTTGAAAAAAAGGAACACAAATACATAGCTCAATTTCCCGAATTATGGATATTTCTCGAGTTATCGATGAAAATGTAAGATTAACTAATTTTTTTAAATTTTAATAGGTTTGAAAATAAAGGAACACAAATACATAGCTCAATTTCCCAAATTATGGATATTTCTCGAGTTATCGATGAAAATGTAAAATTAACTATTTTATTTTTTTAATTTTAATAGGTTTGAAAAAAAAGGAACACAATTACATAGCTCAATTTCCCGAATTATGGATATTTCTCGAGTTATCGATAAAAATGTAAAATTAACTACTTATTTATTAATTTTAATAGGTTTTAAAATAAAGGAACACAAATACATAGCTCAATTTCCCGAATTATGGATATTTCTCGAGTTATCGATGAAAATGTAAAATTAACTATTTTTTTTTAATTTTAATAGGTTTGAAAAAAAAGGAACACAAATACAAAGCTCAATTTCCTGAATTGTGGATATTTCTCGAGTTATCGACGAAAACGTAAAATTAACTATTTTTTTTTTAATTTTAATAGGTTTGAAAAAAAGGAACACAAATACATAGCTCAATTTCCCGAATTATGGATATTTCACGAGTTATCGACGAAAACGTTAAATTAACTATTTTTTTTTTTTTTTTTAATAGGTTTTAAAATAAAGGAACACAAATACATAGCTCAATTTCCCGAATTATGGATATTTCTCGAGTTATCGATGAAAATGTAAAATTACTTATTTTTTTTTTTTTAATTTTAATAGGTTTGAAAATAAAGGAACACATATACATAGCTCAATTTCCCGAATTATTGATATTTCTCGAGTTATCGATGAAAATGAAAAATTAACTATTTATTTATTAATTTTAATAGGTTTTAAAATAAAGGAACACAAATACATAGCTCAATTTCCCGAATTATGGATATTTCTCGAGTTATCGATGAAAATGTAAAATTAACTAATTTTTTTTTAATTTTAATAGGTTTGAAAAAAAAGGAACACAAATACAAAGCTCAATTTCCCGAATTATGGATATTTCTCGAGTTATCGATGAAAATGTAAAATTAACTATTTTTTTTAATTTTAATAGGTTTGAAAAAAAAGGAACACAAATACATAGCTCAATTTCCCGAATTATGGATATTTCTCGAGTTATCGACGAAAACGTAAAATTAACTATTTTTTTTTTTAATTTTAATAGGTTTGAAAAAAAAGGAACACAAATACATAGCTCAATTTCCCGAATTATGGATATTTCACGAGTTATCGACGAAAACGTAAAATTAACTATTTTTTTTTTAATTTTAATAGGTTTGAAAATAAAGGAACACAAATACATAGCTCAATTTCCCGAATTATGGATATTTCTCGAGTTATCGACGAAAACGTAAAATTAACTATTTATTTTTTTAATTTTAATAGGTTAGAAAAAAAAAGGAACACAAATACATAGCTCAATTTCCCGAATTATGCATATTTCTCGAGTTATCGATGAAAATGTAAAATTATTTCTTTTTTTAATTTTAATAGGTTTGAAAAAAAGGAACACAAATACATAGCTCAATTTCCCGAATTATGGATATTTCACGAGTTATCGATGAAAATGTAAATTTAACTTTTTTTTTTTATTTTAATAGGTTTGAAAATAAAGGAACACAAATACAAAGCTCAATATCCCGAATTATGGATATTTCTCGAGTTATCGACGAAAACGTAAATTTAACTTCTTTTTTTTTTAATTTTAATAGGTTAGAAAAAAAAAGGAACACAAATACATAGCTCAATTTCCCGAATTATGGATATTCCTCGAGTTATCGATGAAAATGTAAAATTAACTATTTTTTTTTTAAATTTTAATTGGTTTGAAAAAAAAGGAACACAAATACATAACTCAATTTCCCGAATTATGGATATTTCTCGAGTTATCGATGAAAATGTAAAGTTAACTAATTTTTTTAAATATTAATAGGTTTGAAAATAAAGGAACACAAATACATAGCTCAATTTCCCGAATTATGGATATTTCTCGAGTTATCGATGTAAATGTAACATAACCTATTTTTTTTTTTAATTTTAATAGGTTTGAAAATAAAGGAACACATATACATAGCTCAATTTCCCGAATTATTGATATTTCTCGAGTTATCGATGAAAATGAAAAATTAACTATTTATTTATTAATTTTAATAGGTTTTAAAATAAAGGAACACAAATACATAGCTCAATTTCAAAAATTAGGATATTTCACGAGTTATCGATGAAAATTAAAAAATTAGCTATTTTTTTTATTTTAATAGGTTTGAAATAAAGGAACACAAATACATAGCTCAATTTCCCGAATTATAGATATTTCTCGAGTTATCGATGAAAATGTAAAATTAACTATTTTTTTTTTAATTTTAATAGGTTTGAAAATAAAGGAACACAAATACATAGCTCAATTTCCCGAATTATGGATATTTCTCGAGTTATCGATGAAAATGTAAAGTTAACTAATTTTTTTTAAATATTAATAGGTTTGAAAATAAAGGAACACAAATACATAGCTCAATTTCCCGAATTATGGATATTTCTCGAGTTATCGATGTAAATGTAACATAACCTATTTTTTTTTTATTTTAATAGGTTTGAAAATAAAGGAACACATATACATAGCTCAATTTCCCGAATTATTGATATTTCTCGAGTTATCGATGAAAATGAAAAATTAACTATTTATTTATTAATTTTAATAGGTTTTAAAATAAAGGAACACAAATACATAGCTCAATTTCAAAAATTAGGATATTTCACGAGTTATCGATGAAAATTAAAAATTAGCTATTTTTTTTTAATTTTAATAGGTTTGAAATAAAGGAACACAAATACATAGCTCAATTTCCCGAATTATAGATATTTCTCGAGTTATCGATGAAAATGTAAAATTAACTATTTTTTTTAATTTTTAATAGGTTTGAAAATAAAGGAACACAAATACATAGCTCAATTTCCCGAATTATGGATATTTCTCGAGTTATCGATGAAAATGTAAAATTAACTATTTTTTTTAATTTTAATAGGTTTGAAAATAAAGGAACACAAATACATAGCTCAATTTCCCGAATTATGGATATTTCTCGAGTTATCGATGAAAATGTAAAATTAACTATTTTTTTTTAATTTTAATAGGTTTGAAAATAAAGGAACACAAATACATAGCTCAATTTCCCGAATTATGGATATTTCTCGAGTTATCGACGAAAACGTAAATTTAACTTCTTTTTTTTTTTAATTTTAATAGGTTAGAAAAAAAAAGGAACACAAATACATAGCTCAATTTCCCGAATTATGGATATTTCTCGAGTTATCGATGAAAATGTAAAATTAACTATTTTTTTTTAAATTTTAATAGGTTTGAAAATAAAGGAACACAAATACATAGCTCAATTTCCCGAATTATGGATATTTCTCGAGTTATCGATGAAAATGTAAAGTTAACTAATTTTTTTTTAAATTTTAATAGGTTTGAAAATAAAGGAACACAAATACATAGCTCAATTTCCCGAATTATGGATATTTCTCGAGTTATCGATGAAAATGTAAAATTAACTATTTTTTTTTTTAATTTTAATAGGTTTGAAAATAAAGGAACACAAATACATAGCTCAATTTCCCGAATTATGGATATTTCTCGAGTTATCGATGAAAATGTAAAATTAACTATTTTTTTATTAATTTTAATAGGTTTGAAAATAAAGGAACACAAATACATAGCTCAATTTCCCGAATTATGGATATTTCTCGAGTTATCGATGAAAATGTAAAAATTAACTATTTTTTTATTTAATATTAATAGGTTTGAAAATAAAGGAACACAAATACATAGCTCAATTTCCCGAATTATGGATATTTCTCGAGTTATCGATGAAAATGTAAAATTAACTATTTTTTTTTTAATTTTAATAGGTTTGAAAATAAAGGAACACATATACATAGCTCAATTTCCCGAATTATTGATATTTCTCGAGTTATCGATGAAAATGAAAAATTAACTATTTATTTATTAATTTTAATAGGTTTTAAAATAAAGGAACACAAATACATAGCTCAATTTCAAAAATTAGGATATTTCACGAGTTATCGATGAAAATTAAAAATTAGCTATTTTTTTTATTTTAATAGGTTTGAAATAAAGGAACACAAATACATAGCTCAATTTCCCGAATTATAGATATTTCTCGAGTTATCGATGAAAATGTAAAATTAACTAATTTTTTTTTAATTTTAATAGGTTTGAAAATAAAGGAACACAAATACATAGCTCAATTTCCCGAATTATGGATATTTCTCGAGTTATCGATGAAAATGTAAAATTAACTATTTTTTTATTAATTTTAATAGGTTTGAAAATAAAGGAACACAAATACATAGCTCAATTTCCCGAATTATGGATATTTCTCGAGTTATCGATGAAAATGTAAAATTAGCTATTTTTTTTTTTAATTTTAATAGGTTTGAAAATAAAGGAACACAAATACATAGCTCAATTTCCCGAATTATGGATATTTCTCGAGTTATCGATGAAAATGTAAAATTAACTATTTTTTTTTAATTTTAATAGGTTTGAAAATAAAGGAACACAAATACATAGCTCAATTTCCCGAATTATGGATATTTCTCGAGTTATCGATGAAAATGTAAAATTAACTAATTTTTTTTAATTTTAATAGGTTTGAAAAAAAAGGAACACAAATACATAGCTCAATTTCCCGAATTATGGATATTTCTCGAGTTATCGATGAAAATGTAAAATTAACTATTTTTTTTTTTTATTTAATAGGTTTGAAAAAAAAGGAACACAAATACATAGCTCAATTTCCCGAATTATGGATATTTCTCGAGTTATCGATGAAAATGTAAAATTAACTATTTATTTTTTAATTTTAATAGGTTTGAAAAAAAAGGAACACAAATACATAGCTCAATTTCCCGAATTATGGATATTTCTCGAGTTATCGATGAAAATGTAAAATTAACTTTTTTTTTATTAATTTTAATAGGTTTGAAAAAAAGGAACACAAATACATAGCTCAATTTCCCGAATTATGGATATTTCTCGAGTTATCGATGAAAATGTAAAATTAACTATTTTTTTTTTAATTTTAATAGGTTTGAAAATAAAGGAACACAAATACATAGCTCAATTTCCCGAATTATGGATATTTCTCGAGTTATCGACGAAAACGTAAAATTAACTATTTTTTTTTTAATTTTAATAGGTTTGAAAAAAAAGGAACACAAATACATAGCTCAATTTCCCGAATTATGGATATTTCTCGAGTTATCGATGAAAATGTAAAATTAACTATTTTTTTTTTAATTTTAATAGGTTTGAAAAAAAAGGAACACAAATACATAGCTCAATTTCCCGAATTATGGATATTTCTCGAGTTATCGATGAAAATGTAAAATTAACTATTTTTTTTTTTAATTTTAATAGGTTTGAAAATAAAGGAACACAAATACATAGCTCAATTTCCCGAATTATGGATATTTCTCGAGTTATCGATGAAAATGTAAAATTAACTATTTTTTTTTTAATTTTAATAGGTTTGAAAATAAAGGAACACAAATACATAGCTCAATTTCCCGAATTATGGATATTTCTCGAGTTATCGATGAAAATGTAAAATTAACTATTTATTTATTAATTTTAATAGGTTTTAAAATAAAGGAACACAAATACATAGCTCAATTTCCCGAATTATGGATATTTCTCGAGTTATCGATGAAAATGTAAAATTAACTATTTTTTTTTTAATTTTAATAGGTTTGAAAATAAAGGAACACAAATACATAGCTCAATTTCCCGAATTATGGATATTTCTCGAGTTATCGATGAAAATGTAAAATTAACTATTTTTTTTATTAATTTTAATAGGTTTGAAAATAAAGGAACACAAATACATAGCTCAATTTCCCGAATTATGGATATTTCTCGAGTTATCGATGAAAATGTAAAATTAACTATTTTTTTTTAATTTTAATAGGTTTGAAAAAAAAGGAACACAAATACATAGCTCAATTTCCCGAATTATGGATATTTCTCGAGTTATCGATGAAAATGTAAAATTAACTATTTTTTTTTAATTTTAATAGGTTTGAAAATAAAGGAACACAAATACATAGCTCAATTTCCCGAATTATGGATATTTCTCGAGTTATCGATGAAAATGTAAAATTAACTAATTTTTTTTAAATTTTAATAGGTTTGAAAATAAAGGAACACAAATACATAGCTCAATTTCCCGAATTATGGATATTTCTCGAGTTATCGATGAAAATGTAAAATTAACTAATTTTTTTAAATTTTAATAGGTTTGAAAATAAAGGAACACAAATACATAGCTCAATTTCCCGAATTATGGATATTTCTCGAGTTATCGATGAAAATGTAAAATTAACTATTTTTTTTTTAATTTTAATAGGTTTGAAAATAAAGGAACACAAATACATAGCTCAATTTCCCGAATTATGGATATTTCTCGAGTTATCGATGAAAATGTAAAATTAACTATTTATTTATTAATTTTAATAGGTTTGAAAATAAAGGAACACAAATACATAGCTCAATTTCCCGAATTATGGATATTTCTCGAGTTATCGATGAAAATGTAAAATTAACTATTTTTTTTTTTTTATTTTAATAGGTTTGAAAAAAAAGGAACACAAATACATAGCTCAATTTCCCGAATTATGGATATTTCTCGAGTTATCGATGAAAATGTAAAATTAACTATTTATTTTTTAATTTTAATAGGTTTTAAAATAAAGGAACACAAATACATAGCTCAATTTCCCGAATTATGGATATTTCTCGAGTTATCGATGAAAATGTAAAATTAACTATTTTTTTTTTATTTTAATAGGTTTGAAAAAAAGGAACACAAATACATAGCTCAATTTCCCGAATTATGGATATTTCTCGAGTTATCGATGAAAATGTAAAATTAACTAATTTTTTTTAATTTTAATAGGTTTGAAAATAAAGGAACACAAATACATAGCTCAATTTCCCGAATTATGGATATTTCTCGAGTTATCGATGAAAATGTAAAATTAACTATTTTTTTTTAATTTTAATAGGTTTTAAAATAAAGGAACACAAATACATAGCTCAAATTTCCCGAATTATGGATATTTCTCGAGTTATCGATGAAAATGTAAAATTAACTCCTTTTTTTAATTTTAATAGGTTTGAAAAAAAGGAACACAAATACAAAGCTCACTTTCCTGAATTGTGGATATTTCTCGAGTTATCGACGAAAACGTAAAATTAACTATTTTTTTCTTTTAATTTTAATAGGTTTGAAAAAAGGAACACAAATACATAGCTCAATTTCCCGAATTATGGATATTTCACGAGTTATCGACGAAAACGTAAAATTAACTATTTTTTTTTTAATTTTAATAGGTTTTAAAATAAAGGAACACAAATACATAGCTCAATTTCCCGAATTATGGATATTTCTCGAGTTATCGATGAAAATGTAAAATTAACTATTTTTTTTTAATTTTAATAGGTTTGAAAAAAAAGGAACACAAATACAAAGCTCAATTTCCTGAATTGTGGATATTTCTCGAGTTATCGACGAAAACGTAAAATTAACTATTTTTTCTTTTAATTTTAATAGGTTTGAAAAAAAGGAACACAAATACATAGCTCAATTTCCCGAATTATGGATATTTCACGAGTTATCGACGAAAACGTAAAATTAACTATTTTTTTTTTAATTTTAATAGGTTTTAAAATAAAGGAACACAAATACATAGCTCAATTTCCCGAATTATGGATATTTCTCGAGTTATCGATGAAAATGTAAAATTACTTTTTTTTTTTTTAATTTTAATAGGTTTGAAAATAAAGGAACACATATACATAGCTCAATTTCCCGAATTATTGATATTTCTCGAGTTATCGATGAAAATGAAAAATTAACTATTTATTTATTAATTTTAATAGGTTTTAAAATAAAGGAACACAAATACATAGCTCAATTACCCGAATTATGGATATTTCTCGAATTATCGATGAAAATGTAAAATTAACTCTTTTTTTTAATTTTAATAGGTTTGAAAAAAAGGAACACAAATACAAAGCTCAATTTCCCGAATTATGGATATTTCTCGAGTTATCGATGAAAATGTAAAATTAACTATTTTTTTTAAATTTTAATAGGTTTGAATATAAAGGAACACAAATACATAGCTCAATTTCAAAAATTAGGATATTTCACGAGTTATCGATGAAAATGTAAAAATTAGCTATTTTTTTTTTATTTTAATAGGTTTGAAAAAAAGGAACACAAATACATAGCTCAATTTCCCGAATTATGGATATTTCTCGAGTTATCGATGAAAATGTAAAATTAACTAGTTTTTTTTAATTTTAATAGGTTTGAAAATAAAGGAACGCAAATACATAGCTCAATTTCCCGAATTATGGATATTTCTCGAGTTATCGATGAAAATGTTAAATTAACTATTTTTTTTTAATTTGAATAGGTTTGAAAAAAAGGAACACAAATACATAGCTCAATTTCCCGAATTATGGATATTTCTCGAGTTATCGACGAAAACGTAAAATTAACTATTTTTTCTTTAATTTTAATAGGTTTGAAAAAAAGGAACACAAATACATAGCTCAATTTCCCGAATTATGGATATTTCACGAGTTATCGACGAAAACGTAAAATTAACTATTTTTAATTTTAATAGGTTTGAAAATAAAGGAACACAAATACATAGCTCAATTTCCCGAATTATGGATATTTCTCGAGTTATCGACGAAAATGTAAATTTAACTTCTTTTTTTTTTAATTTTAATAGGTTAGAAAAAAAAAGGAACACAAATACATAGCTCAATTTCCCGAATTATGGATATTCCTCGAGTTATTGATGAATATGTAAAATTAACTATTTTTTTTTTAAATTTTAATAGGTTTGAAAAAAAGGAACACAAATACATAGCTCAATTTCCCGAATTATGGATATTCCTCGAGTTATTGATGAATATGTAAAATTAACTATTTTTTTTTTAAATTTTAATAGGTTTGAAAAAAAAGGAACACAAATACATAACTCAATTTCCCGAATTATGGATATTTCACGAGTTATCGATGAAAATGTAAATTTAACTTTTTTTTTTATTTTAATAGGTTTGAAAATAAAGGAACACAAATACAAAGCTCAATATCCCGAATTATGGATATTTCTCGAGTTATCGACGAAAACGTAAATTTAACTTCTTTTTTTTTTAATTTTAATAGGTTAGAAAAAAAAGGAACACAAATACATAGCTCAATTTCCCGAATTATGGATATTCCTCGAGTTATTGATGAATATGTAAAATTAACTATTTTTTTTTAATTTTAATAGGTTTGAAAAAAAAGGAACACAAATACATAACTCAATTTCCCGAATTATGGATATTTCTCGAGTTATCGATGAAAATGTAAAGTTAACTAATTTTTTTTAAATTTTAATAGGTTTGAAAATAAAGGAACACAAATACATAGCTCAATTTCCCGAATTATGGATATTTCTCGAGTTATCGATGTAAATGTAAAATAACCTATTTTTTTTTTTAATTTTAATAGGTTTGAAAATAAAGGAACACATATACATAGCTCAATTTCCCGAATTATTGATATTTCTCGAGTTATCGATGAAAATGAAAAATTAACTATTTATTTATTAATTTTAATAGGTTTTAAAATAAAGGAACACAAATACATAGCTCAATTTCCCGAATTATGGATATTTCTCGAGTTATCGATGAAAATGTAAAATTAACTCTTTTTTTTAATTTTAATAGGTTTGAAAAAAAAGGAACACAAATACAAAGCTCAATTTCCCGAATTATGGATATTTCTCGAGTTATCGATGAAAATGTAAAATTAACTATTTTTTTTAAATTTTAATAGGTTTTAAAATAAAGGAACACAAATACATAGCTCAATTTCAAAAATTAGGATATTTCACGAGTTATCGATGAAAATTAAAATTTAGCTATTTTTTTTTATTTTAATAGGTTTGAAAATAAAGGAACACAAATACATAGCTCAATTTCCCGAATTATGGATATTTCTCGAGTTATCGATGAAAATGTAAAATTAACTATTTTTTTTTAATTTTAATAGGTTTGAAAATAAAGGAACGCAAATACATAGCTCAATTTCCCGAATTATGGATATTTCTCGAGTTATCGATGAAAATGTTAAATTAACTATTTTTTTTTAATTTGAATAGGTTTGAAAAAAAGGAACACAAATACATAGCTCAATTTCCCGAATTATGGATATTTCTCGAGTTATCGACGAAAACGTAAAATTAACTATTTTTTTTTTTAATTTTAATAGGTTTGAAAAAAAAGGAACACAAATACATAGCTCAATTTCCCGAATTATGGATATTTCACGAGTTATCGACGAAAACGTAAAATTAACTATTTTTTTAATTTTAATAGGTTTGAAAATAAAGGAACACAAATACATAGCTCAATTTCCCGAATTATGGATATTTCTCGAGTTATCGACGAAAACGTAAAATTAACTATTTATTTTTTTAATTTTAATAGGTAAGAAAAAAAAAGGAACACAAATACATAGCTCAATTTCCCGAATTATGCATATTTCTCGAGTTATCGATGAAAATGTAAAATTAACTCTTTTTTTAATTTTAATAGGTTTGAAAAAAAAGGAACACAAATACATAGCTCAATTTCCCGAATTATGGATATTTCACGAGTTATCGATGAAAATGTAAATTTAACTTTTTTTTTTTTTATTTTAATAGGTTTGAAAATAAAGGAACACAAATACAAAGCTCAATATCCCGAATTATGGATATTTCTCGAGTTATCGACGAAATCGTAAATTTAACTATTTTTTTTTTATTTTAATAGGTTAGAAAAAAAAGGAACACAAATACATAGCTCAATTTCCCGAATTATGGATATTCCTCGAGTTATCGATGAAAATGTAAAATTAACTATTTTTTTTTTAAATTTTAATAGGTTTGAAAAAAAGGAACACAAAAACATAACTCAATTTCCCGAATTATGGATATTTCTCGAGTTATCGATGAAAATGTAAAGTTAACTAATTTTTTTTAAATATTAATAGGTTTGAAAATAAAGGAACACAAATACATAGCTCAATTTCCCGAATTATGGATATTTCTCGAGTTATCGATGTAAATGTAACATAACCTATTTTTTTTTTTAATTTTAATAGGTTTGAAAATAAAGGAACACATATACATAGCTCAATTTCCCGAATTATTGATATTTCTCGAGTTATCGATGAAATTGAAAAATTAACTATTTATTTATTAATTTTAATAGGTTTTAAAATAAAGGAACACAAATACATAGCTCAATTTCAAAAATTAGGATATTTCACGAGTTATCGATGAAAATGTAAAATTAGCTATTTTTTTTTATTTTAATAGGTTTGAAAAAAAGGAACACAAATACATAGCTCAATTTCCCGAATTATAGATATTTCTCGAGTTATCGATGAAAATGTAAAATTAACTAATTTTTTTTAAATTTTAATAGGTTTGAAAATAAAGGAACACAAATACATAGCTCAATTTCCCGAATTATGGATATTTCTCGAGTTATCGATGAAAATGTAAAGTTAACTAATTTTTTTTTAATATTAATAGGTTTGAAAATAAAGGAACACAAATACATAGCTCAATTTCCCGAATTATGGATATTTCTCGAGTTATCGATGAAAATGTAAAGTTAACTAATTTTTTTTAAATATTAATAGGTTTGAAAATAAAGGAACACAAATACATAGCTCAATTTCCCGAATTATGGATATTTCTCGAGTTATCGATGAAAATGTAAAATAACCTATTTTTTTTTTAGTTTTAATAGGTTTGAAAATAAAGGAACACATATACATAGCTCAATTTCCCGAATTATTGATATTTCTCGAGTTATCGATGAAAATGAAAAATTAACTATTTATTTATTAATTTTAATAGGTTTTAAAAACAAGGAACACAAATACATAGCTCAATTTCCCGAATTATGGATATTTCTCGAGTTATCGATGAAAATGTAAAATTAACTATTTTTTTTTAATTTTAATAGGTTTGAAAAAAAAGGAACACAAATACAAAGCTCAATTTCCCGAATTATGGATATTTCTCGAGTTATCGATGAAAATGTAAAATTAACTATTTTTTTTTAATTTTAATAGGTTTTAAAATAAAGGAACACAAATACATAGCTCAATTTCAAAAATTAGGATATTTCACGAGTTATCGATGAAAATTAAAAATTAGCTATTTTTTTTTATATTTTAATAGGTTTGAAAAAAGGAACACAAATACATAGCTCAATTTCCCGAATTATGGATATTTCTCGAGTTATCGATGAAAATGTAAAATTAACTAATTTTTTTTTAATTTTAATAGGTTTGAAAATAAAGGAACACAAATACATAGCTCAATTTCCCGAATTATGGATATTTCTCGAGTTATCGATGAAAATGTAAAATTAACTATTTTTTTTTTTTTTTTAATAGGTTTTAAAATAAAGGAACACAAATACATAGCTAAATTTCCCGAATTATGGATATTTCTCGAGTTATCGATGAAAATGTAAAAATAACTCTTTTTTTTAATTTTAATAGGTTTGAAAAAAAGGAACACAAATACAAAGCTCAATTTCCTGAATTATGGATATTTCTCGAGTTATCGACGAAAACGTAAAATTAACTATTTTTTTTTTAATTTTAATAGGTTTGAAAAAAAGGAACACAAATACATAGCTCAATTTCCCGAATTATGGATATTTCTCGAGTTATCGACGAAAACGTAAAATTAACTATTTTTTTTTTAATTTTAATAGGTTTTAAAATAAAGGAACACAAATACATAGCTCAATTTCCCGAATTATGGATATTTCTCGAGTTATCGATGAAAATGTAAAATTAACTTCTTTTTTAATTTTAATAGGTTTGAAAAAAAGGAACACAAATACAAAGCTCAATTTCCTGAATTATGGATATTTCAGTTACGAAAAAAATTAACTTTTTTTTTTTTTATTTTAAAAGGTTTGAAAAAAAAGGAACACAAATACATAGCTCAATTTCCCGAATTATGGATATTTCTCGAGTTATCGATGAAAATGTAAAATTAACTATTTTTTTTTAAGTTTTAATAGGTTTTAAAAAATAGGAACACAAATACATAGCTCAATTTCCCGAATTATGGATATTTATGGATATTTCTCGAGTTATCGATGAAAATGTAAAGTTAACTAATTTTTTTTTAATATTAATAGGTTTGAAAATAAAGGAACACATATACATAGCTCAATTTCCCGAATTATTGATATTTCTCGAGTTATCGATGAAAATGAAAAATTAACTATTTATTTATTAATTTTAATAGGTTTTAAAATAAAGGAACGCAAATACATAGCTCAATTTCCCGAATTATGGATATTTCTCGAGTTATCGATGAAAATGTAAAATTAACTCTTTTTTTTTAATTTTAATAGGTTTGAAAAAAAAGGAACACAAATACAAAGCTCAATTTCCCGAATTATGGATATTTCTCGAGTTATCGATGAAAATGTAAAATTAACTATTTTTTTTTAATTTTAATAGGTTTGAAAATAAAGGAACACAAATACATAGCTCAATTTCCCGAATTATGGATATTTCTCGAGTTATCGATGAAAATGTAAATTTAACTATTTTTTTGTTTTTATTTTTTTAAAGGTTTAAAAAAAGGAACACAAATACATAGCTCAATTTCCCGAATTATGGATATTTCTCGAGTTATCGATGAAAATGTAAAATTAACTAGTTTTTTTTTAATTTTAATAGGTTTGAAAATAAAGGAACGCAAATACATAGCTCAATTTCCCGAATTATGGATATTTCTCGAGTTATCGATGAAATTGTAAAATTAACTATTTTTTTTTTATTTGAATAGGTTTGAAAAAAAAAGGAACACAAATACATAGCTCAATTTCCCGAATTATGGATATTTCTCGAGTTATCGACGAAAACGTAAAATTAACTATTTTTTCTTTTAATTTTAATAGGTTTGAAAAAAAAAGGAACACAAATACATTGCTCAATTTCCCGAATTATGGATATTTCACGAGTTATCGACGAAAACGTAAAATTAACTATTTTTAATTTTAATAGGTTTGAAAATAAAGGAACACAAATACATAGCTCAATTTCCCGAATTATGGATATTTCTCGAGTTATCGACGAAAACGTAAAATTAACTATTTATTTTTTTAATTTTAATAGGTTAGAAAAAAAAAGGAACACAAATACATAGCTCAATTTCCCGAATTATGGATATTCCTCGAGTTATCGATGTAAATGTAAAATTAACAATTTTTTTTTTAAATTTTAATAGGTTTGAAAAAAAAGGAACACAAATACGTAGCTCAATTTCCCGAATTATGGATATTTCTCGAGTTACCGATGAAAATGTAAAATTAACTAATTTTTTTTATTTTAATAGGTTTGAAAATAAAGGAACACAAATACATAGCTCAATTTCCCGAATTATGGATATTTCTCGAGTTATCGATGAAAATGTAAATTTAACTTTTTTTTTTATTTTAATAGGTTTGAAAATAAAGGAACACAAATACATAGCTCAATTTCCCGAATTATGGATATTTCTCGAGTTATCGACGAAAACGTAAATTTAACTTCTTTTTTTTTTAATTTTAATAGGTTAGAAAAAAAAGGAACACAAATACATAGCTCAATTTCCCGAATTATGGATATTCCTCGAGTTATCGATGAAAATGTAAAATTAACTATTTTTTTTTTAAATTTTAATAGGTTTGAAAAAAAAGGAACACAAATACATAGCTCAATTTCCCGAATTATGGATATTTCTCGAGTTATCGATGAAAATGTAAAGTTAACTAATTTTTTTTAAATTTTAATAGGTTTGAAAATAAAGGAACACAAATACATAGCTCAATTTCCCGAATTATGGATATTTCTCGAGTTATCGATGAAAATGTAAAATTACCTATTTTTTTTTAATTTTAATAGGTTTGAAAATAAAGGAACACATATACATAGCTCAATTTCCCGAATTATTGATATTTCTCGAGTTATCGATGAAAATGAAAAATTAACTATTTATTTATTAATTTTAATAGGTTTTAAAATAAAGGAACACAAATACATAGCTCAATTTCCCGAATTATGGATATTTCTCGAGTTATCGATGAAAATGTAAAATTAACTCTTTTTTTTTTAATTTTAATAGGTTTGAAAAAAAAGGAACACAAATACAAAGCTCAATTTCCCGAATTATGGATATTTCTCGAGTTATCGATGAAAATGTAAAATAAACTATTTTTTTTGTAATTTTAATAGGTTTGAAAATAAAGGAACACAAATACATAGCTCAATTTCCCGAATTATGGATATTTCTCGAGTTATCGATGAAAATGTAAAATTAACTCTTTTTTTTTTAATTTTAATAGGTTTGAAAAAAAAGGAACACAAATACAAAGCTCAATTTCCCGAATTATGGATATTTCTCGAGTTATCGATGAAAATGTAAAATTAACTATTTTTTTTAATTTTAATAGGTTAGAAAAAAAAGGAACACAAATACATAGCTCAATTTCCCGAATTATGGATATTTCTCGAGTTACCGATGAAAATGTAAAATTAACTAATTTTTTTTAATTTTAATAGGTTTGAAAATAAAGGAACACAAATACATAGCTCAATTTCCCGAATTATGGATATTTCTCGAGTTATCGATGAAAATGTAAATTTAACTTTTTTTTTTATTTTAATAGGTTTGAAAATAAAGGAACACAAATACATAGCTCAATTTCCCGAATTATGGATATTTCTCGAGTTATCGACGAAAACGTAAATTTAACTTTTTTTTTTTAATTTTAATAGGTTAGAAAAAAAAAGGAACACAAATACATAGCTCAATTTCCCGAATTATGGATATTCCTCGAGTTATCGATGAAAATGTAAAATTAACTATTTTTTTTTTTAAATTTTAATAGGTTTGAAAAAAAAAGGAACACAAATACATAGCTCAATTTCCCGAATTATGGATATTTCTCGAGTTATCGATGAAAATGTAAAGTTAACTAATTTTTTTTAAATTTTAATAGGTTTGAAAATAAAGGAACACAAATACATAGCTCAATTTCCCGAATTATGGATATTTCTCGAGTTATCGATGAAAATGTAAAATTACCTATTTTTTTTTTTAATTTTAATAGGTTTGAAAACAAAGGAACACATATACATAGCTCAATTTCCCGAATTATTGATATTTCTCGAGTTATCGATGAAAATGAAAAATTAACTATTTATTTATTAATTTTAATAGGTTTTAAAATAAAGGAACACAAATACATAGCTCAATTTCCCGAATTATGGATATTTCTCGAGTTATCGATGAAAATGTAAAGTTAACTCTTTTTTTTTTAATTTTAATAGGTTTGAAAAAAAGGAACACAAATACAAAGCTCAATTTCCCGAATTATGGATATTTCTCGAGTTATCGATGAAAATGTAAAATTAACTATTTTTTTTAATTTTAATAGGTTTGAAAATAAAGGAACACAAATACATAGCTCAATTTCCCGAATTATGGATATTTCTCGAGTTATCGATGAAAATGTAAAATTAACTAGTTTGTTTTTAATTTTAATAGGTTTGAAAATAAAGGAACGCAAATACATAGCTCAATTTCCCGAATTATGGATATTTCTCGAGTTATCGACGAAAACGTAAAATTAACTATTTATTTTTTTAATTTTAATAGGTTAGAAAAAAAAAGGAACACAAATACATAGCTCAATTTCCCGAATTATGGATATTCCTCGTGTTATCGATGTAAATGTAAAATTAACTATTTTTTTTTAAATTTTAATAGGTTTGAAAAAAAAGGAACACAAATACATAGCTCAATTTCCCGAATTATGGATATTTCTCGAGTTATCGATGAAAATGTAAAATTAACTAATTTTTTTTAATTTTAATAGGTTTGAAAATAAAGGAAAACAAATACATAGCTCAATTTCCCGAATTATGGATATTTCTCGAGTTATCGATGAAAATGTAAATTTACCTATTTTATTTTTTTAATTTTAATAGGTTTGAAAATAAAGGAACACAAATACAAAGCTCAATTTCCTGATAATTAAATGTAAATTTAACTTTTTTTTTTTAATTTTAATAGGTTAGAAAAAAAAAAGGAACACAAATACATAGCTCAATTTCCCGAATTATGGATATTTCTCGAGTTTTCGATGAAAATGTAAAATTAACTATTTTTTTTTAGTTTTAATAGGTTTGAAAAAATAGGAACACAAATACATAGCTCAATTTCCCGAATTATGGATATTTCTCGAGTTATCGATGAAAATGTGAAGTTAACTAATTTTTTTTAAATTTTAATAGGTTTGAAAATAAAGGAACAGAAATACATAGCTCATTTCATCGAGCTATCGATGAAAACGTAAAACTAACTATTATTTTTTTAATTTTAATAGGTTTTAAAAAATAGGAACACAAATACATAGCTCAATTTCCCGAATTATGGATATTTCTCGAGTTTTCGATGAAAATGTAAAATTAACTATTTTTTTTTAAGTTTTAATAGGTTTGAAAAAATAGGAACACAAATACATAGCTCAATTTCCCGAATTATGGATATTTCTCGAGTTATCGATGAAAATGTGAAGTTAACTAATTTTTTTTAAATTTTAATAGGTTTGAAAATAAAGGAACAGAAATACATAGCTCATTTCATCGAGTTATCGATGAAAACGTAAAATTAACTATTTTTTTTTTTTAATTTTAATAGGTTTTAAAAAATAGGAACACAAATACATAGCTCAATTTCCCGAATTATGGATATTTCACGAGTTATCGACGAAAACGTAAAATTACCTATTTTTATACTTTGATACCGAAGGTCTCATAGTATATTGGTTTTGTGCAATGTCCGTCATGGTGTCTGTCTGTCCGTCTGTCCGTCTGTCCGTCCGTATGAACGCAACTTTTTTCGACACCCGTAAAGCTAGAGACTTGAAACTTTGCAATTATGTTTATCCATAGAAGGTACAGATAAAGTGTCAAGATTGGGTTGCCACGCCTACTAGGAGGCTGGGAAATCGATAAATTCGATAACTGAAAACCGATAAAACCAAATATTTCTCACATTCTTACAGCTAGAGTTACCAAATTTTGCACGCAGATAGCTAGTCATGTCCCTGAAAAAACTGCATCAAAATTTTGGATGCCACGCCCACTCCTTCCGCCCCCATCATCCCTGCTCCTTGAAATTGGAAACGACTATAGTTTTCACATTTTTTGGGCTAGAGGCTCCAAATTTTGTGTCAAGATAGATATTGACGTTCCCCAAAATTATGCATCAAAATTTTGGATGCCACGCCCCCTGATTCCGCCCCCATCCCCCCTTCTCCATGAAATTGGAAACGCCTATAGTTTTCACATTTTTTGGGCTAGAGCCACCAAATTTTGTGTCAAGATAGGTACTGACGTTCCCCATCAAAACTTGAATGCCACGCCCCTGATTCCGCCCCCATCCCCCCTTCATCAAGAAATTGGAAACGACTATAGCTTTCACATTTTTTGGGCTAGAGCCACCAAATTTTGTGTCAAGATAGGTACTGACGTTCCCCATCAAAACTTGGATGCCACGCCCCCTGATTCCGCCCCCATCCCCCCTTCACCAAGAAATTGGAAACGCCTATAGTTTTCACATTTTTTGGGCTAGACCACCAAATTTTGTGTCAAGATAGATATTGAAGTTCCCCATAAAAATGGATCAAAATTTTGGATGCCACGCCCACACCTCCCGGCCCCCACCCCCGCCGATGTTAAAACGGTTATGCGTGTATCTTCCACATTTTTATACTTTGATACCGAAGGTCTCATAGTATATTGGTTTTGTGCAATGTCCGTCATGGTGTCCGTCTGTCCGTCCGTATGAACGCAACTTTTTTCGACACCCGTAAAGCTAGAAACTTGAAACTTTGCAATTATGTTTATCCATAGAAGGTACAGATAAAGTGTCAAGATTGGGTTGCCACGCCTACTAGGAGGCTGGGAAATCGATAAATTCGATAACTGAAAACCGATAAAACCAAATATTTCTCACATTCTTACAGCTAGAGTTACCAAATTTTGCACGCAGATAGCTAGTCATGTCCCTGAAAAAACTGCATCAAAATTTTGGATGCCACGCCCACCCCTTCCGCCCCCATCCTGCCTGCTCCTTGAAATTTGAAACGACTATAGTTTTCACATTTTTGGCAGAGCCACCAAATTTTGTGGCAAGATAGATATTGACGTTCCCCAAAATTATGCATCAAAATTTTGGATGCCACGCCCCTGATTTCGCCCCCATCCCCCCCTTCTCCATGAAATTGGAAACGCCTATAGTTTTCACATTTTTTGGGCTAAAGCCATCAAATTTTGTGTCAAGATAGATATTGACGTTCCCCAAAAAAATTGCATCAAAATTTTGGATGCCACGCCCCTTATTCCGCCCCCATCCCCCCTTCTCCATGAAATTGGAAACGCCTGTAGTTTTCACATTTTTTGGGCTAGAGCCACCAAATTTTGTGTCAAGATAGGTACTGACGTTCCCCATCAAAACTTGGATGCCACGCCCCCGATTCCGCCCCCATCCCCCCTTCATCAAGAAATTGGAAACGACTATAGCTTTCACATTTTTTGGGCTAGAGCCACCAAATTTTGTGTCAAGATAGGTACTGACGTTCCCCATCAAAACTTGGATGCCACGCCCCCTGATTCCGTCCCCATCCCCCCTTCACCAAGAAATTGGAAACGCCTATAGTTCTCACATTTTTTGGGCTAGAGCCACCAAATTTTGTGTCAAGATAGATATTGAAGTTCCCCATAAAAATGGATCAACATTTTGGATGCCACGCCCACACCTTCCGCCCCCCACCCCCCGCCGATGTTAAAACGGTTATGCGTGTATCTTCCACATTTTTTGAACTAGAGTCACCAAATTTGGTAGGAAGATATATGGTGACATCTACAAAAGATCTGCATGAAAAATTTGGATGCCACGCCCACCTCTGCCGCCCACTATTTAAAATCGGAAATTTCGATATCTCTTATAGTTTTTAAGCTAGAGCCCGTAAATTGGGTAGAAAGATAGAAGGCAGCATCTACCAAAGATCTGCATCAAAATTTTGAATGCCACGCCCACCTAACCCACCCGCCTTATAAAATCGGAATCGGCTATATCTCTAACAGTTTTTGAGCTTGAGCCACCAAACTTTTTATGAATATAGATGGTGACAGTTAAAAACATTTGATTCAAAAATTAAGATGCCATGCCTACCTCTGCCGCCCACCTTTTAAATTTGGGAGTTAAGTTATCTTCCACAGCTTTTGAGCTAAAGTCACCAAATTTGGTAACATGATAGCAGGCGATGTTTACCACATGGCCCACTCCCTTCGCCCCTGCATTCTCCCTTATCAACCGTTCTTTTACTGGTATCAAAGTATTCCGCAGTCGGTTGCGTCCGACTGCAACGTTTTTACTTGTTTTTATTAATTTTAATAGGTAAAAAAAAAAGGAACACAAATACATAGCTCAATTTCCCGAATTATGGACATTTCACGAGTTATCGACGAAAACGTAAAATTAACTATTTTTTCTTTTAATTTTAATAGGTTTGAAAAAAAAGGAACACAAATACATAGCTCAATTTCCCGAATTATGGATATTTCTCGAGTTATCGATGAAAATGTAATATTAACTATTTTTATACTTTGATACCGAAGGTCTCATAGTATATTGGTTTTGTGCAATGTCCGTCATGGTGTCTGTCTGTCCGTCTGTCCGTCTGTATGAACGCAACTTTTTTTGACACCCGTAAAGCTAGAGACTTGAAACTGTGCAATTATGTTTATCTATAGACGGTACAGATAAAGTGTCAAGATTGGGTTGCCACGCCTACTAGGAGGCTGGGAAATCGATAAATTCGATAACTGAAAACCGATAAAACCAAATATTTCTCACATTCTTACAGCTAGAGTTACCAAATTTTGCACGCAGATAGCTAGTCATGTCCCTGAAAAAACTGCATCAAAATTTTGGATGCCACGCCCACCTCTGCCGCCCACTATTTAAAATCGGAAATTTCGATATCTCTTATAGTTTTTAAGCTAGAGCCCGTAAATTCGGTAGAAAGATAGAAGGCAACATCTACCAAAGATGTGCATCAAAATTTTGGGTGCCACGCCCACCTAAGCCTTATAAAATCGGAATCGGCTATATCTTTAACAGTTTTTGAGCTAGAGCCACCAAACTTGGTAGGCAGATAGATAGTGACAGTTAAAAACATTTGATTCAAAAATTTGGATGCCACGCCCACCTCTGCCGCCCACCTTTTACATTTTGAAGTTAAGTTATCTTCCACAGCTTTTGAGGAAAAGTCACCAAATTTGGTAACATGATAGCTGGCGATGTTTACCACATGGCCCACTCCCTTCGCCCCTGCATTCCCCCTTATAAGCCGTTCATTTACTGGTATCAAAGTATTCCGCAGTCGGTTGCGTCCGACTGCAACGTTTTATTTTTTTTTTTTAATTTTAATAGGTTTGAAAATAAAGGAACACAAATACATAGCTCAATTTCCCGAATTATGGATATTTCTCGAGTTATCGATGAAAATGTAATATTAACTTTTTTTTTTTTAAATTTAATAGGTTTGAAAATAAAGGAACACAAATACATAGCTCAATTTCCCGAATTATGGATATTTCTCGAGTTATCGATGAAAATGTAAAATTAACTTTTTTTTTTAATTTTAATAGGTTTGAAAAAATGGGAACACATCTCCATGGCTCAATTTCCCGAATTATGGATATTTCTCGAGTTATCGATGAAAATGTAAAATTAACTATTTATTTATTAATTTTAATAGGTTTTAAAATTAAGAAACACAAATACATAGCTCAATTTCCCGAATTATGGATATTTCTCGAGTTATCGATGAAAATGTAAAATTAACTATTTTTTTTTTTTTAATTTTAATTGGTTTGAAAATAAAGGAACACATATACATAGCTCAATTTCAAGAATTATGGATATTTCTCGAGTTATCGATTAAAATGTAAAATTAACTATTTATTTATTAATTTTAATAGGTTTTAAAATAAAGAAACACAAATACATAGCTCAATTTCCCGAATTATGGATATTTCTCGAGCTATCGATGAAAATGTAAAATTAACTTTTTTTTTTTAATTTTAATAGGTTTGAAAATAAAGGAACACAAATACATAGCTCAATTTCCCGAATTATGGATATTTCACGAGTTATCGACGAAAACGTAAAATTACCTATTTTTTTTTTTAATTTTAATAGGTTTGAAAAAAAGGGACACAAATACATGGCTCAATTTCCCGAATTATGGATATTCCTCGAGTTATCGATAAAAATGTAAAATTAACTATTTCTTTTTTTAATTTTAATAGGTTTGAAAATAAAGGAACACAAATACATAGCTCAATTTCCCGAATTATGGGTATTTCTCGAGCTATCGATGAAAATGTAATATTAACTATTTTTTTTTTTAAATTTTAATAGGTTTGAAAAAAAAAATTAACACAAATACATAGCTCAATTTCCCGAATTATAGATATTTCTCGAGTTATCGACGAAAACGTAATATTAACTATTTTTTTTTTTATTTTAATAGGTTTGAAAATAAAGGAACACAAATACATAGCTCAATTTCCCGAATTATGGATATTTCTCGAGTTATCGATGAAAATGTAATATTAACTATTATTTTTATTAATTTTAATAGGTTTGAAAAAAAAAAGGAACACAAATACATAGCTCAATTTCCCGAATTATAGATATTTCTCGAGTTATCGACGAAAACGTTAAATTAACAATTTTTTTTTTACTTTAATAGGTTTGAAAATAAAGGAACACAAATACATAGCTCAATTTCCCGAATTATGGATATTTCTCGAGTTATCGATGAAAATGTTAAATTAACTATTCTTTTTTTTAATTTTAATAGGTTTGAAAATAAAGGAACACAAATACATAGCTCAATTTCCCGAATTATGGATATTTCTCGAGTTATCGATGAAAATGTAAAATTAACTATTTTTTTTTTAATTTTAATAGGTTTGAAAATAAAGGAACACAAATACATAGCTCAATTTCCCGAATTATGGATATTTCTCGAGTTATCGATGAAAATGTTAAATTAAATATTTTTTTTATTAATTTTAATAGGTTTAAAAAAAAGGAACACAAATACATAGCTCAATTTCCCGAATAATGGACATTTCACGAGTTATCGACGAAAACGTAAAATTAACTATTTTTTCTTTTAATTTTAATAGGTTTGAAAAAAAAGGAACACAAATACATAGCTCAATTTCCCGAATTATGGATATTTCTCGAGTTATCGATGAAAATGTAATATTAACTATTTTTTTTTTTAATTTTAATAGGTTTGAAAATAAAGGAAATCAAATACATAGCTCAATTTCCCGAATTATGGATATTTCTCGAGTTATCGATGAAAATGTTAAATTAAATATTTTTTTTATTAATTTTAATAGGTTTGAAAAAAAGGGACACATATACATAGCTCAATTTCCCGAATTATGGATATTTCTCGAGTTATCGATGAAAATGTAATATTAACTATTTTTTTTTTTAATTTTAATAGGTTTGAAAATAAAGGAACACAAATACATAGCTCAATTTCCCGAATTATGGATATTTCTCGAGTTATCGATGAAAATGTAAAATTAACTATTTTTTTAAATTTTAATAGGTTTGAAAATAAAGGAACACAAATACATAGCTCAATTTCCCGAATTATGGATATTTCACGAGTTATCGATGAAAACGTAAAATTAACTATTATTTCTTTTAATTATATATAAAAAACAAGTAAAAACGTTGCAGTCGGACGCAACCGACTGCGGAATACTTTGATACCAGTAAAAGAACGGTTGATAAGGGAGAATGCTGGGGCGAAGGGAGTGGGCCATGTGGTAAACATCGCCAGCTATCATGTTACCAAATTTGGTGACTTTAGCTCAAAAACTGTGGAAGATAACTTAACTCCCAAATTTAAAAGGTGGGCGGCAGAGGTAGGCATGGTATCTTAATTTTTGAATCAAATGTTTTTAACTGTCACCATCTATATTCATAAAAAGTTTGGTGGCTCAAGCTCAAAAACTGTTAGAGATATAGCCGATTCCGATTTTATAAGGCGGGTGGGTTAGGTGGGCGTGGCATTCAAAATTTTGATGCAGATCTTTGGTAGATGCTGCCTTCTATCTTTTTACCCAATTTACGGGCTCTAGCTTAAAAACTATAAGAGATATCGAAATTTCCGATTTTAAATAGTGGGCGGCAGAGGTGGGCGTGGCATCCAAATTTTTCATGCAGATCTTTTGTAGATATCACCATATATCTTCCTACCAAATTTGGTGACTCTAGTTCAAAAAATGTGGAAGATACACGCATAACCGTTTTAATATCGGCGGGGGGTGGGGGGCGGAAGGTGTGGGCGTGGCATCCAAAATGTTGATCCATTTTTATGGGGAACTTCAATATCTCTCTTGACACAAAATTTGGTGGCTCTAGCCCAAAAAATGTGAAAACTATAGTCGTTTCCAATTTCTTGGTGAAGGGGGGATGGGGGCGGAATCAGGGGGCGTGGCATCCAAGTTTTGATGGGGAACGTCAGTACCTATCTTGACACAAAATTTGGTGGCTCTAGCCCAAAAAATGTGAAAACTATAGGTGTTTCCAATTTCACGGTGAAGGGGGGATGGGTGCGGAATCAGGGGGCGTGACATCCAAAATTTTGATGCATTTTTTTGGGGAACGTCAATATCTGTCTTGACACAAAATTTGGTGGCTCTAGCCCAAAAAATGTGAAAACTATAGGCGTTTCCAATTTCATGGAGAAGGGGGGATGGGGGCGGAATCAGGGGGCGTGGCATCCAAAATTTTGATGCACAATTTTGGGGAACGTCAATATCTATCTTGACACAAAATTTGGTGGCTCTAGCCCAAAAAATGTGAAAACTATAGGCGTTTCCAATTTCATGGAGAAGGGGGGATGGGGGCGGAATCAGGGGGCGTGGCATCCAAAATTTTGATGCATAATTTTGGGGAACGTCAATATCTATCTTGCCACAAAATTTGGTGGCTCTAGCCCAAAAACTATAGTCGTTTCCAATTTCAAGGAGCAGGGATGATGGGGGCGGAGGAGTGGGCGTGGCATCCAAAATTTGGATGCAGTTTTTTCAGGGACATGACTAGCTATCTGCGTGCAAAATTTGGTAACTCTAGCTGTAAGAATGTGAGAAATATTTGGTTTTATCGGTTTTCAGTTATCGAATTTATCGATTTCCCAGCCTCCTAGTAGGCGTGGCAACCCAATCTTGACACTTTATCTGTACCTTCTATGGATAAACATAATTGCAAAGTTTCAAGTCTCTAGCTTTACGGGTGTCGAAAAAAGTTGCGTTCGTACGGACGGACAGACGGACAGACAGACACCATGACGGACATTGCACAAAACCAATATACTATGAGACCTTCGGTATCAAAGTATAAAAAGTTAATGCTGCAATAACTTAGTTAAATTTACAACAAACTGTACACTGCTCAACCATGCAATTTTGTAACCTTTAAGTGCGATTTTTTTATGTTTATTTGTCACCAAAAAGTGTCTTTAAAATTTACCTATTAAAGACTCCGAACAATAGTTATGGATTACCAAACAAGGTGGCACCTCTATTGTTAGGGACGGTTTTGCACGATTACACAGAACGGCAAATAGTTTAAGAGATTAGTTTGAGATTTATTAAAATTGAAAATCATGAATTAAAATATGTATTAAATTCAAATGTATTTGCAATATGCAACTAAGCTTAAAATTACCTTTCGAATAAGTAACACGTGTTATTCATTAGACATTTAATATTGCTTAAACTTACCAAATCTCGGGCCAAATTTCGTGAGGTTTCAAAATCATCTTGAACACATAAAACCATCTTGAGGTTGGTTTTAGGTTGGAATCGGGTTGGTTTTGATGTCTGGCACACCCCTGCAGGTCATTTCCTGCTTGGTCAGGAAATGGCTTCGTTAACAGTTGGAGCTTTGGAGCTGAGCGATCGACACAGTGGAACATATCTAAGTGAAATGCTGGAGAGTTGTTGCTTAGATTGGCGCATTGAAAAGCAGCAAGTAACAGCCATTGTCACAGACAATGGTGCAAATATTGTTAAAGCTGTTGACATAGCTTTCGGGCGTAAAAAGCACCTACCGTGCCTTGCGCATACTCTGAATCTTATTGCACGATCTGCCATCCAATGGGACTCCGTACATGGAAACAATAGTAACTTTTATTCATAAGAGTTGCGTAGCCAGCGATCAGTTAAGAAAATTAACAGACAAAGCGTTAATACAAGATGTTGCAACAAGATGGAATAGCACCTATTATATGACTGAGCGTTTTTCGGAAATCAAACAATACGTTAACGAAGTGCTGTTAAACATCAGTGGAACAGAATTTGAGTTGCTGAATAGCATAATAGCAATGCTGCGCCCCCTCGAGAAAGCAACAAAAATAATAAGCGGGGACAAATATTGCACGGCCAGTATGATCATTCAAATTGCTAGAATTTTACATGACAAATTGCAAAACCTGATGGAAAAAACCACAGAGGCAAAAGATTTTAAGGATATCCTGCTTATCGAAATTGAAAGGCGTATGGGATCAATAGAGCAGGTATATTAAATTATAAATAATTTTAAATTAAATATGTACAGTGAAAGCTCTCAACAACGGACACTCATGGCTCCCAAAATTTTGTCCGCTGTTGGGAGCTGTCCGCTTTAGAGATAGGACATATAAGTTGAATAGAAAAAATATCCCATGTAAAGTGTCCGTTATTAGGAGTTTTCCGCTAACGAGAGCGTCCGTTGTTGGGAGCTTTCACTGTATATATTATTGTAAATCATCGTTTTAGGTATAGATTCTGGCAATGGCCATAATAAACGAAATTTCAAGTAAAGTCAAACTACCCTTCCTTGCTAGGCAGCAACAAGCGGATTGAAACAAAAAACTCGGCAAAGCTTGACCAGCAAAATATGAAGCAAATGCACACGTATACAAATACTAATGTATTTTTACCGCCGCTTCCACCTTTCCCCTAAAAGCCGCTGAAAGTGAATACAAACTGAAACAGACTTGGGTCTCTCTGCTATGAGCTAAAATTTTGAGCGAGCATAACATAATGTTACCAATCATGGGTCACTCTCGTTCACAGTGTAGTGGAAACCAAAACAGTACTAGAAATGTCCCATATATAACATGATTTGGTCAGTGGCATAACAAAAGCTCACAAAAATATCGAAAATTAAATAACTAGATGTCAAACTGCTGGCTGAAATGGAAATATTTGTTTGCAATTATTAATACAGGCTCGACGTCGTGAATCAAAGGAGGTGATTCGAAACAATTTGAAAATTGTGAATGAAATGTATTAGGCTGGCCAGATAGCGCTATTTCGAGTGTTGCCAAACATTCTCATCAGTGACCTTTCTGTTTAGAATTATTAAACTCAAACTGATCGTATATGAAACTATAGTCGGGGACAGGAGTTGAACCTGGGACCTCTCGTTAACGAGGCGGAAGTCTTAGCCACTTGGCTATTCCCTGACGACTGCATTTGTAATTCTAACCATTTACTCTAGAGCTTTCATTTTTATCAATTTATCTAAGCTTCTACCCATTGAACTAAGCTTAATCTAAGCTCACTCGAACTATGACAAGCCGGAACTGCTTTGTATACATAAGTTCTTATTGTTATTTTACTGATCAATTATTTTTCGTTGCGAAAATGTCAGAAATAGTTAAAAACGTGCCAATCCTTATTATACTTTGATACCGAAGGTCTCATAGTATATTGGTTTTGTGCAATTTCCGTCATGGTGTCCGTCTGTCCGTCCGTCCGTATGAACGCAACTTTTTTCGATAGTTTTCACATTTTTTGGGCTAGAGCCACCAAATTTTGTGTCAAGATAGATATTGACGTTCCCCCAAAAATATGCATCAAAATTTTGGATGCCACGCCCCCTTATTCCGCACCCATCCTCCCTTATCCATGAAATTGGAAACGCCTATAGTTTTCACATTTTTCGAGCTAGAGTCACCAAATTTGGTAGGAAGATATATGGTGACATCTACAAAAGGTCTGCATCAAAAACTAGGATGCCACGCCCACCACTGCCGCCCACTATTTAAAATCGGAAATATCGATATCTGTTATAGTTTTTAAGCTAGAGCCCGTAAATTGGGTAGAAAGATAGAAGGCAGCATCTACCAAAGATGTGCATCAAAATTTTGAATGCCACGCCCACCTAAGCCTAGCCTTATAAAATCGGAATCGGCTATATCTTTAACAGTTTTTGAGCTAGAGCCACCAAACTTGGTAGGCAGATAGATAGTGACAGTTAAAAACATTTGATTCAAAAATTTAGATGTCACGCCTACCTCTGCCGCCCACCTTTTAAATTTGGGAGTTAAGTTATCTTCCACAGTTTTTGAGCTAAAGTCACCAAATTTGGTAACATGATAGCTGGCGATGTTTACCACATGGGCCAATCCCTTCGCCCCTGCATTCCCCCTTATCAACCGTTCTTTTACTGGTATCACAGTATTCCGCAGTCGGTTGCGTCCGACTGCAACGTTTTTACTTGTTATTTTTAATTTTAATAGGTTTGAAAATAAAGGAACACAAATACATTGCTCAATTTCCCGAATTATGGATATTTCTCGAGCTATCGACGAAAACGTAAAATTAACTATTTTTTTTAAATTTTAATAGGTTTGAAAAAAAAGGAACACAAATACATAGCTCAATTTCCCGAATTATGGATATTCTTCGAGTTATCGATGAAAATGTAAAATTAACTTTTTTTTTATTCATTTTAATAGGGTTGAAGGCTGGCAAAAACCCTCAACTGAACCCTCCACGAGGGTGCCGGCTGGGCAATGGGCATCATGCTACCTCGAAACAACCGAGGGGCTAGTTGTGCCATTTGCCTTGCTGAAGGGCAGAGCGGCGTCCGGCCGAGGCAATCCGCAAACCACTCAAAGGCTTCGGCGATGCGAGGGTGCGGTGAGCTGAGGAAACAGTTATCACTGCCTGGCTGGGGGGAGCTCTACACCACTCAAAGGCCTCGGCACTACAAGGGTGTGGAGCGAACCTAGGTAAGGAAAGGATGACTGGCGGAGGGGAACCCCAAACCACTCAAAGGCTTCGGCACTGCGAGGGCGAGGGGCAAACCAATGCAACGGATGTCGCCCTGCCCTAAAACAAACGAATGTACCGCATATCTACTCGCCTGTGAAGCAGTAGTATGATGCTTAGCTAAGGTGAGCTTTTTGCCACTCAAAGGCCTCGGCACTGCGAGAGCAAAAAGCAAACTATGGTTCGAGGTCCTTGGCAGCAAGGCTAAAATGCTATGGGTAGACTCCCCAGACATAAAAATCACGATGGATAAGACGGACGGAAAAACACGGGCTGGGATGTCAACCCAAACGTCGTTAGGAAAGGGTGCTACCACCGGCTGGCACGGGGGGGGAGAAGTCCTCTCTGCGTGTCGCCAGCAACCCCTCCGCACTGGTTGGAGCAGGCCAAGACGGTTGCAAAGCTACTGCCAATCCCAACATCACAAAACCCAAAATGTGGCGCGATACCGCAGTCCGTGGAGACTCGGATTGCGAATCACATGGAGGGTCTCCTACGTCAGAGGTGGAGGAGCCATGCCCTTCTGGCCCGAAGAGTACCAGTACCCCTAGTAGGGTCGGGCTCAAAAGGTCAAAGGAGGGTATGAGGGCCAAAGCCCAGTATAAGGCCGCCCAAAAGATCCGGGCGCGACTCGCGGACTGCAAGCGAGAACTCACACAAGATGAGATCCGCAGCAAGAAGTGGGCCGACGAAAGGATCGAAGAGGGCAGGTCTCACTTCGAGAAAAAGGGGAACATGACGCCTGAGAACGCCGGTTTTGCCAACAAGGTGGAGGAGCAACTGGCGGTCAAACGCCAGCGCTCCGCTGAAGCCGAAAAAGCAGAGGTGCCAGCTAGCAAGCGGCCCGGCGAAAAGCCAGTGTCGCGAGCAAAGCCGACGGCCAGCGATGTAGCGAGGCGACATCTAGTCGTCGCGCTCATCGACCGGAGCGACCCAAACGGCAAAATGAAGCCCGAACAGTGGAAGAAGGTGGAGACGCTGCTGTTCGATGCGCTTCTTAGTCGGATGGGCGAACCGGACTCGCTTCCCATCTCTTTTGATGGAGCGGGCTGGCTCTCAGGTGTCAAAATCCTTAGCTGCGTCGTGGCTGCCATGGACGCTCCGTGGGAGGGTGCCAAGCTGGAGGTAGTGGACAGAACTAGCATTCCGTCCGTGCCAAAGGCAAAAGTACTCTTCCCACGGGTCGTCCCAGCGGACCAGACGCTGCAGCTACTGAAGTGGCAGAGCCCGGACGTGCCAACGATTGATTGGAAAGTGGTCCATGTTGCGAAACCCGATAGCAAGGGCCAGCAAATGGTCATTCAAATCAATAAGGAGGCCGACGATCTGCTATACGCACGACACGGGAAGATGGCGTGGGGCGTAGGGAGCGTGTACCTGCGTCTCAAAAAACGCCATCAGGACGACACTAATGAGAACACGCTGGCGATAGGTGAAGTGGAGAGGGACTTAGCGGAGGTCACCCACGCCACCAAGAGCCTGGAAATCGTGGACGACGAGGATGCAGACATCACCATAGTGGAGGTCGCATCCGTGGAGGACACCAAAGCCACCAATGGAGCTGAGGGTCATCCAGGTCAACCTACACAAAAGTAAGTTGGCCTCGGCGGAGCTCCTGATAACCCTGGAGACAGGGCCCGCCGACGTCGCACTCATCCAGGAACCTTGGATAGCGTCGGGAAACAAGGTTTCTGGACTAAGACACCCGAACTACAACGTATTCTATACAACAACAGTGAAAAGAGCAAGGACCGCGATCCTGGTACGAAAGGGTATCTATGCTTACTTATTGTCTAATTACAGCACTGACGATCTCACGGTAATAGCGCTTGAAGGTAGCAAGGATGAGCCAATTCTGATGGCATCATGCTACATGGCGCACGACACCGACGCACCCCCTCAAGAGCTTGCTCGACTGGTGATGGAGACCGAGCCAAAAAAGCAGTCCCTCACCATCGGAGCGGATGCCAACGCACACCATACGGTATGGGGAAGCAGGGACATCAACGACAGAGGTGAGTCACTGCTTGATTTTATCATACAAACTAATCTCAAGATTGCGAACGAGGGGGAAGAACCAACATATGTTGGTCCTACCTCCTCTAACGTCTTGGATTTAACCCTCGCGTCGGTAACAAATACCGTGGTAAAAGATTGGAGAGTCCTTATCAGACACTCCTTCTCAGACCACAAGTATATTCAATTCCGAGTTAACTTTGAAAGAACAGTGCAAAAGAAAGTGTACAGGAACCCGCGAAACACAGACTGGGAGCAGTTCGAGAAAGAGGTTGAAAGAAACCTTTCCCGACCACCTAAGATAGCCTCACCTGATAAATTAGAGAAGTCCCTAGAGACACTCAATAAAAGTCTAGTGACGGCCTATCACAAGACGTGTAAACCATCCCAAGTGAAGAAGAGACACAAGCCCCCGTGGTGGACTCCAGAACTCAAGGGACAAAGGGAAGATGTACTAGATCTCTTTAAACTAGCGAAACAAGCAGAAGAAGAGCTAGTATGGAACGAATACAAAGTACAGCTCCGAGACTTCAAGAAAAAAGTAAGAGTAGCCAAAAGACTCGCATGGCAAAACTTCTGTTCAGGCATAGAAAAGACAGCTGACACCGCAAGGCTAAGAAAGCTGCTAGCTCGCCAACAGACAGTTCAAAGCCAACTAAAAACTGAAGACGGCAGATGGACAGAAAGCAGTGTAGATGCGGCAAATGTGCTCCTAGAGGCCCATTTCCCAAACTGCACAGTAGCTCACACAAACGCACAAATGATATCTCCAACCACCAGAGTGGAAATTCCCGAAGATATCATAACAACACGAAGGATACTGTGGGCTATAGACTATTTTGAGAGCTACAAATCGCCAGGTCCAGACGGAATATTCCCAGCCATGCTGCAGAGGGTCAAACATACGATCTCCCCATGGCTGAAAGAAATATTTAGGGGATGTCTCAGTCATGGCTATGTGCCGGTGGCCTGGAGGACAGCACGGGTAATTTTTCTACCGAAAGCGGGGAAATGCAGCCACGTGCTGCCTAAAGACTACAGACCCATTAGCCTGACCTCATTCCTGTTAAAAACGCTAGAGAAACTGATAGATCTCCACATCAGAGAGAACACAGAGATGTCTCTAGAACGCAATCAACACGCGTACACAAAGGGTAAATCGGTGGAAACTGCGCTACACTCCCTTGTTGCAACCATAGAGAAGGCACTTCACCACAAAGAATACGCCCTTGGCGCATTTCTGGACATCTCAGGCGCATTTAACAATGTGTCGACGGAGGCAATTATGCACAGCCTAAGAGCTGTGAACCCAACTGAAGCAGTACAATCCTGGGTTCAAAATCTACTGAGCAGCAGGAAAATACTAGCGGAGTGGGGAACCATAACCACTATCAGGGAAGCAAAATGCGGCACCCCCCAAGGAGGAGTGCTCTCTCCCTACTGTGGAACTTGGTGGTAAACGACCTATTAAAGAAATTCAAACGGAAAGCACCAAAGATAACTGCCTATGCGGACGACATAAGCATAATTATCACGGGCAAATGTCCAACGACAATAAGCCATGTCATGGACAACACACTAAAAGAGATACTAGCATGGGCAACGGAAGCCGGTCTAAGTATCAACGCGGACAAGACGGACCTCATTCTCTTTACCAAGAGATACAAGGTACCTCACTGGACGCCTCCCAAAATAAACGATAAACCGCTGATACCAAAGGAGAGTATTAAATATCTGAGAATAGTATTGGGCAGCAAGCTGAGCTGAAAGCTCAATGTAGAAGAAAGGGTGAAGAAAGCCACCAATGCGCTCTACACATCGCAAAAAATGTTGGGCAGCACTTGGGGACTCTCGCCAAGACTAACACATTGGATTCTGATCTCAATTGTGCGCCCCATACTACTCTACGGAATACTGGTATGGTGGAAGGCCACGGAGAAATCCACTTACCTAAAACGATGTGCATCACAGGGGCGCTGAGGACCACACCCACGAAAGCACTACAAGCTATATTGAATGTCAACCCAGTGGACATACAGGCACGCCTAGTAGCAAAAAAGACTGCTCAACGTCTTTGCACGATAGGCAACATGACAAAACATAACTACGGGCATAGTACAATTGGAATAGGGACTCGGGTCGAAACAGACTACATGATCCCAAAAAACAATTTCAACTTCACGCCCACGCTCTTAGGAAAAGATGATTGGCGCTCAGGAGCAGAGCAGACAGCAATCAACATATACACAGACGGCTCAAAAATGAATGAGGGGGTCGGCGCAGCAGTGTACTGCGCCGAACCGCCCATGAGCCTATCCTACAAACTACCAGACCACTGCAGTATATTCCAGGCGGAGATATTCGCAATAAGGAAAGCGGCGGAAACGGTCCTACAAACGAATACAGCACTCAACGAAGTAAACATATTCGTGGACAGCCAGGCTGCAATAAAAGCCTTACAGTCGCACTACATAAGATCCCGAGATGTCCTGGCGAGCAGGGAGGCACTAGATGCGCTTAGCACGCTCAAAAACGTGCGCATCTATTGGATTCCCAGCCATCAGGGTTTCGAAGGAAATGAAAAAGCTGACTCTCTGGCTAAACAAGGAGCGACGGGACTCAACAGCCACATGGCGGAAACTCCGATCTCCTTGCGAACGCTACACTCGTACATGGAAACACAGGCACGGTATTCTGCAGCACAAAGGTGGACAAACACCTCTAATTGCAGGATCTCCAAAATAATGTGTAAAACGCGACAAGCTATCGCAATACATGCTGAAACTACAAAGGCATGATTGCCGCATGCTTACAGGACTCCTGACGGGCCACTGCCTTGTCGCAGCTCATGCGAAAAGGCTAGGCATGACAGACAACGATGAATGCAGGAAGTGCAAGGAACCAGGTGTCAAAGAAACACTAGAGCACCTACTTTGCAACTGCCCTGCACTGGCAGCAAAACGCTTACAACACCTCCAGGCTCCCTTCCTGGCATCCCTAGAGGAGGCCAGCAAGATGGAACCGAACAAGCTTCTAGCATTTGCCCGAAGCACACAAACGCCACAGGACCACACGTATAGATAGTCCCAACTTATATGAACGCCGGCTTCACTAAGGACCCTCAGTGGTCTATGTGTGACACTTCCCCCGGGGAGGGTCAGCCGGTCTAACCTAACCTAACCTAATAGGTTTGAAAAAATGGGAACACAAATACATAGCTCAATTTCCCGAATTATGGATATTTCTCGAGTTATCGATGAAAATGTAACATTCACTATTTTTTTTTTTAATTTTAATAGGTTTGAAAAATAGGGATCACAAATACATAGCTCAATTTCCCGAATTATGGATCTTTCTCGAGTTATCGATGAAAATATAAAATTAACTATTTTTTTTTTAAATTTAATAGGTTTGAAAAAAAGGGATCACAAATACATAGCTCAATTTCCCGAATTATGGATATTTCTCGAGTTATCGATGAAAATGTATAATTAACTATTTTTTTTTGTAATTTTAATAGGTTTGAAAAAAAGGGAACACAAATACATAGCTCAATTTCCCGAATTATGGATATTTCTCGAGTTATCGATTAATATGTAAAATTAACTATTTTTTTTTAATTTTAATAGATTTGAAAAATAGGGATCACAAATACATAGCTCACTTTCCCGAATTATGGATATTTCTCGAGTTATCGATGAAAATGTAAAATTACCTATTTTTTTTTAATTTCAATAGGTTTGAAAAAAGGGAACACAAATACATTGCTCAATTTCCCGAATTATGGATATTTCTCGAGTTATTGATGAAAATGTAACATTCACAATTTTTTTTTTTTAATTTTAATAGGTTTGAAAATAAAGGAACACAAATACATAGCTCAATTTCCCGAATTATGGATACTTCTCGAGTTATCGATGAAAATGTAAAATAAACTTTTATTTTATTACTTTTAATAGTGTTGAAAATAAAGGAACACAAATACATAGCTCAACTTCCCGAATTATGGATATTTCTCGAGTTATCGACGAAAACGTAAAATTAACTTTTTTTTTTTAATTTTAATAGGTTTGAAAATAAAGGAACACAAATACATAGCTCAATTTCCCAAATTATGGATATATCTCGAGTTATCGACGAGAATGTAAAATTAACTATTTTTTTTAATTTTAATAGGTTTGAAAATAAAGGAACACAAATACATAGCTCAATTTCCCGAATTATGGATATTTCTCGAGTCATCGATGAAAATGTAAAATTAACTATTTTTTTTAAATTTTAATAGGTTTGAAAATAAAGGAACACAAATTATGGATATTTCTCGAGTTATCGATGAAAATGTAAAATTAACTATTTTTTTTTAATTTTAATAGGTTTGAAAAAAAAGGAACACAAATACATAGCTCAATTTCCCGAATTATGGATATTTCTCGAGTTATCGATGAAAATGTAAAATTAACTATTTTTTTTTTAATTTTAATAGGTTTGAAAATAAAGGAACACAAATACATAGCTCAATTTCCCGAATTATGGATATTTCTCGAGTTATCGATGAAAATGTTAAGTTAACTATTTTTTTTTTTTAATTTTAATAGGTTTGAAAATAAAGGAACACAAATACATAGCTCAATTTCCCGAATTATGGATATTTCTCGAGTTATCGACGAAAACGTAACATTAACTATTTTTTTTTTTAATTTTAATAGGTTTGAAAATAAAGGAACACAAATACATAGCTCAATTTCCCGAATTACGGATATTTCTCGAGTTATCGACGAAAACGTAAAATTAACTATTTTTTTTTTAATTTTAATAGGTTTGAAAATAAAGGAACACAAATACATAGCTCAATTTCCCAAATTATGGATATTTCTCGAGCTATCGACGAGAATGTAAAATTAACTATTTTTTTTTTAATTTTAATAGGTTTGAAAATAAAGGAACACAAATACATAGCTCAATTTCCCGAATTATGGATATTTCTCGAGTCATCGATGAAAATGTAAAATTAACTATTTTTTTTAAATTTTAATAGGTTTGAAAATAAAGGAACACAAATTATGGATATTTCTCGAGTTATCGATGAAAATGTAAAATTACCTATTTTTTTTTTTAATTTTAATAGGTTTGAAAAAAAAGGAACACAAATACATAGCTCAATTTCCCGAATTATGGATATTTCTCGAGTTATCGATGAAAATGTAAAATTAACTATTTTTTTTTTAATTTTAATAGGTTTGAAAATAAAGGAACACAAATACATAGCTCAATTTCCCGAATTATGGATATTTCTCGAGTTATCGATGAAAATGTTAAGTTAACTATTTTTTTTTTTAATTTTAATAGGTTTGAAAATAAAGGAACACAAATACATAGCTCAATTTCCCGAATTATGGATATTTCTCGAGTTATCGACGAAAACGTAACATTAACTATTTTTTTTTTTTAATTTTAATAGGTTTGAAAATAAAGGAACACAAATACATAGCTCAATTTCCCGAATTACGGATATTTCTCGAGTTATCGACGAAAACGTAAAATTAACTATTTTTTTTTAATTTTAATAGGTTTGAAAATAAAGGAACACAAATACATAGCTCAATTTCCCAAATTATGGATATTTCTCGAGCTATCGACGAGAATGTAAAATTAACTATTTTTTTTTTAATTTTAATAGGTTTGAAAATAAAGGAACACAAATACATAGCTCAATTTCCCGAATTATGGATATTTCTCGAGTCATCGATGAAAATGTAAAATTAACTATTTTGTTTAAATTTTAATAGGTTTGAAAATAAAGGAACACAAATTATGGATATTTCTCGAGTTATCGATGAAAATGTAAAATTACCTATTTTTTTTTAATTTTAATAGGTTTGAAAAAAAAGGAACACAAATACATAGCTCAATTTTCCGAATTATGGATATTTCTCGAGTTATCGACGAAAACGTAAAATTAACTATTTTTTTTGTTAATTTTAATAGGTTTGAAAAAAAAGGAACACAAATACATAGCTCAATTTCCCGAATTATGGATATTTCTCGAGTTATCGACGAAAACGTAAAATTAACTATTTTTTTTTTTTTAATTTGAATAGGTTTGAAAAAAAAAAGGTACACAAATACATAGCTCAATTTCCCGAATTATGGATATTTCACGAGTTATCGATGAAAATGTAAAATTAACTATTTTTTTTTTAATTTTAATAGGTATAAAAATAAAGGAACACAAATACATAGCTCAATTTCCCGAATTATGGATATTTCTCGAGTTATCGATGAAAATGTAAAATTAACTATTTTATTTTTTTTTATTTTAATAGGTTTGAAAATAAAGGAACACAAATACATAGCTCAATTTCCCGAATTATGGATATTTCTCGAGTTATCGATGAAAATGTAAAATTAACTATTTTTTTTTTAATTTTAATAGGTTTGAAAATAAAGGAACACAAATACATAGCTCAATTTCCCGAATTATGGATATTTCTGGAGTTATCGATGAATATGTAATGTTAACTTTTTTTTTTTTTTTTTAATAGGTTTGAAAAAAAGGAACACAAATACATAGCTCAATTTCCCGAATTATGGATATTTCTCGAGTTATCGATTAAAATGTAAAATTAACTATTTTGTTTTAAATTTTAATAGGTTTGAAAATAAAGGAACACAAATACATAGCTCAATTTCCCGAATTATGGATATTCTTCGAGTTATCGATAAAAATGTAATATTAACTTTTTTTATTAATTTTAATAGGGTTGAAAATAAAGGAACACAAATACATAGCTCAATTTCCCGAATTATGGATATTTCTCGAGTTATCGACGAAAACGTAAAATTAACCATTTTTTTTTTAATTTGAATAGGTTTGAAAATAAAGGAACACAAATACATAGCTCAATTTTCCGAATTATGGAATGGGGCAATGGGCATCATGCTACCTCGAAACAACCGAGGGGCTAGTTGTGCCATTTGCCTTGCTGAAGGGCAGAGCGGCGTCCGGCCGAGGCAATCCGCAAACCACTCAAAGGCTTCGGCGATGCGAGGGTGCGGTGAGCTGAGGAAACAGTTATCACTGCCTGGCTGGGGGGAGCTCTACACCACTCAAAGGCCTCGGCACTACAAGGGTGTGGAGCGAACCTAGGTAAGGAAAGGATGACTGGCGGAGGGGAACCCCAAACCACTCAAAGGCTTCGGCACTGCGAGGGCGAGGGGCAAACCAATGCAACGGATGTCGCCCTGCCCTAAAACAAACGAATGTACCGCATATCTACTCGCCTGTGAAGCAGTAGTATGATGCTTAGCTAAGGTGAGCTTTTTGCCACTCAAAGGCCTCGGCACTGCGAGAGCAAAAAGCAAACTATGGTTCGAGGTCCTTGGCAGCAAGGCTAAAATGCTATGGGTAGACTCCCCAGACATAAAAATCACGATGGATAAGACGGACGGAAAAACACGGGCTGGGATGTCAACCCAAACGTCGGTAGGAAAGGGTGCTACCACCGGCTGGCACGGGGGGGAGAAGTCCTCTCTGCGTGTCGCCAGCAACCCCTCCGCACTGGTTGGAGCAGGCCAAGACGGTTGCAAAGCTACTGCCAATCCCAACATCACAAAACCCAAAATGTGGCGCGATACCGCAGTCCGTGGAGACTCGGATTGCGAATCACATGGAGGGTCTCCTACGTCAGAGGTGGAGGAGCCATGCCCTTCTGGCCCGAAGAGTACCAGTACCCCTAGTAGGGTCGGGCTCAAAAGGTCAAAGGAGGGTATGAGGGCCAAAGCCCAGTATAAGGCCGCCCAAAAGATCCGGGCGCGACTCGCGGACTGCAAGCGAGAACTCACACAAGATGAGATCCGCAGCAAGAAGTGGGCCGACGAAAGGATCGAAGAGGGCAGGTATCACTTCGAGAAAAAGGGGAACATGACGCCTGAGAACGCCGGTTTTGCCAACAAGGTGGAGGAGCAACTGGCGGTCAAACGCCAGCGCTCCGCTGAAGCCGAAAAAGCAGAGGTGCCAGCTAGCAAGCGGCCCGGCGAAAAGCCAGTGTCGCGAGCAAAGCCGACGGCCAGCGATGTAGCGAGGCGACATCTAGTCGTCGCGCTCATCGACCGGAGCGACCCAAACGGCAAAATGAAGCCCGAGCAGTGGAAGAAGGTGGAGACGCTGCTGTTCGATGCGCTTCTTAGTCGGATGGGCGAACCGGACTCGCTTCCCATCTCTTTTGATGGAGCGGGCTGGCTCTCAGGTGTCAAAATCCTTAGCTGCAAGGATGACCACACTCTGAAGTGGGTCACCGGCGTCGTGGCTGCCATGGACGCTCCGTGGGAGGGAGCCAAGCTGGAGGTAGTGGACAGAACTAGCATTCCGTCCGTGCCAAAGGCAAAAGTACTCTTCCCACGGGTCGTCCCAGCGGACCAGACGCTGCAGCTACTGAAGTGGCAGAGCCCGGACGTGCTAACGATTGATTGGAAAGTGGTCCATGTTGCGAAACCCGATAGCAAGGGCCAGCAAATGGTCATTCAAATCAATAAGGAGGCCGACGATCTGCTATACGCACGACACGGGAAGATGGCGTGGGGCGTAGGGAGCGTGTACCTGCGTCTCAAAAAACGCCATCAGGACGACACTAATGAGAACACGCTGGCGATAGGTGAAGTGGAGAGGGACTTAGCGGAGGTCACCCACGCCACCAAGAGCCTGGAAATCGTGGACGACGAGGATGCAGACATCACCATAGTGGAGGTCGCATCCGTGGAGGACACCAAAGCCACCAATGGAGCTGAGGGTCATCCAGGTCAACCTACACAAAAGTAAGTTGGCCTCGGCGGAGCTCCTGATAACCCTGGAGACAGGGCCCGCCGACGTCGCACTCATCCAGGAACCTTGGATAGCGTCGGGAAACAAGGTTTCTGGACTAAGACACCCGAACTACAACGTATTCTATACAACAACAGTGAAAAGAGCAAGGACCGCGATCCTGGTACGAAAGGGTATCTATGCTTACTTATTGTCTAATTACAGCACTGACGATCTCACGGTAATAGCGCTTGAAGGTAGCAAGGATGAGCCAATTCTGATGGCATCATGCTACATGGCGCACGACACCGACGCACCCCCTCAAGAGCTTGCTCGACTGGTGATGGAGACCGAGCCAAAAAAGCAGTCCCTCACCATCGGAGCGGATGCCAACGCACACCATACGGTATGGGGAAGCAGGGACATCAACGACAGAGGTGAGTCACTGCTTGATTTTATCATACAAACTAATCTCAAGATTGCGAACGAGGGGGAAGAACCAACATATGTTGGTCCTACCTCCTCTAACGTCTTGGATTTAACCCTCGCGTCGGTAACAAATACCGTGGTAAAAGATTGGAGAGTCCTTATCAGACACTCCTTCTCAGACCACAAGTATATTCAATTCCGAGTTAACTGTGAAAGAACAGTGCAAAAGAAAGTGTACAGGAACCCGCGAAACACAGACTGGGAGCAGTTCGAGAAAGAGGTTGAAAGAAACCTTTCCCGACCACCTAAGATAGCCTCACCTGATAAATTAGAGAAGTCCCTAGAGACACTCAATAAAAGTCTAGTGACGGCCTATCACAAGACGTGTAAACCATCCCAAGTGAAGAAGAGACACAAGCCCCCGTGGTGGACTCCAGAACTCAAGGGACAAAGGGAAGATGTACTAGATCTCTTTAAACTAGCGAAACAAGCAGAAGAAGAGCTAGTATGGAACGAATACAAAGTACAGCTCCGAGACTTCAAGAAAAAAGTAAGAGTAGCCAAAAGACTCGCATGGCAAAACTTCTGTTCAGGCATAGAAAAGACAGCTGACACCGCAAGGCTAAGAAAGCTGCTAGCTCGCCAACAGACAGTTCAAAGCCAACTAAAAACTGAAGACGGCAGATGGACAGAAAGCAGTGTAGATGCGGCAAATGTGCTCCTAGAGGCCCATTTCCCAAACTGCACAGTAGCTCACACAAACGCACAAATGATATCTCCAACCACCAGAGTGGAAATTCCCGAAGATATCATAACAACACGAAGGATACTGTGGGCTATAGACTATTTTGAGAGCTACAAATCGCCAGGTCCAGACGGAATATTCCCAGCCATGCTGCAGAGGGTCAAACATACGATCTCCCCATGGCTGAAAGAAATATTTAGGGGATGTCTCAGTCATGGCTATGTGCCGGTGGCCTGGAGGACAGCACGGGTAATTTTTCTACCAAAAGCGGGGAAATGCAGCCACGTGCTGCCTAAAGACTACAGACCCATTAGCCTGACCTCATTCCTGTTAAAAACGCTAGAGAAACTGATAGATCTCCACATCAGAGAGAACACAGAGATGTCTCTAGAACGCAATCAACACGCATACACAAAGGGTAAATCGGTGGAAACTGCGCTACACTCCCTTGTTGCAACCATAGAGAAGGCACTTCACCACAAAGAATACGCCCTTGGCGCATTTCTGGACATCTCAGGCGCATTTAACAATGTGTCGACGGAGGCAATTATGCACAGCCTAAGAGCTGTGAACCCAACTGAAGCAGTACAATCCTGGGTTCAAAATCTACTGAGCAGCAGGAAAATACTAGCGGAGTGGGGAACCATAACCACTATCAGGGAAGCAAAATGCGGCACCCCCCAAGGAGGAGTGCTCTCTCCCCTACTGTGGAACTTGGTGGTAAACGACCTATTAAAGAAATTCAAACGGAAAGCACCAAAGATAACTGCCTATGCGGACGACATAAGCATAATTATCACGGGCAAATGTCCAACGACAATAAGCCATGTCATGGACAACACACTAAAAGAGATACTAGCATGGGCAACGGAAGCCGGTCTAAGTATCAACGCGGACAAGACGGACCTCATTCTCTTTACCAAGAGATACAAGGTACCTCACTGGACGCCCCCCAAAATAAACGATAAACCGCTGATACCAAAGGAGAGTATTAAATATCTGAGAATAGTATTGGGCAGCAAGCTGAGCTGAAAGCTCAATGTAGAAGAAAGGGTGAAGAAAGCCACCAATGCGCTCTACACATCGCAAAAAATGTTGGGCAGCACTTGGGGACTCTCGCCAAGACTAACACATTGGATTCTGATCTCAATTGTGCGCCCCATACTACTCTACGGAATACTGGTATGGTGGAAGGCCACGGAGAAATCCACTTACCTAAAACGATGTGCATCACAGGGGCGCTGAGGACCACACCCACGAAAGCACTACAAGCTATATTGAATGTCAACCCAGTGGACATACAGGCACGCCTAGTAGCAAAAAAGACTGCTCAACGTCTTTGCACGATAGGCAACATGACAAAACATAACTACGGGCATAGTACAATTGGAATAGGGACTCGGGTCGAAACAGACTACATGATCCCAAAAAACAATTTCAACTTCACGCCCACGCTCTTAGGAAAAGATGATTGGCGCTCAGGAGCAGAGCAGACAGCAATCAACATATACACAGACGGCTCAAAAATGAATGAGGGGGTCGGCGCAGCAGTGTACTGCGCCGAACCGCCCATGAGCCTATCCTACAAACTACCAGACCACTGCAGTATATTCCTGGCGGAGATATTCGCAATAAGGAAAGCGGCGGAAACGGTCCTACAAACGAATACAGCACTCAACGAAGTAAACATATTCGTGGACAGCCAGGCTGCAATAAAAGCCTTACAGTCGCACTACATAAGATCCCGAGATGTCCTGGCGAGCAGGGAGGCACTAGATGCGCTTAGCACGCTCAAAAACGTGCGCATCTATTGGATTCCCAGCCATCAGGGTTTCGAAGGAAATGAAAAAGCTGACTCTCTGGCTAAACAAGGAGCGACGGGACTCAACAGCCACATGGCGGAAACTCCGATCTCCTTGCGAACGCTACACTCGTACATGGAAACACAGGCACGGTATTCTGCAGCACAAAGGTGGACAAACACCTCTAATTGCAGGATCTCCAAAATAATGTGTAAAACGCGACAAGCTATCGCAATACATGCTGAAACTACAAAGGCATGATTGCCGCATGCTTACAGGACTCCTGACGGGCCACTGCCTTGTCGCAGCTCATGCGAAAAGGCTAGGCATGACAGACAACGATGAATGCAGGAAGTGCAAGGAACCAGGTGTCAAAGAAACACTAGAGCACCTACTTTGCAACTGCCCTGCACTGGCAGCAAAACGCTTACAACACCTCCAGGCTCCCTTCCTGGCATCCCTAGAGGAGGCCAGCAAGATGGAACCGAACAAGCTTCTAGCATTTGCCCGAAGCACACAAACGCCACAGGACCACACGTATAGATAGTCCCAACTTATATGAACGCCGGCTTCACTAAGGACCCTCAGTGGTCTATGTGTGACACTTCCCCCGGGGAGGGTCAGCCGGTCTAACCTAACCTAACCTAATAGGTTTGAAAAAATGGGAACACAAATACATAGCTCAATTTCCCGAATTATGGATATTTCTCGAGTTATCGATGAAAATGTATAATTATCTTTTTTTTTGTAATTTTAATAGGTTTGAAAAAAAGGGAACACAAATACTTAGCTCAATTTCCCGAATTATGGATATTTCTCGAGTTATCGATGAAAATATAAAATTACCTATTTTTTTTTTAATTTTAATAGGTTTGAAAAAAAGGGATCACAAATACATAGCTCAATTTCCCGAATTATGGATATTTCTCGAGTTATCGATGAAAATGTATAATTATCTATTTTTTTTTGTAATTTTAATAGGTTTGAAAAAAAGGGAACACAAATACTTAGCTCAATTTCCCGAATTATGGATATTTCTCGAGTTATCGATGAAAATGTAACATTCACTATTTTTTTTTTAATTTTAATAGGTTTGAAAAATAGGGATCACAAATACATAGCTCAATTTCCCGAATTATGGATATTTCTCGAGTTATCGATGAAAATATAAAATTAACTATTTTTTTTTAATTTTAATAGGTTTGAAAAGAAGGGATCACAAATACATAGCTCAATTTTCCCGAATTATGGATATTTCTCGAGTTATCGATGAAAATGTAAAATTAACTATTTTTTTTTGTAATTTTAATAGGTTTGAAAAAAAGGGAACACAAATACATAGCTCAATTTCCCGAATTATGGATATTTCTCGAGTTATCGATTAATATGTAAAATTAACTATTTTTTTTTTAATTTTAATAGGTTTGAAAAATAGGGATCACAAATACATAGCTCACTTTCCCGAATTATGGATATTTCTCGAGTTATCGATGAAAATGTAAAATTACCTATTTTTTTTTTAATTTCAATAGGTTTGAAAAAAGGGAACACAAATACATTGCTCAATTTCCCGAATTATGGATATTTCTCGAGTTATTGATGAAAATGTACCATTCACAATTTTTTTTTTTCATTTTAATAGGTTTGAAAATAAAGGAACACAAATACATAGCTCAATTTCCCGAATTATGGATACTTCTCGAGTTATCGATGAAAATGTAAAATAAACTTTTATTTAATTACTTTTAATAGTGTTGAAAATAAAGGAACACAAATACATAGCTCAACTTCCCGAATTATGGATATTTCTCGAGTTATCGACGAAAACGTAAAATTAACTTTTTTTTTTTTAATTTTAATAGGTTTGAAAATAAAGGAACACAAATACATAGCTCAATTTCCCAAATTATGGATATATCTCGAGTTATCGACGAGAATGTAAAATTAACTATTTTTTTTTTAATTTTAATAGGTTTGAAAATAAAGGAACACAAATACATAGCTCAATTTCCCGAATTATGGATATTTCTCGAGTCATCGATGAAAATGTAAAATTAAATATTTTTTTTAAATTTTAATAGGTTTGAAAATAAAGGAACACAAATTATGGATATTTCTCGAGTTATCGATGAAAATGTAAAATTAACTATTTTTTTTAATTTTAATAGGTTTGAAAAAAAAGGAACACAAATACATAGCTCAATTTCCCGAATTATGGATATTTCTCGAGTTATCGATGAAAATGTAAAATTAACTATTTTTTTTTTAATTTTAATAGGTTTGAAAATAAAGGAACACAAATACATAGCTCAATTTCCCGAATTATGGATATTTCTCGAGTTATCGATGAAAATGTTAAGTTAACTATTTTTTTTTTATTTTAATAGGTTTGAAAATAAAGGAACACAAATACATAGCTCAATTTCCCGAATTATGGATATTTCTCGAGTTATCGACGAAAACGTAACATTAACTATTTTTTTTTTTTAATTTTAATAGGTTTGAAAATAAAGGAACACAAATACATAGCTCAATTTCCCGAATTACGGATATTTCTCGAGTTATCGACGAAAACGTAAAATTAACTATTTTTTTTTTTTAATTTTAATAGGTTTGAAAATAAAGGAACACAAATACATAGCTCAATTTCCCAAATTATGGATATTTCTCGAGCTATCGACGAGAATGTAAAATTAACTATTTTTTTTTTAATTTTAATAGGTTTGAAAATAAAGGAACACAAATACATAGCTCAATTTCCCGAATTATGGATATTTCTCGAGTCATCGATGAAAATGTAAAATTAACTATTTTTTTTAAATTTTAATAGGTTTGAAAATAAAGGAACACAAATTATGGATATTTCTCGAGTTATCGATGAAAATGTAAAATTACCTATTTTTTTTTTAATTTTAATAGGTTTGAAAAAAAGGAACACAAATACATAGCTCAATTTCCCGAATTATGGATATTTCTCGAGTTATCGATGAAAATGTAAAATTAACCATTTTTTTTTTAATTTTAATAGGTTTGAAAATAAAGGAACACAAATACATAGCTCAATTTCCCGAATTATGGATATTTCTCGAGTTATCGATGAAAATGTAAAGTTAACTATTTTTTTTTTAATTTTAATAGGTTTGAAAATAAAGGAACACAAATACATAGCTCAATTTCCCGAATTATGGATATTTCTCGAGTTATCGACGAAAACGTAAAATTAACTATTTTTTTTTTTAATTTTAATAGGTTTGAAAATAAAGGAACACAAATACATAGCTCAATTTCCCGAATTACGGATATTTCTCGAGTTATCGACGAAAATGTAAAATTAACTATTTTTTTTTTTTAATTTTAATAGGTTTGAAAATAAAGGAACACAAATACATAGCTCAATTTCCCGAATTATGGATATTTCTCGAGTTATCGACGAAAACGTAAAATTAACTATTTTTTTTTTAATTTTAATAGGTTTGAAAATAAAGGAACACAAATACATAGCTCAATTTCCCGAATTATGGATATTTCTCGAGTTATCGACGAAAACGTAAAATTAACTATTTTTTTTGTTAATTTTAATAGGTTTGAAAAAAAGGAACACAAATACATAGCTCAATTTCCCGAATTATGGATATTTCTCGAGTTATCGACGAAAACGTAAAATTAACTATTTTTTTTTTTTTAATTTGAATAGGTTTGAAAAAAAAAAGGTACACAAATACATAGCTCAATTTCCCGAATTATGGATATTTCACGAGTTATCGATGAAAATGTAAAATTAACTATTTTTTTTTATTTTAATAGGTTTGAAAATAAAGGAACACAAATACATAGCTCAATTTCCCGAATTATGGATATTTCTCGAGTTATCGATGAAAATGTAAAATTAACTATTTTTTTTTTTTTATTTTAATAGGTTTGAAAATAAAGGAACACAAATACATAGCTCAATTTCCCGAATTATGGATATTTCTCGAGTTATCGATGAAAATGTAAAATTAACTATTTTTTTTTTAATTTTAATAGGTTTGAAAATAAAGGAACACAAATACATAGCTCAATTTCCCGAATTATGGATATTTCTGGAGTTATCGATGAATATGTAATGTTAACTTTTTTTTTTTTATTTTAATAGGTTTGAAAAAAAGGAACACAAATACATAGCTCATTTTTTTTAATTTATAGGTTTGAAAATAAAGGAACACAAATACATAGCTCAATTTCCCGAATTATGGATATTTCTGGAGTTATCGATGAATATGTAATGTTAACTTTTTTTTTTTATTTTAATAGGTTTGAAAAAAAAGGAACACAAATACATAGCTCAATTTCCCGAATTATGGATATTTCTCGAGTTATCGATTAAAATGTAAAATTAACTATTTTGTTTTAAATTTTAATAGGTTTGAAAATAAAGGAACACAAATACATAGCTCAATTTCCCGAATTATGGATATTCTTCGAGTTATCGATAAAAATGTAATATTAACTTTTTTTATTAATTTTAATAGGGTTGAAAATAAAGGAACACAAATACATAGCTCAATTTCCCGAATTATGGATATTTCTCGAGTTATCGACGAAAACGTAAAATTAACCATTTTTTTTTAATTTGAATAGGTTTGAAAATAAAGGAACACAAATACATAGCTCAATTTTCCGAATTATGGATATTTCTCGAGTTATCGATGAAAACGTAAAATTAACTATTTTTTTTTTAATTATATATGAAAAAAAGTTAATGCTGCAATAACTTAGTTAAATTTACAACAAACTGTACACTGCTCAACCATGCAATTTTGTAACCTTTAAGTGCGATTTTTTTATGTTTATTTGTCACCAAAAAGTGTCTTTAAAATTTACCTATTAAAGACTCCGAACAATAGTTATGGATTACCAAACAAGGTGGCACCTCTATTGTTAGGGACGGTTTTGCACGATTACACAGAACGGCAAATAGTTTAAGAGATTAGTTTGAGATTTATTAAAATTGAAAATCATGAATTAAAATATGTATTAAATTCAAATGTATTTGCAATATGCAACTAAGCTTAAAATTACCTTTCGAAAAAGTAACACGTGTTATTCATTAGACATTTAATATTGCTTAAACTTACCAAATCTCGGGCCAAATTTCGTGAGGTTTCAAAATCATCTCGAACTTGGCTCTGACACACATAAAACCATCTTGAGGTTGGTTTTAGGTTGGAATCGGGTTGGTTTTGATGGCTGGCACACCCCTGCAGGTCATTTCCTGCTTGGTCAGGAAATGGCTTCGTTAACAGTTGGAGCTTTGGAGCTGAGCGATCGACACAGTGGAACATATCTAAGTGAAATGCTGGAGAGTTGTTGCTTAGATTGGCGCATTGAAAAGCAGCAAGTAACAGCCATTGTCACAGACAATGGTGCAAATATTGTTAAAGCTGTTGACATAGCTTTCGGGCGTAAAAAGCACCTACCGTGCCTTGCGCATACTCTGAATCTTATTGCACGATCTGCCATCCAATGGGACTCCGTACATGGAAACAATAGTAACTTTTATTAATAAGAGTTGCGTAGCCAGCGATCAGTTTAGAAAATTAACAGACAAAGCGTTAATACAAGATGTTGCAACAAGATGGAATAGCACCTATTATATGACTGAGCGTTTTTCGGAAATCAAACAATACGTTAACGAAGTGCTGTTAAACATCAGTGAAACAGAATTTGAGTTGCTGAATAGCATAATAGCAATGCTGCGCCCCCTCGAGAAAGCAACAAAAATAATAAGCGGGGACAAATATTGCACGGCCAGTATGATCATTCAAATTGCTAGAATTTTACATGACAAATTGCAAAACCTGATGGAAAAAACCACAGAGGCAAAAGATTTTAAGGATATCCTGCTTATCGAAATTGAAAGGCGTATGGGATCAATAGAGCAGGTATATTAAATTATAAATAATTTTAAATTAAATATGTACAGTGAAAGCTCTCAACAACGGACACTCATGGCTCCCAAAATTTTGTCCGCTGTTGGGAGCTGTCCGCTTTAGAGATAGGACATATAAGTTGAATAGAAAAAATATCCCATGTAAAGTGTCCGTTATTAGGAGTTTTCCGCTAACGAGAGCGTCCGTTGTTGGGAGCTTTCACTGTATATATTATTGTAAATCATCGTTTTAGGTATAGATTCTGGCAATGGCCATAATAAACGAAATTTCAAGTAAAGTCAAACTACCCTTCCTTGCTAGGCAGCAACAAGCGGATTGAAACAAAAAACTCGGCAAAGCTTGACCAGCAAAATATGAAGCAAATGCACACGTATACAAATACTAATGTATTTTTACCGCCGCTTCCACCTTTCCCCTAAAAGCCGCTGAAAGTGAATACAAACTGAAACAGACTTGGGTCTCTCTGCTATGAGCTAACATTTTGAGCGAGCATAACATAATGTTACCAATCATGGGTCACTCTCGTTCACAGTGTAGTGGAAACCAAAACAGTACTAGAAATGTCCCATCTATAACATGATTTGGTCAGTGGCATAACAAAAGCTCACAAAAATATCGAAAATTAAATAACTAGATGTCAAACTGCTGGCTGAAATGGAAATATTTGTTTGCAATTATTAATACAGGCTCGACGTCATGAATCAAAGGAGGTGATTCGAAACAATTTGAAAATTGTGAATGAAATGTATTAGGCTGGCCAGATAGCGCTATTTCGAGTGTTGCCAAACATTCTCATCAGTGACCTTTCTGTTTAGAATTATTAAACTCAAACTGATCGTATATGAAACTATAGTCGGGGACAGGAGTTGCACCTGGGACCTCTCGTTAACGAGGCGGAAGTCTTAGCCACTTGGCTATTCCCTGACGACTGCATTTGTAATTCTAACCATTTACTCTAGAGCTTTCATTTTTATCAATTTATCTAAGCTTCTACCCATTGAACTAAGCTTAATCTAAGCTCACTCGAACTATGACAAGCCGGAACTGCTTTGTATACATAAGTTCTTATTGTTATTTTACTGATCAATTATTTTTCGTTGCGAAAATGTCAGAAATAGTTAAAAACGTGCCAATCCTTATTATACTTTGATACCGAAGGTCTCATAGTATATTGGTTTTGTGCAATGTCCGTCATGGTGTCTGTCTGTCCGTCTGTATGAATGCAACTTTTTTCGACACCCGTAAAGCTAGAGACTTGAAACTGTGCAATTATGTTTATCTATAGACGGTACAGATAAAGTGTCAAGATTGGGTTGCCACGCCTACTAGGAGGCTGGGAAATCGATAAATTCAAAAGCTAAAAACCAATAAAACCAAATATTTTTCACATTCTTACAGCTAGAGTTACCAAATTTTGCACGCAGATAGCTAGTCATGTCCCTGAAAAAACTGCATCAAAATTTTGGATGCCACGCCCACTCCTTCCGCCCACATCATCCCTGCTCCTTGAAATTGGAAACGCCTATAGCTTTTATATTTTTTGGGCTAGAGCCACCAAATTTTGTGTCAAGATAGATATTGACGTTCCCCAAAAAAATGAATCAAAATTTTGGATGCCACGCCCCCTGATTCCGCCCCCATCCCCCCTTCTCCATGAAATTGGAAACGCCTATAGATTTCACATTTTTTGGGCTAGAGCCATAAAATTTTGTGTCAAGATAGATATTGACGTTCCCCAAAAATATGCATCAAAATTTTGGATGCCACGCCCCCTGATTCCGCCCCCATCCCCCTTCTACTTGAAATTGGAAACGCCTATAGTTTTCACATTTTTTGAGCTAGAGTCACAAAATTTGGTAGGAAGATATATGGTGACATCTACAAAAGGTCTGCATCAAAAATTAGGATGCCACGCCCACCTCTGCCGCCCACTATTTAAAATCGGAAATTTCGATATCTCTTATAGTTTTTAAGCTAGAGCCCGTAAATTGGGTAGAAAGATAGAAGGCAGCATCTACCAAAGATCTGCATCAAAATTTTGAATGCCACGCCCACCTAAGCCACCCGCCTTATAAAATCGGAATCGGCTATATCTCTAACAGTTTTTGAGCTTGAGCCACCAAACTTTTTATGAATATAGATGGTGACAGTTAAAAACATTTGATTCAAAAATTTGGATGCCACGCCTACCTCTGCCGCCCACCTTTTAAATTTGGGAGTTAAGTTATCTTTCACAGTTTTTGAGCTAAAGTCACAAAATTTGGTAACATGATAGCTGGCGATGTTTACCACATGGCCCACTCCCTTCGCCCCAGCATTCTCCCTTATCAACCGTTCTTTTACTGGTATCAAAGTATTCCGCAGTCGGTTGCGTCCGACTGCAACGTTTTTACTTCTTTTTATATTTGTTTTTTGCTTGAAAAAAAAGACTGATAAAAGTTAAGAAAAACTTAACTTTTAAGAGACACATGTGGTGACGGATATGTGCTTAACTTTTCCTCATACTTAACTTTTGCGCGTCTTAACTTTTGAGAGTCTCTACTGTATACTAAATACATATATGTGTTTATATAACCTATAGGAAAATGTCGTAGAGCTTTGAACCAACCCGCTCGCTTCAATAAATCGATATTTAAACAGCTTGATAACAAGCTAAATATTTAAAACCGTGCAAAATTCTTTTGCGGTTTTTGAACACAAGATTTACCGTGCCAAGTACTTACCCCAAACCCCAAGAACGCAAAATACGATTTATGTCGGTCCATATTGGTTTCGCTGCTAAGCGATGTTGATGCTTATAAATTTGATTAGCGCTCTGTGCAAAATTTGATGCAAGGATAAGCACGCCCCCATGCCAGAATGGAAAAACGTCAACAGTAATGGGGACGCGACGGAGCGCCGCATTAAATGGATATCAAAATTGTCAATTTAAATTTTCGAACGAATCTTACGCTACATAAGCTTTGCTCTCCAAATAAGATTTCCAAGATGTGCCACATAACGCACAAGGGCATAAACATGTTTATGCATACATATGTACATGCAATTATTTATGTATGTGTGTAGGTGCATTACCCGCCAGTATTGGCAACTAGTTCAGAACTAGTCTAGAGCTAGTTGCAAAGTGGCAATAATAAGTTCTCGCTTGATTGCTTTGCAATGCTAACAACTGTTTACATTTGCATGGGGAGCAACTAGTTCTGCTTAGCATTAACTTGAACTAGTTCTCAACTAGTTCTATCGGGTCAAAATTAGAACTAGTTGCCAACTGACTATTTTAAGTCAAAATTAGAACTAGTTGCCAACTGACTACTTTGAGTAAAAAAAAGAATGCATTGAAAAAAAAGTTCAATTGAGTAGTATTATAATTCATGATCCAAGACTTTGTGTAATCCAAACCTAGGTAATATCTGATTTTCCCATGCTGTCTAGAAATTTATGAAATTAGAGAAAAAACCATTATACATTTGCATACCCCGAACGCATTATATGGGAAAAGGGGGTATAATGGTTTTGTGCAAAAGTATGTAACAGGCAGAAAGAATTATCTCCGACCCTATAAAGTAAATATACTCTTGATCAGCATCAACAGCCGAGACGGTCTAGCCATGTCCGTCCGTCTGTCCGTCTGTATGTATGAACGCGTCGATCTCAGAGATTATAAAAGCTAGATACTTCAATTTTGAACTTAAGCTCATAAGTCCTAGGCAGTGCAAGTTTATTTCCGATTTTCGATAACTATTACCGTTTCCTATACACATGTGATCGATAACATTAAAATTTTTAATATCGAAAATGTGAAATACGATTTGGAAACTTGATACAAAATAATGAAAATCTGTGAAAATTTCACCGAAATCGGTTGAGAAACACCGAAGATTGTAGTTTAGTCACATATGCATAGACATTATGTACAGGGTTCGGGGTATCTCCTAGTCGTGAAATCTCGACTGGAGCCTTCTTACTTGGTTTTTCTTTACGTATATGGCCTAACCTCTCATGCCATAATTTAAATAAATTATTATCATTTCTATTAATTTTATACGCCTTAAATTCAATAATTGCCATACTGTACGCACCTGAGGTTAAGGTAATAGTGACATTACCTTTATTCTATTTAACTCCATTTTCGTCGAATGCAACTGTAACACCAGCCTCTTGCATCCTCTTGACACAAATTAGGTTTTCTGCAACTTCTTCACAATGTAAGATGTCCGCGAGCGTATTCTGATAATCATTTTCCAGACGGACGACTACACGCATAGTTGCAGCCGTTTTAAAAGTTAATGCCTGTAAACTCTAGCTAGTTCCACCTAACTTGGTAGGAAGATAGATGGTGACAGTTAAAACATTTGATTTAAAAATTTGGATGCCACACCCACCTCTGCCGCCCACCTTTTTAATTTGGAATTTTAGTTATCTTCCACAGTTTTTGAGCTAAAGTCTCCAAATTTGGCGATTTTAACCATCCGGCTCACTCCTTCCAACCCTGCATTCACCCTTTTCAAGCAGACTCTTTACCATCCGTTCTTTTACTGGTATCAAAGAATTCCGCAGTCGGTTGCGTCCGACTGCAACGTAATCACTTGTTTTCTTATTGTTATTGTTTATCGTGATTTGTATTGGCTTTTCCTCAGTCATAAGCTTACTTTGGGCACAAATGGTTTTTAGCTTTAAATGTCACTGTTGTTGATTTGAAACTTATGCTTTGTTTTGATTTCGCTAAAATAAAATAATATATAATAAAACAATCAAGCAATCTTTTGGAATTATTATGTGCAATGGAGCAGAATAATGCAATGTTGACAAAATCCATGAATAAGGCGGGAACGTCTGCAGCAACCTTTGATTTGCTGGGTGACCCAGGACGCCGTCGTAGCATTTGGACACTTGTAAGAAAAAAAAATAGTTTATTCATGCCAATAATCATTTATTAACATAATATTGTTTTCCTTAAAATATCCCAAGCCACGGTATGGATGTTTTTGGGAGAGTGACGTTCCAAATAATTCGGACGCATTTTTTAAGGAGAGCTTCCGTTTAGAAAGGGAAGCATTTGATATCCTGGTTGGTCGTCTCATGGGTCAGAGAAAGAAGGACACTTCTTTGCGTTTGGCAGTGCCATTAGAAAAACGGATTGCTATAGCGCTATACACTTTAGGATCATCTGCAGAGTATCGCACAGTGGGAAGATTGTTTGGTGTGTCCAAAGCATTTGTATGCCAAAACCTTCTTGATTTCTGCCGGGAAGTTATTATCAGACTTGCTGATGAGTATCTCCCGGAAAATTTTTTAACACAGGAGAAAATAGAAGACTGTGTTAAAGGGTTTGAAGACCTTGGCTTTCCACAGTGCTTTGGGGCAATGGGTAAGATATTTGTAAATGTTATTATAAAAAAAATTTAATTGAATATCGCCCATAGATGGCTGCCACATTGAAGTGCGACCAAAGTCTGAGCATGCCGTGGACTTCTGCAACTACAAGGGTTGGTATTCCACCGTGCTATTCGCCTTAGTAGACTACCGGTAAGAGTATATTTCTTTCGTACTTAAAATCTGAAATATTACAATAATTGTTTATGTTAACAGTTATAGATTAACCTACATTAGCGTTGGCAGTCCTGGAAGATGCTTTAATTCGAGAATCTTCGAAACCTCCAGCCTCAAAACGAAGCTAGTGAACACGGACTTGCTGCAAAATAATGCAAAGGAGGTGAATGGCGTAGTGGTTCCAGTGTTAATTCTTGGAGATTCGGCTTTTAAATTTTCAAGAAACGTGATGAAGCCCTACCCATTTTCCGTAGAAGCAACACCTCAGCAACGTGCCTTTAATTATAATTTATCGAGAGTCAGGCGTGTGGTGGAGAACGCGTTTGGCCATCTCAAGGCTCGCTTTCGGAGGATTGGGAAAGGATTGAACAACCGAATTTACAAAACTTCCCAATTAATTGCATGCTGTTGCATTTTTACATAATTTTTGTAATATGCACCACAGCTCCGTGTGCGAGAACTGGCAACGGGAAGCTGAAACTGCACATGGGAATGTCCAACCGGAGTTCTAAGTATTCCTGGGCAATATGAATGCTAGTGCCGAAGCAGTTCGACAAGCTTAGCTATTGAGTTTTTAGAGAATAATGCAAATTAAATAAACAATTCAAATTTAAGCCGCAGTGCATTAATTAAATATTCTTGTTTTATTACTACCATTATTTTTTATTTTATTATAAATTACTCCGCATGACGGGCTCTAAGAATACTCAAAACTTCTTTTTGAAACTTGGCTGAATCCTCCGCCATTCGCTCCATAACCGCCAATTTGCGCTCCTCTATGGCAACTTATTTTGCGGAGTTGTCGACCCGCCGTCGCTTTGCCCCCGAACATGACGGCTATGTCATCGAGTTTTCGCTGCTGCAAGGCTCCTCTATAATTAACCGCGAGAAGTCTGTAAGAATTGTATTATATTAAATATATGCAATAGCTTTTATTCAATATGTTACCAAGGCTATCGGCTATGGGATGGTAGCCCACAGTGTCCGACATGTTCAGTGCACTGGCCACGCTCTCAAAATACTCCCACGAAGAGGGCGTGCCACCGGAAGGTCCCACCTTTGCACATTCAGCTCTATAAATACATTAACACCAATACCTCGCTTTGCGTCGTTTCGCTTTGCGTTTTTTCGATGTTGCGTCGCTGCTGAATTAACACCAATTTTCACTTTGCGTCGTTAGAATTTCGAATTGCGTCGCTGCTGAACTAGTACTATGTTCTTTTCACCAATCTACAAAGTGAAGTTTGGTACGCTTACAAGTTATCGCGTCACTTCATCATTTCGATAGATCAGCTCGGTGTTGTGCCACCACATTCATCGATCTAGTATCGATCTGTGTTACTACCACTACCAGCTGACAAAAAGTGGTGCTGCTGCTATGAGAGAGCAGAGCCTTTTATTTTTGCCATTAAAACTCGGGGATTCCCTTTCTTCTTAAAGAGAATAGTAAATGTTTATAAATTTTAACGGGTAGTTTCTGGTTACAAAAAAGGTAAATATTTTTCCATTACATTTTTTTCTTTGATGATCAAAATGGAGTCCATGCTTTCTATTGATTGAAAATCAAGTTGCGCAGAGAATACCATTAAGTAGAATGGTAATTCAGACGAAAGCAAAAAGCTTGTTTAATGACATTAAAAGTAAAGTATCCAACGTTAATGCTAGTGGTAGTAATGCCGACAAGAATGAAACATTTGAAGCTAGTCAGGGCTGGTTTGAGAGATTCAAGGTTCGAGCAAATCTGCACAGCATAGCTCTCAAAGGCGAAGCAGCTAGCGCCGATATAATTGCTGCAAAACGGTTCCCGACAGAGATAAAAGCGTTGATTCATGAAGGAGGCTATGATCCGAAACAAGTCTTTAATGTTGACGAAACTGGGTTATTTTGGAAACGTCTACCTAACAGAACTTTTATATCTTAAACAGAAAAATCTGCGCCAGGATTAAAAGCTAGCAAGGATAGACTGACTCTTCTTCTTGGTGGTAATGCAAATGGTGATTTCAAATTTAAACCATTTCTCATATCAATCAGAAAATCCAAGAGCTATGAAAGGTTGTTCAAAGAATCAGCTTCCTGTCTACTGGCGAGCAAACAAAAAAGCATGGACGACAGCATCTTTATTTAAAAACTGGGTTTTAGCTTGTGCTATTCCAGAAATTAAAGCTTATTGCAACAAGGAAAATTGAAACTTCAAAGCTTTGGTCCTAGTAGACAATGCTCCTGGCCACCCAGTTAATGTTGACAAGTTGTCAGAAAACGTGAAATTTGTATTTTTGCCACCTAATACGACATCAGTTATTCAGCCGATGGATCAGGGAGTAATATCGAATTTTAAAAGTTATTACCTTCGACGAACATTTAAAACTCTTTTGAGTGAGACGGATGGACAAGATAAGCCTACCATGCTAGAGTTTTGGAAAAGTTCAACATTATAAAAGCCATAGAAATTATTTCTGATTCGTGGGAGGAAGTTAAACCATCTTGCATGAATGGTGTTTGGCGCAAAATATGGCCTGAATGTGTTCACAAAACACGCAATGCAGAAGTTGATGATACACCAGCTGTTCGTTATCAAGTTTCTAATTTACCTAAAGAGTCTAATTTTGAAGGTATGTAGGAGCCTGACATAGATGAATTGCTAACCTCGCACAACCAAGAAATATCAAATGAAGAACTATTGCAACTGGAATTGCAATTTGCTCATGAAGATGACAGTGACCATTTAACACAAATCTCCGAACAAGAAAATTTAACATCCAAGCAAATTTCCAAAGCAATGTGTTTAATTGACGAAGCTATGGAGATTTTTTTTAAAAACGATCCTGACAGCGGGAGTAGTTTTATAGTGTCGCAGGCGGTAGCTTCAAAAATCAGCTGCTATAAAGAAATGTACTTAACTTTAAAGAACAAAGCTGTTCAGCATACAATAGACGAATTTTTTGTGAAAAAAGCCAACAATGATTAATTTTTATTTTGTTTTTATAAATTATGTGAATATTGTATTTTGTTTTCATTGAATTTGTTTTGTTCTTTTGTTTTTATTATGTATGTAATGAACATGAATAGTATTTTTGTTTTTGAAATGTTTACTTTGTTTAATTTTCTTTTTAAAAAGTAGTATTTTCGTAACCCCGGAACCTATCTTCGAACCTTACATGGCTTGCCATAGAAAATCATTATTCACTTTGCGTCATTTCAGTTTGCGTCGTGTTTTTTTTTGGAACGTAACCACGACGCAAAGTGAGGTGTTGGTGTATGTAAATAAGTAATTAACATAAGTTAATCAAAAAGCTGTCATTTTTTTTAAGCTTGCCTGTACTTATACTTTGATACCGAAGGTCTCATAGTATATTGGTTTTGTGCAATGTCCGTCATGGTGTCTGTCCGTCCGTCTGTCCGTCTGTATGAACGCAGCTTTTTTCGGCACCCGTAAAGCTAGAGACTTGAAACTTCGCAATTATGTTTGTCTATAGCCGGGTCAGATAAAGTGTCAAGATTGGGTTGCCACGCCTACTAGGAGGCTGGGAAATTGATAAAATCGATAACTGAAAACCGATAAAACCATATATTTCCACATTCCAGCAGCTAAAAATACCAAATTTTGCGAAGATAGGTAGTGTAGTGTTCACAGTACAAAGCCTTGTGGTGTAGCTGAGCTCGGGGTTGCGCATTCTTGCTATGCTCGGGTCTAGCTCGTCGGATCGGTCGGGAATTCTTCCTCACCCAACTACACAGTTGCACTACGATAATAAAAATAATAATGCGCGACAGAATGACTCTAAGATAATGTATAGACAAATAAGTGTTCATATATACAACCGCAAAATAATGAAATCAGGTACCGACGCAGTCAAATAAAGAGTATGATTGTACCGACAATTGGCCTTGTAGAGAAGCTAGTGGTGTTGGTCGCTCTCTTTCTTCACCCACCCGACCATGACAACTGCTAGGGTACGTGCGTTGTCCCTATTATGAAGGCTGTTAATCCTTCATGGTATCTTAAGAAGTTTCGACATAACTACTAGACGGATAAATTGTAGAAATTAAAAGATCTTCATTTTTGAACTTTTCTTCATATAATTCATTTTCTAAACTTAAATTTAATTATTCGGCATTTCAATATAAGACTCATCAGAATGGTTATCGCGTTCATTATACTTCATTTGTGGGTACATCCAAATACGTGGGTAGTTATAACTAGTTACTCTCAAATCTAAGTATAAGTTTTAGTATCAAATTAATGTATCTATAAACATGAGTTTAATAGTAAGTGGTAAGCCGTGATCATTTCAAAATTGATAACAAAAAAAGGAATTATACCTATATGTATAGATAGCAATATTCAGTGAATTATAGATTTACTCACGAATTCCAAACAAATGTATACGCTTTACTATACTTTTGCTGCATCACAGTATCGTTGGGCCCAAAGATGTTGATGATATTGCTGTCGTTGCTCATGTTGAATCTGTTATTTTGTTTTTGTAGAAATAATAATTAGAATAATGCATATCTATATACATGTGTATTAATTATATCACCATCGGCTACCATCACTCATAATAATCAGCTTAACTTGGCTTAAACATAATATGTGGGAAGTCTTATAAGAATTTAAGTAGCTTCCATCCCTTTACTTTTTGCCTTTACTGTAGTTCTAATATAAATGACCATATGATCATAACAATGTAAACAAACTTGAACTTGAACTTGAAAATTAACTACGAATCATGATAACAAGAAGAATTCTAGAGCAGAGGCAAGCTCACTTAGCATATCATTCACAAAACTATAACTTGCATTGATGGTTTATGAGTAGAACTTAAGCCACATGGTACATTAATTACAAACTGATTTTTGTTGGTTGTTGTTTGTTGTTCGGTGTTTTGTTGGTGTTTGGTGTTTTGTTGGTGTTTTAAACCATTTGATCCCTCTTTATGCCTATGGGTGTTTAGCAATCATATAGGCAAGGTAAGTGATACACCGCCAGAGGTTAGTCCGATCGCAGCGAAGTTCAGATTCCACGTGTGCCAGCGCTGCCCAATATATATATGCACGTTTGTGCGCATAAACATCTGCGAAAATATATATGTATGTATATGCGCTTAACCACTCTTCGCTGAAGCCGATCGCCGCAATCACCCACGTTGTCCCCTTATGCAGATATAACCTCTTCTTGGCCGCACAAATGCGCGAGCCGAGGGAGGGGTAATCTGGTTACGCTATTCCACCTCCCAAATTTTATCTTATTAGAGCTGAACACGGTAATCACACTTCAGGTTTACCTGCACTGCCACTGATTTTATAATTTTTATTACCAATGATATAAGTTTATCAAACTTATATCTTATTTAAAGTTTTGAGCACGTGTGACTTCTTTCACTTAAGTACAAAAAAACACAACACGGCTGTCGCTCTTGACTATTTTTTCTCGAATGACTTCTAAGCGGTCGCCGGCAACTGCCTGTACCTGCGTATGATGTTGTTCGGCATTTGCACAGTTACATGCATTTTCGGACTTAATCATCCGATTATGTTGACCAATCAGATTATGACAGCGCATCATCGCCTAAACAACAACGCGTGGGTGGCTCGTGAAGTTACTCACTTTTCTAACTACGCAAAAGTTCGGCCACCACAGCACAGATAAAGGTCCTAGACTTGATCGCAGGGTCTTTATCTGAAAAAAGGCAGAACATTATGCCGATTTTCTGGATTGCAAATCCTTTATGTGGTAGACCCCAATCTTTTTTCCTGTATGGTCTACTAATTCATAATAATACGGACTACGTTTCTTCACAACTTTAGCTTGTATAAACACTGGTGCTAACTTGGAACTAAACTTTTTACTGGCGTTACTCTGCGTAAAATTCCGAGCAAAAACTCCATCCCCAACATAAAATTGTGCGTTTCGACTACGTAGATTATACCTGTTCGCATTAGACTCATGCATTTTGTTGATGTTACCTTTTGCAGTCTGTCTGGCAAGTTGTACGGCATCTGATCGATTTAACCCTACGTCATCATTGAGAAGATCAAGTTTACGCAGCAACTCAAAATCTTTTCCATTCAAAACCATGTTTTGTCCGAAAGCCAAGAAATAGGGTGAATAGCCTGTACTTCTATGCAGAGCAGCTCTCAAAGCGCTGCTTATAGCATTGAGGTTGGCATCCCAATTCCTGTGATCCTGACCAACATAAGCACGAATTGCGGCTAATACGGACCGATTCAAACGCTCGCTTGCATTTGCTTGCGGTGAATGTATGGCCGTACACCTGTGCGTAACACCGAATCGAGTTAAAAACGATTCAAACACGTTTGATCTAAATTGGGAACCATTGTCAGACAACATAGCTTCTGGTACACCGAATGTGTAAAATATTTGGCTCTCGAGATAATTACAGATTTTAGGAGCTGTAAATTTCTTTAGTGGACACATAAAATGAAATTTAGTATTGTGGTCAACAACAATTAGCAATCCAATGTTTCCGCTTTTCGTTCTTGGGTATGGTCCTTACAAATCTATATATAGTTTCTGAACCGTCTGTCAGACGTTAACGGTTAGGACTCTTTGTTAATCTACACACATCACAATTAGAAATATAAGCTCGTATTTCGCTCACCATACGTGGCCATAACAAATACCTTTTAAGTTTTTCTACCGTCTTAGCCATGCCACAATGTGCGGAGTTTGGTACATCATGTGCCGACTTCAAGACTTTCGGAACTAATGCTGTCGGAATCCATAACTTCCAAACATTGTTCTCCGTTGAATTATCATCATTGTTGAAAACTGTTCTTTTGTATACGTAATTATCGACAATTTTTAAGTCTGGTAGGTTTGCTTGATTCAATTGTATTCGTTCTTTCAGAATCAAATATTCAGCAGAATTAAAGTGCATCAATTGTAAATCGACAATAGGGCCAGGAAAATGTAATTCCTCTATTTCAGATTCATTTTGCCGCGATAAGGTATCAGCAACTATGTTTTGTGACCCTCGCCTGTGAGTGATTGAGAATTTGAACGCCTGCAATTTCATCGACCATCTAGCTAATCTGCCAGATAAGTCCTTTTGTCGCATTAACCATTGCAGCGAAGCATGATCGGTTATAACGACAAAATCCTGCGCTTCTATGTATGGACGAAACTTCTTTACACCTTTGAGAACGGCTAAGCATTCCAACTCAGTAACTGAATAGTTACGCTGAGCTTTGGACAGCTTCTCGGACATGTATGCTATTGGCAATTCAACACCGTTACGTTCTTGTGCCAACACGCAACCGATCCCAAATGTACTAGCGTCGCATAGCAAAATAAATGGTTCGTCACAATCCGGAGTTATCAATATCGGGGCTGCAGTTAAGCATTCTTTTAATGATTCGAACGCTAGTGTAGCGTCCTCATTCCAACAGAGAGTCTTTTTGCTTTTCAACAGCTCCGTTAATGGAAAACTCACCGTAGCGTAATTTAAAACAAATCGCCTATACCATCCGGCTAAGCCTAAGAAACGACGCAGTTGCTTAACTGTTGTCGGAACAGGAAACTGCTTAATTGCTATAATTTTATCTGGATCAGTTTTTAAGTCCTTCTCCAATAATAAAGCCGAGATATTTAATCTCTCGCATACAAAACTTGGATTTTGCAATATTGATAGTAAGATTCGCTTTACGCAAACACAATGCTATCTCCTGCAGTAAAACTAGATGTGAATCTAAATCATCCGACAAAACTAATAAATCGTCTAAGTATACAAAAACTCGTGTACGTAAATGAGCTGGTATAACTTGATCCATTAAACGACAAAGCGTCTGTGCCGCGTTGCATAATCCAAATGGCATCATCGTGTATTGATAGAGTGGACGATTTGGTATGGTAAAAGCCGTGTATTGACGTGACTCTTGGTCCAGCGGAATTTGCCAGAATGCATGTTTCATGTCAAGACCGGTTATGAATCTAGCCGGAGGCAATCTACTGAGAATTCCGTCTATATGTGGTAAGGGATATGCATCTCGTCGCGTTACTTTGTTAACTTCGCGTGAGTCAAGGCATAACCGAAATTTATCTCCTTTCTTTACGAGAACACAATTGCTGCTCCAAGGGCTATGAGATTCCTCGATAACTTCCAAGGCTAACATGTTATCGACTTCTGCAAACATCTGTTTTTCCACGGCTGGCGAAACTGGCCAATGACGTTGCTTAATGGGTGTTGCATTTCCCACGTCAATTGAATGTTTGATCAAATTGGTCTGGCCTAGGCCTTCCTTAGCGAATGATGGAGAAACCTCTATGACTGCATTTAGTCGAACTTGCTGTTCTTTACATAAGCTATGAAATTTCGGCTGTTCGTTGACAGTGTTATTTGTAACTACCTCAAGCTCGGTGACTTCGCTGGGTGATGTAATTGTCTCTAACAAACCAAATTTTCGCCAAAAATCAATCCCAAGGTAAATATCTTGTTTGAGTCCAGGGATAATAAACAGTTCTAAATTGGCATTTTTAACACGATAAACAACATTTGTGTTTATCTTTCCCACAACATTGCTGGATGTACCATTAGCAGTACGAATTGTTCCAGCACATTTTTTCCTATTATTATGTGACATAAACTCTTTGGCAGCTGCTCCCCCTATGCAACCAATGGATGCACCTGAATCCAACAGAGCTATAAATTCTTTGCCTTCAATTTTAATATTAGTATATAGTCGATCATCGGAATCCAGAAAAACTGATGAGACTATTTTCTTACGATCCGCTCGAACGCATTTCCAAAATTTTCTTAAACTTCAAGTAGATCGCTTTGATTTAAAGGTAATACATTCTAAATTAGCAAAAATTCTATTACGCACTTTATTATAGTTTTCTAGTCTAATATGTAATGGAAGAGTAGTTGGCCACTGAATGAGTTTTGGTTCAGTCTGGGCTTCTGAATCTACCACTTTTCTTGTTTCTAAAACTAAATTTGGCTGTGAAAATTCTTTTGAAGTTTGACCGGAAGCGCTCAAGGGAACGTGGCTTAAAAGTATATTTTTCGTCGCATCCGTAACAAAAGATTTTACGCTGCTCTAAACAGACATCAAATTTGTGACCTATTTTGTCACAATTCCAACAAATTGGAACTACAACTTTTCTTTGTATTGCGCAAACTTCTCCAGAGGTTTCTGAATCCTCTGTTCGCGCATCTTTTCTTAGTTCATCATTCAACTCTGATAAATATGAGCGAAGTGTACGTGGCTTGAACGATTTAGTGTCGTTATAGAACTGCTCATGCTTCCGTACTTCTTCACGCAACTTTGACCGCTTGGTAATTTTTAAATGCAGCAACTCATGATGCAGGCTATGTTTAGAATTTCTAATCAAAATATCTACGAGTTGTTCCTCCGGTATGCTTCTATGAAGTCTATCTGCTAGGTCTTCAATTGAATACTGGTAGTCGTCAAATGGCTCGTTTTCACCTTGACGTCTCTTCCTGATCTTTTCCCAAATATCTAAGTCGGTTTCACCTTCATCAAACCTTTCACGAAACTCTTTGCAAAAGTCTTCCCAAGAAAAGTCTGAGAAATTACGATGGAACTTCTGTAACGAACCTTCGGTTTATCCCGAATATAAGCTGGGCTAACTCTTGCGGTGCTGAGGGTACGTGCCAACAAATTTGTATTCGTGGCGCTGCGACAATTAGAACACTTGGTGCTTTTAGTTTATATGAAATATCTTTATATTTGAATCGGTATTTTTCTGCTTGTTACACTTGTTTGCTTAACTCTAATTCGGCTGCGTGCTGGACTAGCCTCGCGATACTATTACCCTTGCCTTTGGAACACCCTACAACAGGCTCTCCTGCCAGTCAACGATCGAACTTAGTCTCGCCTACGGGACTAGGTTTGTTGCGTACTACGCCAGCTACGCCAGGTTTCGCTATTGGCTTTCTTGTCTCCGCAAGAAGCTACCATTAGCACTCCTACTCACTGGTGTACGTGCGCTTCACCTTGTCTTACGCCAGGCACACTAACTCGACGCGCGGATGGTAAGGATTCGCCTTGCAAGTTGTATCCTCAGGACAAGTCTTTCGTAGCGCTTGACCTCAGTCAGTCACGAACCCGCACTTAGTCTATTTACAACTTTGTAACTTAGCGCACTTATAATAGTTCACAAAACGCTTAGGACTACCTTTGGCTCCTTGTGTGGAGTGTAAAGTCCTTGAAATGTCCTTGTAATCCTTGTTCCACTTTCACTCGGACACTCGATATTCTTCCGTACTTCACTTGACGCCGAATTATACTCCTCTTGTGAGAAGCATTCCCAGCTCCTCACACTCCCCTCTTTCCTCGGAAGTGGATTCTTCCACTGCATTATCCAAATTTGAACATGCGCGCCATCCGCAGCGCCGATTTGAACTCAACGGCCGTTGACTGAACCTATCGCCGTCGGTTTAGGGCTGTGTCTCGATTCCCTCATAGCAACCAGCTTTGTACTGCGTGCTTTGTCGTTGACATCGTATGCCATGCCAAGGAGCTTAATGTCGTACCTGATCGGCGATATTTATTCGATAGCGACGATCGTGCCGGCTATCGATAACCACTCCTCACTGACGCCACATGACGCACCAAATTTGTTGCTGGAAAATATAAGCAAAAAAAGTAAGTAAAAACCCACCACGGTTGCCATTGCCGTTACTAATCCATCCTCTCTTTTAACTAGGATGGGCACCGCGGTGCCCGCTGGCTTTATTTTCCCCCTTGGCCCCAGGTACGTATCGTTCTTCAATACTTACCAGCGTCGGCCGGTGTTACATTTCTTCTTCTTTTTTTTCTCTTTCCAGGTTTCTGAATGAATGCATACAATTTTTTTTTATATTTTTTTTTTTTATTATGAATATTTATTTTTTTGTGTGTGCGTTCAAGTGTTTTTTCCTTGGGATCCGTGCGCTCACGGATCGCACGCGAAAACGCGTTCCTACGGACGACCCCCTTATTCGGTAACGTCGGCCGTGTATCCATACCAGGCGGCACGAACGCCTGGTCGGCCCCTGATCCATCGCCGCTGCAACCTCGGGTGGCCACTGGTCCGGTCTCAACTCTCGCCAGGTGGGGCGACCGCTCGGCGCCGACTGCTGGCGTTGAAGTGACTGGCGGGCCGACCGTGTGGGACCCGGGCACGAAGCCTGCCGGCCCAACGATGGCCTCACCCGGATGGGTGACCAGCGTGGGGGCGGAGGCGGTGACTCACCACGCGGAGGCGAGCCCGGCACGCGCTGATCGGCTGCCGCTGTAGTCTCACTGGCCGGCTGGGGCCACACCCACGGTGCCTTTTCCAGGGTGTCCGGCGATGGTTCCCGCGGTGCTGGTGGAAACTTTCCTGTTGGTGTTGATGACGGGGTCCGTGGCGGCGGTGTTACTTCCCGTAGCACAAACCCTTGCGCGGGTGGTGCTACCTGCTCGCGCCACCGGTAGACCACCGTCACCTCATGACACCAGCCCGCTCCGTCATATAGCGACTGTCGCGTCGCTGTTGCCGTCATGCCTTCGTCCTTGCGCACCTCCGCGTCGTCGTCCGCGTTAAACACGCAGACGTTTTCACCCTCGCGCCTCTCCGCGTCGTCGTCCGCGTTAAACACGCCGACGTTTTCGCCCTCGCGCCTCTCCGCGTCGTCGTCCGCGTTAAACACGCCGACGTTTTCGCCCTCGCGCATCTCCGCGTCGTCGTCCGCGTTAAACACACCTACGTTTTCTCCTGTGTCCTCCTCCTCGGCCGAGGTTGCGCCGTCGTCCGCCGACGACACATACGCGGCGACGTACGCATCGGAGTCGCAGCTGCCGCAAGCTGCCTCCGACCCCGAGGAAATCTCGATGACCTCCTCCCCTCGGACCATCGGTGTGGGCGAAGGTGGCCTCGCCAGTCGGGCTTCTGGTGGCGGCGTCGGTGGGGCTGCTGGATGCCCCCAATCCTCCAGCTCGGACTCCGTGTCCGGCTCGGGCTCCGTAGAGGACTCCTCCCTCGACCGCCTTCGTCTACCCCAGCCCTCCTCCTTTGCCTTCTGGTGGTGTTGTTCGGCACACCAGCGTGTCCAGCGACGCTGGATCTCCGCTGCCCGCTCCTGGCGCACCCGTTCCTCATCGCTGGTATCCCGCATCGGCGACGCCATCAGCACGAGCACGTCAGGCGACGGCTCTCGCTGACGGCGTGCCACTCGTCTACGCGGATGGAACGGTAGACGCACTGGCGGTAGTGGAACGCGCCTGCGCCGTATGACTCGCCGGGGCGCTGGAACTACTCGGCGTGCTTCCAGTGCCGCACGGATGTGCGAACCGCGTGCTGCTTCTCCCACGCTGCTGTCCATCTCCAAACTGTTCATGTTAGTGGTTCGGCTGATTTTTCTCAAAGAGGCTGAACGCATGGCAGCCAGCGCTTTTATACCCTCTGGTGAGTACTCAAGTGTGTTTGTGTTAGTGCGTGATCAACGGTGTCCTTACCGTTATGGTCGCCATGTTTGTCAGCGCTCTCTCTTTATTTTTCCCGTTCTTTTTTTAAATTCGCCGCGCTAGCTTCTTTGTTGTTTGTTGTTGTTTTTCTCTCTCCTTTTTTTTCCATACATGTACCAGTAATGGCACATGTATTACCCTTCCTTTTTTTTTTTTTTTTTTAAACAAAAACCACTTTCCATGATTTTAACTAATACCGATTTCCTCATTTTTCCCTAGGTATAAACTCAGGTGAGTAAATGAAGTATATCACTTTAACGACTTTAATAACCTACTCTTTTGCTTTCAGAAATCTACGTGTTTTTTTTTTTTTTTTTTTTTAATTATTAGGCAGGGCAATCGTAGGGTCCCCCCTTTAAAAATTTTTTTTAGAAAATTTTACATGGTCCCCCTTTAACAAAAAAAAAAAATTTTAACCAAAACTTATTGCTGTGTTTTGCGTCCCTCCTTGTCCGCTTCCTCGCTATGCGGTTTTAAGTCGCAAATGTGAGCTGTCCGTTCCCTTTTCTCAGTTTTGCTTCTTAGTTTCGCTATAACTGGTGATACGAAAGTTGTGATCGTATATGGGCCAGAGAATTTCGGGGCTAATTTAGCAGCGAATCCCTCAGCTGCATTTGACAGGTGGTGCTGCTTTGCCCACACCTTGTCGCCCACTGCCGGTTTCCATGCCCGTCTCCTCAAGTTATAATGCCGAGCTTGGTCTTGGGCCGCCTTTTCCAAGCTACGTCGTACCACCTCGAATACCTCCTTTAGCTTGGCAGCATTTTCGGCGGGCGTCTGCGTGTTTCTGCCGGTGCCTACTGTGACTTCGTCGAACAGTGCTTTTGGCAGCCGCGGTTCGCGCCCCTGCGTTATGAACGCCGCGCTGTATCCGGTAGACGCTGCTACGCTGGAATTGACGGCCAGAGACAGCTCCGGTAATAGCTCGTCCCAGCACCGCTGATTATCCTTGGCATATTGTGCCACCATAGTTTTCACTGTCCGATTCATCCTTTCCGTTGGGTTTTCTTGTGGGGTGTATGGTGCAGTAAACTGGTGTCGCACCCCAAATTCTTCCAAGTAGGTTCTAAAGGCCTTGCTTGTAAACTGCGCTCCGTTGTCAGTTATAAGCACCTTTGGTACTCCAAACCTGGCCAATATCCGCTCCCGAAATCCTTTTTGCAGCGATGCTGCTGTAGCGCTTCTCAAAGGGACCAACTCTGTCCACTTTGAGAATCTGTCCACAAACACCAAGAGCATCGTATTCCCATGTTTGGACCGGGGTAAGGGCCCAACAAAGTCCGCACATACTGTGCTCCATGGCTCTTCCGGTATCTGCGTTAGCATTTTCCCAGCGGCCGCCATCTGACTTGGCTTATACAGTTGGCAGATTTCGCAGCGATGTACGTACGCGCGTGTGTCTCTGTACAAGCCGGGCCAGTAATAGCGAGTTGCCAATTGCGCTATCGTCTTCCTGCTACCGAGGTGTCCGGCTGTTGCTGCGTCGTGATTCTCTAGCAACACCTGGTTCCTCTTGCTGCTCGGTACGCAGAGTTTCCACGATGACACTTCCTCGTTGCCTGCGCGATGTGGTATGTGCCGGTAAAGGTTTCCGTTCTCCTCTACGTAGTCCGGGTATTTTCTGGGGTTTCTCCTTATCTCTTCTTGCATCTTTTGAATCCATTTGCATCCTGCGTTGGATTCCTCCATGCCGTCGATTGTTGTGACCACTCTACCACATGTCTCTTGTAGTGGCTGTCGGGACAATGCATCGGCTACGACGTTGAGATTACCTTTTCGGTATTTTATCTTAAAATCGTATTGTTGTAGTTCTAGCGCCCACCGCGCTATCCTACCCGATGGACTCTCAATCGAGTTGAGCCACTTCAGAGCCATGTGATCGGTGATCACGACGAAATGGTATCCCTCCAAGTACGGTCGCAGTTTTCGAATACCCCATACTATGGCCAAACACTCTTTTTCGGTAGCCGAATAATTTCTTTCGGCTCCGTTGAGTGTTCTGCTGGCATACGATATTACTCGTTCACCTTCGTCCGAAGGTTGAGTCAATATCGCGCCCAGGCCATAGTTGCTTGCATCCGTCTGCAAGCAAAGGTTTTCGAAAAATCGGGGCATGCCAAAACAGGTGACTGTGTCAGTCGGCTTTTGATAATTTCAAATGCCTGTTGTCGTTCTTCTGACCATTCCCATTTTGCTCCCTTTTTAAGCAGGTCGTTTAGCGGGAGTACCGTTGTCGCGAAGTCTGGTACAAAACGCCGGTACCAGGATGCGACTCCCAAATACTGCCTCAGCTCCTTCACGTTTCCGGGCGGCTTTAATTCTGCGATTGCAGCAACCTTTTCCGGATCTGTGCAGATGCCCTTGTCGGTCACCCTGTGGCCTAAGTACTTCAACTCCTTTTTGAAAAAGTCGCACTTATCCACGTTTATGCACAGGTTTGCTGCTCGCAATCGCCTGAAAACTTCTTGCAGATTTTCCATGTGTTCTTCTCTGGTCCGTCCGATGACTATGATGTCATCCAGATATGCGAACGCATGCGGCATCATGTCTGGTCCGATGACGCGATCCAATGCTCTCTGAAAAGTTGCTGGAGCCGAATGCAAACTGAACGGCATTTCCTTCCAGTGATACAATCCCTTTCCTGGGACTGTAAACGCTGTTAGTGGTCGGCTCTCCTTTTCCATTGGTATCTGCCAATACCCATTTTTCAAATCCAAACTTGTGATGAAATGGGCATCCCTGAGCTGATCCAAAATGTGGTTCACTCTCGGAAGTGGATACGCGTCTTTTTTCGATCGGCTGTTTAACTGTCGAAAATCTACACACAACCGCCATTGGCCCGTTTTCTTCTTTACCATGACTAAGGGCGCGCTGTGTGGACTGTTTGATGGTTCGATACAGCCTTTTGCTAGCAATTCGTCGACTTGTTGGTTGATTTCGGCCTGCATTTTCGGATTTTTGGGAAAATACCTCTGCTTTATTGGCCTGTCGTCGGTCATCACTATTTTGTGTTCCGTAATTTGCGATGGCCCTTTTAGTCGGCCGAACGCTGCAATTTCGCGATCCAAAAATTCGGCTATCTCGGGGTCTTCGTGTTGGATTTTGTTGCTACTTCCGGACTCCTGACGGCTGACCTCTGTGTGCTGTTCGATCGTGGTCTGGACAACTACCACCGACAGTCTCTCCTCCAGATTCTCACGCTCATAGTGCTGTGCCGGGATGGTGACCACCATTCCTGCACATTTCAACACAGTGCCCATACCCGTCAGGAAATCCCACCCCAACACGAGGTCGTCGATAACGCCGGGCAATATCAGCAACTTCACCTCCAGTCGGCGATTTCCCAAGCAAATTTCCGCTTCTAGTTCTTCAAAGACGCTGCTGTTCCGTCCGTCAGCTAATCGTACTCGTCTGTTGGTGTCGCTTCTCCGGCACATTCCGCTGAGTCTACAAGCCAGTTTTTCGCTGATGAAACTGCTTGTAGCCCCAGTATCAATGGTTGCCTTGTACTGACAGTCACCGATTCGCACAGTAGCTGTCAGTTGCGCACCTTCGTTCTGTAGACTCCCGATTAATGGCGAGGGGTGGTCCTCGGCGGCTCCCGTTCGCCCCTCGCTGGCGGGCGCCGCTGGTCGTTTCCCGACTTACAGCATGTCGCGGTTCGCTGCCCGATTCGGCCACAAACCCAGCAGTAGTCGAGCATTGGGTTTCGGCAATCCACCGCCCAATGTCCGCTCTGACCACACACCCGACACGCCCTTACTGGGTTCTCTATGTGTGTTTGGCTGTTGTTTTGCTGCAGTCTCGGTGCCGGTCTTGGTCTTTCTGGCTCCGATCCCCGTTCACTGGTGTGATGCTCCTCCATTGCCATAAAACGTGTGTGATTGTTGCGATTTGCCTGTTGGTCGCGATTGTTGTGTTGTTCTCCGCGACCATGTGGTGGGTGGTGATATCGCTCCTGTTGGGGTTGGAGTTGTTGTTGTTCGAGCCGCAGTCGCGCTCGATCCTTCTCCAACTCCTCAAATGCATCTGCCAGGTGCATCAGTTCTCCCAGATTTGAGAACTGGTAGGGTCGTGCATACGCGCGCAGATCGGGGAGACTATTGTTATAGATTTTCAACAGCTCTTTATCCGCTGCTAACCGCAGCGGTCGCATCAGTGTCTGCATTTCGACCATATAAATCTTGCCGTCTTCTGCGGACCTCATCTTCCAGATTCTCAAAATAGTCTCTGGGGAAGTATTCTTGAAAACTCTGCACAAATCCCAACCAACTCGTCCAGTGTTGGTTGTTGGCGATATACCATTTTAATGCCATCCCTTTGAGCAACTCCGGCATGGCTCTTGGGATCAGGTTCAGGTTCAGCCCATATGTATCCGCTGACCATTCCACCTGCTCTAAGAATTCTAGAGGTTTCGACAACCCGTCGAATCTAAAACCCCATTCCCGTACCTGTTTTGCCACCCTCGGGTATTCCATGCCAGTGCTTATGCGATCGTGTCTTCGCTCGAAACTAGGTTCATGTTGCGGATGTTGGATCGAATCCCACGGTGATCGGTGTCTCCTGGGAGTCTTTTGCTCGAGCCGCTGCGCTGGTCGAAGGTATGCTCAGCCGCGCTACGTTGATAGCGCCAAGCTCCTTCTCTTCCTCCTCCTCTTCGATCGCCGACTCGAGCTCTTTGCTTGGCGACAGGCGACCGAATCGCTTTGCCAATTCGCTGATACGGAGGCCGTGCATTAGAGAACTCTCATTTTTACTCACCCACTCTCCAAACTGTTTCCGCATCATGTCGGTTGTCCCAGCCATTTCCAGACCAAATTCCGTGCCATATTTTATTAACTGTTCCTTTTTTAAATTGTACACCCACGAACGCACCATTTTGTTTATATTTTATATAACTTTAAACACCTGGTACACTAGTATCGCAGAATCCACAGTTGGGCGCCAGTTGTAACGAACCTTCGGTTTATCCCGAATATAAGCTGGGCTAACTCTTGCGGTGCTGAGGGTACGTGCCAACAAATTTGTATTCGTGGCGCTGCGACAATTAGAACACTTGGTGCTTTTAGTTTATATGAAATATCTTTATATTTGAATCGGTATTTTTCTGCTTGTTACACTTGTTTGCTTAACTCTAATTCGGCTGCGTGCTGGACTAGCCTCGCGATACTATTACCCTTGCCTTTGGAACACCCTACAACAGGCTCTCCTGCCAGTCAACGATCGAACTTAGTCTCGCCTACGGGACTAGGTTTGTTGCGTACTACGCCAGCTACGCCAGGTTTCGCTATTGGCTTTCTTGTCTCCGCAAGAAGCTACCATTAGCACTCCTACTCGCTGGTGTACGTGCGCTTCACCTTGTCTTACGCCAGGCACACTAACTCGACGCGCGGATGGTAAGGATTCGCCTTGCAAGTTGTATCCTCAGGACAAGTCTTTCGTAGCGCTTGACCTCAGTCAGTCACGAACCCGCACTTAGTCTATTTACAACTTTGTAACTTAGCGCACTTATAATAGTTCACAAAACGCTTAGGACTACCTTTGGCTCCTTGTGTGGAGTGTAAAGTCCTTGAAATGTCCTTGTAATCCTTGTTCCACTTTCACTCGGACACTCGATATTCTTCCGTACTTCACTTGACGCGTTTAGCAACTATCGAACCGGCCGTGTTTTAGCTGCACGTTGATCGCTCTGGTTTCTACTATGCCGCGCCGTCGGTCGGCAGCTCCTTTTATACGCGCTGCTGCCTCGCTGGATCGGGGCCTGTCAGCGCCAATGTCAAAGGAAGGGCAAAGGTGGCGTGATGGTCATTTTGGCCCTTGGCAACAACGGTGTCTGGCCGTAGCGACTCACGCCCGCCGTTGGTATGACAGTGATCACTATAAACGGTGATCGCACTACTCACACACCAACGGCACTCTATCCTCCACATTAACGGTACGTGTCCAGCCATCCTAGCTGCGAGACACGTACCTAAGCGCTGACATTGGGCGTCAGAGCGAGACAGCATGCGAATTCGCCGCGACTCGGGTCCGGTCTCGCTGTATGTGTTTTTCGGCCGCCGGCTTTGTTTATTTTGTATATGTATTTATAAATATATATATGTGTGTATACCACATATATATATTTATTTCATACAATACTAAAACAACCCAGCCGAATTATACTCCTCTTGTGAGAAGCATTCCCAGCTCCTCACACTTCCAAAACCAATCGCTAGCTTTCCCAGCAAATAACAAATATAAATGATCGCATAAAAGTTTATAATCCTGATTTAGATTTTGATCGATTAAAGCCCGTACCCGATAAATAAATTCATCGACACGCATACATTGCTTCGTGCCGTCGAATTTTATACGCCAATTTTGTATAATTCCTGACACCTTTTCAGGAGGTACGTTTGAACTTCCTCCACTTAGATTGATACTGACTCTAGAACGATTAAGTTCAGCTCATATATGAGACAGTGATTCCCTTCTGGTAAAATTATTAACAGCTTCCGGTTCTGGTAAGCCTATGTGAAGCGCTGTCAATTGCTTCTGATACTTGTCTGCAAGTTTGCTGTTAGGTCTTCAAGCATCCGTGCTTGCTGTGCCGACACTGTAGACTGTATATAGTTGGTTAAATCCGCATTTAATGTAGCATCGTCACGATACAAGGATTCTTGTGACCTATGCTCATAATAATTTGTCTTTCTAGTATTTCTTGTGGACATTCCTCTACCATTGGTATTTCTACCTCTCTTATTAACTGCACCTCTAGATACCTGTGTCCTCTCAATTGGTTCTATCGGTTGACCTAAGTTTGCTGTTGCTGAGCCTGCTACCGTTAGCTCAGCTGCCAAGTTGTTGCACGAGTATGTCAACATTATTGCTGTGCACTCAGTGATACAAACTGGACAGGCGTTTCTGACTTTTAACGCATCAAGAATACAAGTTTTATGAAATCTATGTTTACATGGGGTGTTGGCTATAACTCCTACTCCCGAAATCGTTTCAATACTTTCTCCACAAACTGGTACTTTCTCAAGTAAAGCCGCAGCTAGATTTTCCGTACTATGATGTACTGATATCTTGCTTGCTTCTTCAAAAAAATTAAATTATAAGCAAGACTATGTATATCTCTACTACTCTAGGTATATAGAATTTCAAACAAAAGGATTAATTACGCTTAAAATATTAATAAGATCCGTCGTTCATCATGCCAAATTTCTTCTTAAAATACGATTAAACCAAGAAAATATCAGACATCTACTCTTACTATTGTAGTTAAATGGAACTATTGCTGATTTGGGTTTGAAATATATTGAATAGCAGGGCAATATCTGAAATGGTCCAGATCATTGCTAATCCGCACTCTCCAAAACTTTTTTTACCCAAAGTGATACTATTGGAAGGCTTATCTAAAATTACTATCGCCAATGTATCTGAGACTTATTATGGTCGATCAATCCTCAAATTCGGATTGCTATCGAAATCCAATAACAGTTTCCAAAACTATATGAAAGGTTTTAAAGAAAAGCTTGCAATAATTTGAATACAAAATATGTGAAATTAAATGGATGGTTTACTTGAGCTTAAGTGGTGTCCCCAACTGCTTAATTGTTCTGGTAACAGTTGCTCGAATTGTAAGAATCATCAATGTTAATCTGACGATTGCTTGGAATCAAGAATCGGGCTCCACCGGTTGGGCGTCAAAATTTATTATGTAGTGTTCACAGTACAAAGCCTTGTGGTGTAGCTGAGCTCGGGGTTGCGCATTCTTGCTATGCTCGGGTCTAGCTCGTCGGATCGGTCGGGAATTCTTCCTCACCCAACTACACAGTTGCACTACGATAATAAAAATAATAATGCGCGACAGAATGACTAAAAGATAATATATAGACAAATAAATGTTCATATATACAACCGCAAAATAATGAAATCAGGTACCGACGCAGTCAAATAAAGAGTATGATTGTACCGACAATTGGCCTTGTAGAGAAGCTAGTGGTGTTGGTCGCTCTCTTTCTTCACCCACCCGACCATGACAACTGCTAGGGTACGTGCGTTGTCCCTATTATGAAGGCTGTTAATCCTTCATGGTATCTTAAAAAGTTTCGACATAACTACTAGACGGATAAATTGTAGAAATTAAAAGATCTTCATTTTTGAACTTTTCTTCATATAATTCATTTTCTAAACTTAAATTTAATTATTCGGCATTTCAATATAAGACTCATCAGAATGGTCATCGCGTTCATTATACTTCATTTGTGGGTACATCTAAATACGTGGGTAGTTATAACTAGTTACTGTCAAATCTAAGTATAAGTTTTAGTATCAAATTAATGTATCTATAAACATGAGTTTAATAGTAAGTGGTAAGCCGTGATCATTTGGTGTTTTAAACCATTTGATCCCTCTTTATGCCTATGGGTGTTTAGCAATCATATAGGCAAGGTAAGTGATACACCGCCAGAGGTTAGTCCGATCGCAGCGAAGTTCAGATTCCACGTGTGCCAGCGCTGCCCAATATATATATGCACGTTTGTGCGCATAAACATCTGCGAAAATATATATGTATGTATATGCGCTTAACCACTCTTCGCTGAAGCCGATCGCTGCAATCACCCACGTTGTCCCCTTATGCAGATATAACCTCTTCTTGGCCGCACCAATGCGTGAGCCGAAAGAGGGGTAATCTGGTTACGCAATTCCACCTGCTTAATTTTATCTTATTAGAGCTGAACACGGTAATCACACTTCAGGTTTACCTGCACTGCCACTGATTTTATAATTTTTATTACCAATGATATAAGTTTATCAAACTTATATCTTATTTAAAGTTTTGAGCACGTGTGACTTCTTTCACTTAAGTACAAAAAAACACAACACGGCTGTCGACTAATTTTTCTCGAATGACTTCTAAGCGGTCGCCGGCAACTGCCTGTACCTGCGTATGATGTTGTTCGGCACTTGCATAGTTACATGCATTTTCGGACTTAATCATCCGATTTTGTTGACCAATCAGATTATGACAGCGCATCATCGCCTAAAAACAACGCGTGGGTGGCTCGTGAAGTTACTCACTTTTCTAACTACGCAAAAGTTCGGCCACTACAGTAGCCACATCCCTAAAAAAAAACTGCATCAAGTTTTGGAAGCCACGCCCACTCCTTCCGCCCCCATCCTCCCTGCTCCTTGAAATTGGAAACGCCTATAGTTTTCACAGTTTTTGGGCTAGAGCCACCAAATTTTGTGTCAATATAGATGATGAAGCCATCCGAAAAACTGCATCAAAAATTTGGATGCCACGCCCACTCCTTCCGCCCCCATCCTTACTGCGCCTTAATTGGAAACACCAATAGATTTCACAGTTTTTAGGCTAGAGCCTATGGTTTTCACATCTTTTGGGATATAGCCACACAATTTTGTGTCAATATAGGTAATGAAGTTTTCCAACAAACTGCATAAAAAATTTGGATGCCACGCCCACTCCTTCCGCCCCCATTCTGACTTCTCCTTGAAAATTGGAAACGCATATAGCTTTCACAGTTTTTGGGCTAGAACCACCAAACTTTGTGTTAAGATAGGTAATGAAGATATCCCAAAAACTGCATCAAATTTTGGATGCCACGCCCACACCTTCCGCTCCCCACCCGTCGCCGTTGTTATAACGGTTATGAGTGTAACTTCCACATTTTTTGAACTAGAGTCACCAAATTTGGTAGGAAGATATATGGTGACATCTACAAAAGATCTGCATCAAAAATGCCAAGCCCACCTCTGCCGCCCACCATTTAAAATCGGAAACTTCGATATCTCTTACAGTTTTTAGGCTAGAGCCCCCCTATTCATTAGAAAGATAGTTGGCAACATCTACCAAAGATATGTATCAAAATTTTGGATGCCACGCCCACCAAAGCCACCCGCCTTATAAAATCGGAATCGGCTATATCTCTTACAGTTTTTGAGCTAGAGCCACCAAACTTTTTATGAATATAGATGGTGACAGTTAAAAACATTTGATTCAAAAATGTGGATGCCACACCAACCTCTGCGCCCACCATTTAAATTTGGAAGTTAAGTTATCTTCCACAGTTTTTGAGCTAAAGTCACCAAATTTGGTAACATGATAGCTGGCGATGTTTACCACCCGGCCCACTCCTTTGCAAGCAGACTCCTTACCATCCGTTCTTTTACTGGTATCAAAGTATTCCGCAGTCGGTTGCGTCCGACTGCAACGTTTTCACTTGTTTTTCATAAGGTTTTTCACCTTGTTTTTAATATCCATGTGCGGTGGTCCATAATCATTAATTTTCTCCGCCATTTCCTTATAAATATGGGAGTTCTTCCTGGCTCCCCGAAACCCATCAATGTTGTCCTGCCAAAGTTCTATTAGAGCTTTTATTGCGCCAATCGACCACAAAAATCTCTTATCATAGCCAGTAGTCAAGTTAAAATGGGTTAAACATACATATTATATTTAAAAAAAAAAAAAAGCAATTGCTTACCATTTTGTTGCGACATGTTTACAATTAATTATTTTTATTTTTTTTTGCCGGCAAACCGTTTTTTTAATCAGTGGTGGTAGTTGAGAACGATATACGAAAATGGGCAGTTCCTTTTGAGTCAATCGAATGTATTAGTTACGTAAATTGAATACACGCAACTACATCCGAACTAAACTCAACTTTTTGTCACCACTAGGCCCCTATGCTATTTGTATGGGCAAAAAGCTACTTGTTGGCATTTAACGCAAAACGCAACCGTAGTGTGAACACCATATTATTTGTTGTTTATTTTTTTCGTTTTTTTTTTTTCATAACCACGTAGGTTAACACAATTTGAAAAATTTGGGGCTTCCTTTCGCTAAAAATTTCAAATAAATTTGTCACAAGCGCCCAAAAAAAAATTGGTATTCAGAAATATATATTCTGAAAACGTTGGAAAAGCTGGTGGACAACAACATTAGGAGTACTCTGCTAACACAGAGTATGCTGCAAGCTACACAGCATGCATATAGAGCAGACCGTTCTACGGATACGGCACTTTACGAACTGTACCGCACCCTGCGGTCGACAGTAATAAACAAGGAAGTAGCAGTTTGCGCATTTTTAAATATTGAGGTCGCTTTTGACAACACGTCACACGATGCTGTCAGGGCTGGCCTACATAGAAGAGGCTTGGATAGTATAACTAGTAGATGGATTTCATCCCTATTAAGATTCAGCCAAGCTACGGCATCTATACAAGATAATACCGTAACATTTACAACCACAAGAGGTTATCCACAAGGGGGGGGAGGGTTCTCTCACCACTCTTATGGAGTATCTTAGTAGATGAACTATTAAGTAGACTTGCCAGTAGGGGTATTCAATGTCAAGGCCATGCTGATGACATTGTGATAATAGCACGGGGCAGGTATGAAGAAACTCTCTGTGACATTGTCCAACTGGGACTTAGGATCACGAATGAATGGTGTATGGAGGTTGGTCTCAACCTAAATCCTACTACCATCATCGTTCCGTTCACCAGAAGATACAAGTTACAGAGAATGAGGGATATTATGCTCGCAGGGAGTCCAATAGAAACAAGCAAGGAAGCCAAATACCTTGGGGTCACATTTGACAGTAAATTAAATTTTGGGACCCATATCAGTGTTAGCAACCTGAAGCGAGCTGACTATCGTACCAGGGGCGTAAAATTATCGTACATGGACCGAAATTATCGTACTTTTTTAAAAGACCGCTTTCAAATCAACAGAACATATGTTCACGCATGGTACAAACCTGAACAGACTCCCTTTCCACTTGAAGTCCAATAAACGCGCCCAATTTGAAAATAGCTCTGACATAATTTTATTTATAAAGAAGAAATGGATATGAAAACGTAGTAACAAATAAAATAAAAGAATTTTTTATTTATCAATAAGTACTTAATTCATAAAAACCAAAAATAAAATAACTATTTTAATATAACACTTCAAAACCTTAAAAATCGTTTGGCATTAAAATACTATTGAGCTCCTCGACATCTGTGTCACCATACAAATCTTGCACTGTTGCAGTGCTTTCTGTTGTGATTTTCTTTTTATACAGTAATGATTTGTTCATGCGACTGTATTCGCTCTGTGATGGAGTATACGTTGTGCAATTGTTTTCTTTCCCTTTAACTCGTTGTTTCGCGAGGAGCACACCGTTTACCGTCGAAATCGACATTTTATTTCGAGTCTTAGTTTTGATTAAATTTATTTGGCTGAATATGCGATCGCTGTCAGCATTGGAATGTGGAAGTGAAATAACTTCGAGCACAAATTTTTACACGTTTTTAAATGTCATTCCTTGATCTCCTTCTTCATATTTCAACAGCTTTCCCCAAAAAATATCGACCGGATTATGAACATCAATATCTGCCGGGAGGTCAAAAGACGGTAATTGACGCCACTCGTCATCGATTATTTGATGTTGTTCAATTGATGCAATGCGAGGCAAAGATTTCATCAAGGGCAGCAAACTGGTGACAATGTCCCTGGTCTTTCTCAACTTTGCTTTCGACGGATTCAGATTTGACACTAATTTTAAAACAGGATCCGAAAAATCGAAGCGCTTTTTAATTTCTTTACAGCCTTCCATTAGAAAATCGACACAAGTCATTGTGAAGTCTGATTTTAATTTTTCGTTGTTGCGAATATAGATGCCAGGGCATTTTTCAAGAAATCTCGAAGCTACAGAGTTATCTTTTCCTATCATTGTACATCTGACGCGAATCTAATGATATTCTCAAATTGAATCTTATAATCTTCCAAGGACTTCAACACTAGTCCACATCCGAATTTTGCTCAAAAATTTGACAAAGATGCCAGAACTTGCTGACCACTCGACCCTCTTCAGCATCAAAAAACCTATTTTCACAGTACAAAATATAAGAACACAAAATAGATAATTATTATCCGTGAAAGCAGTGGAAAAAAATTATTTTTTCTTACCTCACAATGATGCACATCGTTTGTATGCCCCCAATATCGGTCGATTCATCAATCAAAACACTAAACCGACTGGTCTGTAGTTTTTGTTGTAGATGTTCTTTTTCGGCTGCAGCAATGACATTTTTTACTATTGCCGTTCCTTTTGTTGATTTCATCTGCATGTTCTTAATAATTTCAGAGTCAGGCACAGAACTTTGCAATATGCTTGTCAAATGATTTAAAGTAGTGAAGGATAGGTTATGTTCGGCTAGAAAACCACATAACTTTATTTCAAGTCCTTGAGTTGCTTTGGCTTTCGTGCGGATTTCGTCAGATGTTTTCATAAAAGAAGAAATAGTCTGTTGGCGTGCTACAGGTTTACGAAGGTGAACTTTTGATGTCATGTGGTTTTTTATCACAGTCAACTCAGCATTTATTATAACATTGCAAGTACGGCATTTAGCTTTATACTGGTCTTCCGGCATCTTGCTAAGCCATTGTTTATAAGCTTCATTTTGAAGCCAAGCATCTCTGAATTTTTGTTGGCGATGCGTGTTGCCAACTTTGTCGATTTTTCTGGGAGGTGTGGTGTCCGAGTCTGAACTCATTCTTTATTGTACATATTAAAAATAATTGATAGGTTAGTAAAGTTATATATAATATACATACTGTATTTGATAGATATACGTACTTGTCAATACACTACAACGATTATACCAATTAAATTTTGTTGTCTCACTTGATTTAAATATCTTTGCGAACATAATCGAAATGTTCGAAATATCGAATATCAAACTTATATGGTGTTCACACTACGGTTGCGTTTTGCGTTAAATGCCAACAAGCAGCTTCTTTCCCAATACAAATAGCATAGGGGCCTAGTGGTGACAAAAAGTTGAGTTTAGTTCGGATGTAGTTGCGTGTATTCAATTTACGTAACTAATACATTCGATTGACTCAAAAGGAACTGCCCATTTTCGTATATCGTTCTCAACTATCACCACTGATTCAAATAGCGGCTTGCCGGAAAACAAAAACAAAAAATAAATAGCAATTCATTGGTAACATGTCGCAACAAAATGGTAAGCAATTGTTTTTTTTAAATATAATCAGCCGTGCTCCGGCTATCGCAAAACGCAAAATTTTGCGATTTGACGCTAAAACGCAAATCTTGTGCTCCGGTTTTCGCAAAACGCAAGAATTTTGCGATTTCAAACCGGCAGTGAACGAGCATGCGAATCCAAAAGTAAATTACAAATATCAAACAAATAATAATTTATACGGCCAAAAACAAATTTTTTCCCTATTTGATTATCTTTTAAGCTCATATTTATTAAATTAGAAATTAAATTTATGATTCATTTATAATTTTAATAAATTTATTTCTGAGCACACATAAAATTGCATTGCTGCCAAATTGAGCCAAGCAACTACAAATTGCGAATTCAGAATTATCGATAAGTATTCGATATGTGCAAGTTGGCTAGGGCTACCAACATACACCGGTGAATGTGAAATTCAATGAAACACTTATTAATATTATTAAATAATGATTAAAAACATTGTAATATAAATATTTCCTGATGAATTATTTAAACGGAAATAATATTGAGGTTGTAGTGTGATATATTGAGGTATAATTATCGATACTCGATGAAAAAAAAATTTTGGTGAACGGCAGCCCTGTCAGCTGGCAAAAATAAATCGTTAAGTACGCCGTTAAGTACAAATGTAAGTATTTTTAAATAGAAGGATAGAATTTTAAATAAATTGGTAAATTTGTAGGGGTAAACATAAAACAGCGTCTCAAGACGAGATCTTGATCTTATTTATGAAAGATAACCCGGAAATGGCCAAGGGTTATACCAAAGGAGACCGGGTAGTTGTTGAAGCCAAGTGGTCACAATTGGCAAACAATTTAAATGCTGCTGGACCTCCAGTTAAAGATGTATCTGGGTTGAAGAAGGCAAGTAATACAAATGTACATTGTAAATCTGATTAACATAAATATATTTATTTAGGTTTGGTCGGATTGGAAAATTGTGGTTCGCAAGAAGTTGGCCAAAAATAAAAAAGAAATAAAAAGCACAGGAGGAGGGCCTTTCTCTCAAGTGGTAATTTTACCAATTGAAGAGGAAATCGCGAGGCTATGCGGTCTTTTGAAATGGTTGATGGAGTAGGAGGAGAAACGTTTGGCTTGCAACAAAAGAATCCTGAACCTCCGAGGGACCTGAGCGAGTCATTGCTGGCAGAGGTGCTGCTTCCGGACGACAATGTCAATCCAGCAAACTTGGTGGACGATGAGCCACAACAAAAACGTGCTCGTAAATCAGTCCCTTCGGATCTGGATAACATTTGTGCCGAACAGTCCAAATGTTTAAAAGACGTGGCTGACACCCTAAAAGAAATGAAAGAGCAGCAAGCCCACCATTTTTAACAAATGGAGGAAATAGAAAAAGAAAAACTAGACGTACTTAAATTGATGCTAAATTCTCTGAGCAAATAATGGAAATAGTTTGTAAGACTGTGGCTTTTTATCGCTTTTTGTGCAATTTTTATGCAATTTGTTTATTTATTCAGTATGTATTCTTTATTACATTTTTTTTATTAATACATATTATTATTGAGAAAGACTACGTGCTATCTCATCTCTGACACTGTTGGATGGTACATTGTCTTCGTATTCAAATACATTTTCAATGACCAGAGGATCAGCCCAATCAATATTCTCTGGAGCTGGTGAATTAACTCTGCGGCAAATATTGTGCAAGGCGCAGCAAACATTTATAATGCTGCACGCGAATCTTGGCTCGTAATTTAAATGTCGTTGAAGGCACCGAAACCTACTTTTAAGAATACCAATAGTTCGCTCCACGATGTTTCGAGCAGCACAATGTTTTTTATTGAAATTATGCTCCATGGATCCAGATTCTGCAGTTCGGTACGGTGTTAATACAAATGTTTCCAACGCATATCCAGAGTCTGCCAATACAAAATGTCCATTTAATGTAGAAAAATACTCCCTAGCGGTGCTATTCATCCAAATAAATGAATCATGGCAGGAACCTGGATGAATAGCCAATATTTCCATTTTGTGATTGCAGACCAAAGAAGAAAAATTTAATTACAAGATGAATTTCAAATAAATTATTTGTATCTTACCACCATAGCGTTCATACTGAAAAAGCCTTTTCTATTAAAGAACACAGATTCATTATTTAAGGGTTTTTTAATTCGAATGTGCGTTCCATCCACACACGCAACAACGCCAGGAAGCTGGTATTTTTCAAAAAAATATTCCCGAGATTGAATCAGTTGTTCTTGAGCCAATGCCATTTTAATTTCAGTTGGGCATATTGTTTTCTCCAATATCGGAATAATACTGTGCAGCATTTTGCCAAATGTACTTCTTCCGACATTTATATGGTTATCCTTTGCAAGGGTGTACTGGTATGAGCCAGTGGCAAGATAGCGTAACACAATTCCCAGTTGTATTGTTTTGACAATGGACGATTTTTTCATCTGTGAACGTATTTTAGACAGATATTTAGTTCGATATGGAATTTTATCGATAGCTAAAAAGTTGCGAAAACCGGAGCACGCAAAACTGAATTCGTACGAATTTGCCCAAATCGTAAAACGCAAAATTTTGCGATAACCGGAGCATGGCTGAATATGTATGTTTTAAACATTTTAACTCAATTACAGGCTATGATAAGAGATTTTTGTGGTCGACTGCCGCAACGAAAGTGCTTATAGAGCTTTGGGAAGACAACATTGATGGGTTTCGGGGAGCCCGGAAAAACTCCCACATTTATAAGGAAATGGCGGAGAAAATGAAAGACTATGGACCATCGCACATGGAAATAAAAAACAAGGTGGAAAATCTGATGAAAAAATACAGGCAAGTTAAAAAAAAATAACAGCTTTTTGATAAACTTTTGTTAATTGCTTATTTTCATAAATGTATTTATAGGGCTGAATGTGCAAAGGTAGGACCTTCCGGTGGCACGCCGTCTACATGGGAGTATTTTGAGAGCGTGGCCAGAGCACTCAACAAGTCGGACACTGTGGACTTCCATCCCATAGCCGATAGCCTAGGTAATATATTGAATTAAATATTGCGTATATTTAATATAATACAATTCTTACAGACTTCTCGCGGTTAATTGAAGAGGAGCCGAGCTGCATGACAGAGCCGTCATGTTCGGGGGCAAAGAGACGGCGGGTCGACAACGCGGCTAAACTAGTTGCCATTGAGGAGGAAAAATTGGCGGTTATGAAGCAATTGGCGGAAGATTCGGCCAAGTTCCAGAACGAAGTTTTGAATATTATTAGAGCCCGTCATGCGGAGTAGTTTATAATAAAAATAAAAATAATGGCATAAATTTTAATTGTTTATTTAATTTTCATTATTATTCAAAAACTCTATTGCTAAAGCTTGACGAACTGCTTCGGCACTAGCATTCATATTGCCCAGGAAAACTTCAAACTCCGGTTGGACATTCCCATGTGCAGTTTCAGCTTCCCGTTGCCAGTTCTCGCACACGGAGCTGTTGTGCATATTACAAAAATTATGTAAAATGCAACAGCAAGCAATTATTTGAGAAGTTTTGTCAATACGGTTGTCCAATACTTTCCCAATCCTCCGAAAGCGAGCCTTGAGATGGCCAAACGCGTTCTCCACCACACGCCTGACTCTCGATAAGTTATAATTAAAGGCACGTTGCTGTGGTGTTGCTTCTACGGAAAATGGGTAGGGCTTCATCACGTTTCTTGAAAATTTAAAAGCCGAATCTCCAAGAATTAACACTGGAACCACTACGCCATTCACCTCCTTTGCATTATTTTGCAGCAAGTCCGTGTTCACTAGCTTCGTTTTTAGGCTGGAGGTTTCGAAGATTCTCGAATTAAAGCATCTTCCAGGACTGCCAAAGCTAATGTAGGTTAATCTATAACTGTTAACATAAACAATTATTGTAATATTTCAGATTTTAAGTACGAAAGAAATATAAATCTTACCCATTGCCCCAAAGCACTGTGGAAAGCCAAGGTCTTCAAACCCTTTAACACAATCTTCTATTTTCTCCTGTGTTAAGAAATTTGCCGGGAGATAGTCATCAGCAAGTCTGATAATAACTTCCCGGCAGAAATCAAGAAGGTTTTGGTATACAAATGCTTTCGACACACCAAACAATCTTCCCACTGTGCGATACTCTGCAGATGATCCTAAAGTGTATAGCGCTATAGCAATCCGTTTTTCTAATGGCACTGCCAAACGCAAAGAAGTGTCCTTCTTTCTCAGACCCGTGAGACGACCGACCAGGATATTAAATGCTTCCCTTTCTAAACGGAAGCTCTCCTTAAAAAATGCGTCCGAATTATTTGGAACGTCACTCTCCCAAAAACATCCATATCGTGGCTTGGGATATTTTAAGGAAAACAATATTATGTTAATAAAAGATTATTGGCATGAATAAACTATTTTTTCTCACAAGTGTCCAAATGCTACGACGGCGTCCTGGGTCATCTAGCAAAGCAAATGTTGCTGCATACGTCCCCGCCAGATTCATGCATTCTGCCAACATTGCATTATTTTGCTCCATTGCACATAGCAATTCCAAAAGATTGCTTGAATTAATTTTATAATTATATTTTAATAAAAATTGTTCGTATCAGCGAAATCAAAACAAAGCAGCTGCTGCTAACTTCACGTATAACGCATAACGCACTTTTGTGCCAGTGTGAACACCAATTCTGCGTTATTGCGTCGATGACGATATCGATAGCAAACTCGCTAGTATAAACGCCACATTATTCTCTTTTGATGGAAATTATCGTACAATCTGCGTACGATAATAATGTGCTATCGTACATCGTACGCAGGCACGAAATTATCGTACATGTACGATAATTATCGTACGGTTCCGAACACTGACCCATATTCGAAATACGATTTTAAAGTGCTGCAGAGCACTTTACACATGTCGTAGAATAGCCGGAAAATCGTGGGGAACTCACAAAAAATAATGAGATGGCTATACCTAATGGTAGTAAGGCCAATGCTCACATACGGAGCCATTGCATGGGGGGACAAGGCACAGCAAATCACTGTGCGGAAGCAACGGCCCAGACAAGTGACTAGCCTAGCCATAAAAGAACCCCATGCTCAGAGTTGGAACTGCTGATTTTGCGACTGCCTGCAGCAATAAGTCTAATAATAACACTGTGCAACACATAAAAACCGAACTGTCACTTGATATTTTTTTCTGATAGATAAAGAAAAACTTAGAATCTCTGAATCATTACTTTTGTCAAAGTGGCTACCAAAAAGGAGTTTTATTTTTTTGAAGTTTTTCGATAAGGTTGACTTTGAGCGTGTTTGAGATATTTTTTCAAAGCTTATATCTCGACAACGGTAAGAAATATTTTCATAGTGTCTTTGGCAAAGTTCTAGATAACAAATGGACAAATAAAAATGCAGAACAAGTCAACCCAAAAAAAATCATCTAGGGTCTTAAAATCGCATAAACGCCCAACAATATGCAATTTTTCGACCTTTTAAGCATTCAGCTCAGTACATCTCTTCCAAATGTAGATTTATGAACGATTTTATGTGTTTATCATATAGGTGGCATCCTTACAAATTTTTAAGGTCATATATGTCATATATCTCAAGAGCTTTTGTACTTATTTTAAATGAAAATATGAACATATAAGCGAGCGGCAACTTTTAATTCGTTAACTCTCAGGCTTTAATTTTTTCATCGGATATTTGTTTTCTTGTCCCCAGTCTTGCGACTATATATATATATATATATATATATATATATATATATATATACACATATATACATATATACATAGCTTCAAACTTGTTTAAATTGTTTTGTTTGACTGATGAAAAAGTACAGCCTTCAAACTTGAAATTGAACCGTTAATAAATATTCGCCACTCATCGGCATTATAATCCATTCTCAATTTATTTACCAATCCAGGAACATCATGGCAGTAGGTTAAAGTGTTTGCATCTTCAACAGTAAAATAATTTTTGAATTCAGCTTGGCAATTTCGGTATGCAGAACAGTTTACACTTTCTTGCGTAAGTTTTCTGCGCTTTAGAAAGGAGCTGAACATTTCGTTGCGCTAAGCCCATCCTAGCCACAACATAATCCATTTCATTTTGTGTTAACGGCTGTGGCACATCAGCTTCGTCCACGGGTGTCCAATGCACATCACCTACGTCGGATGGATTGGTGAATTCAGAGTGGGTTTGTCGGGAACCAATACCTGTAATCGGACGCTTTGGTGGATCGACACCAACGGGGCGTAGCACTGGAAGGACGGCAGTATAGGCGGAAAGATACACTTTTTGTTTAAATTTGCGTTTGTTTAATCCGTCACAAGAATTTATGCAGGCGTAACATCTGGTTGCACAATGTCCATTTGGGTCTCTTATCCAAATCATGGGTTTCGCAAATTAAAATTGTGCTCCCTTTCCCTTCATCCAATACATGAGATGGTGTAGCAATTTTTGCACGTATTTTCAGAGTAAAATCTACACTTCCAATAGCGGGCTCATCGAAATAATTAGTGTATGCTATTTAAACGCCTAAGTAAATAATTTATTTTGATCTTGTCAATCTATTTTTAGAACTATGCGACCACACACAAAACAAAAATCGTCAAGTTTTGTTCATATGCATTTTAGAACTTTACAACAAGTAACACCGGCGATCAAAGCAAACTACTGCACTTGACGAAAGCTGAACATAGATTAAAAACTAAATTGATTTAAGATTCGCATACAAAAATATTTGTTACTATTTTGGACAACTGATAAGCATCAGCTTATTTGCTCCTATTTTTAGCCTATGAACAGTTATTTATATCAGATGCCATATTTATATATGTATCAATAGCAAAGGCGACGAAGCCATGCCTAAAACAAAGATTGTATTCAAGATTGATATTTACTTAAGCTATCGGAAGAAAGTTAGGTCTAGTTTTCTAGTCGAGCTGTCCTAACTATGGCCAACTTTATTGTTTTTATACTCTGATACTGAAATTAAAGGGCATTTTTTTTTAATGGAAATAAACAACATACAAGTGGTCGTTTGATCACATTACAATTTAAAACACGTACAAAAGCTCTCAAAATATATCACATATATTGTACCTAAGAATTTGTAAGGATGCCACCCACATGATAAACACATAAAATCGTTCATAAATTCACATTTGGAAGAGATATACTGAGCTGAATGCTTAAAAGGTCGAAAGATTGCATATTGTTGGGCGTTTATGCGATTTTAAGTCCCTAGATGCATTTTTTTTTGGGTTGCATTTTTATTTGTCCATTTGTTATCTAGAACTTTGCTAAAGAAGCGAAGAAGAAACGTTGGAAACGGAATACTTTGATACCAGTAAAAGAACGGATGATAAGGAGTCTTATTGCAAAGGAGTGGGCCGGGTGGTAAACATCGGCAGCTATCATGTTACCAAATTTGGTGACTTTAGCACAAAAACTGTGGAAGATAACTGAACACCCAAATATAAAAGTTGGGCGGAAGAGGTGGGTGTGGCATCCAAATTTTTGAATCAAACGTTTTTAACTGTCACCATTTATATTCCTACCAAGTTTGGTGGCTCTAGCTCAAAATCTGTTAAAGATAGAGCCGATTCCAATTTTGTAAGGCGGGTGGCTTGGGTGGGCGAGGCATCCAAAATGTTGATACAGATCTTTGGTAGATGTTGCCAACTATCTTTCTAATGAATAGGGGGGCTCTAGCCTAAAAACTGTAAGAGATATCGAAATTTCCGATTTTAAATAATGGCCGGCAGAGGTGGGCGTGGCATCAAAATTTTTGATGCACATTTTTTGTAGATGTCACCATATATCATCCTACCATAGCCGTTATAACAATGGCGGGGGGTGGGGGCGCAAGGAGTGGTCGTGGCATCCAAAAAAAAAAAGCTATAGGCTTTTCCAATTTAAAGGAAGTAGGGGGCATGACATCCAAAATTTTGATGCATTTTTTTGGGGCACGTGATTACCTATCTTGACACAAAATTTGATGGCTCTAGCCATAAAAATGTGAAAACTTTAGGCGTTTTCAATTTCATGGAGAAGGGTGGTATGGTTGCGGAATCAGGGGGCGTGGCATCCAATATTGTGATGCATTTTTGGGGAACGTCAATATCTATCTTGACACAAAATTTGGTGGCTCTAGCCCAAAAAGTGTGAGAACTATAGGCGTTTCCAATTTCAAGGAGCAAGGAGAATCTTCGTGTGAAATTTGGTAGCTCTAGCTTCAGGAATGTGAGAAATATTTGGTTTTATCGGTTTTCAGTTATCGTTTTTATCGATTTCCCAGCCTCCTAGCAGCCGTGGCAACCCAATCTTGACACTTTATCTGTCTCGCCTATAGACAAACATAATTGCAAAGTTTCAAGTCTCTAGCTTTACGGGTGTTGAAAAAAGTTGCGTTCATACGGACAGACGTACAGACGGACACCATGACGGACATTGCACAAAACCTATATACTATGAGACCTTCGGTATCAAAGTACAATAAAACAAGAAAGACAACGGTAATCGAGAAAATTCAACTAGGAGATACCCTAATACTGACCTTCTGCGTTCGGTCGTGCCTGTTCTACGGAGGTTCTTCAATATCCAATATTTTCATGGTTTCTTACCGATTTCAATGAATATTTTATAAATTTTCCGTATGCTATCTCTAGTTCTAAAAATTAAAGGATTTGTTGTTATTATAAAAAGGATTATATATCAATCTGAAGTCTCTAGCTCTACTTATATCTCAGTCCGTGCGTATTTACAAACGCACAGACAGACGGACGATGTATCAACGAATGAATCAATGTTTTGGTAAAATTTTCAAACATCGATTGATGTAAATTTTGCAGAACATCGATTTCCATCGATTTTTGCCATTAAACATCGATGCTTTTCTCAATATTTTACCTTTTCTAGGATTTTAGGCTTCACTTAGAAGAAAAGCTAGACCGCGTACACACGGTGCTTTTTTGAAGCAGCTTCTTTGGGCTTGTAGGCAAGGGAGGTGAGGAAAGCAGTGTTGGTAAAAAGTTGCACTATGACGAAGACCTGCAACTCTTAATGTGCGTTACGCTTTGTGCTCATTCCGATTTCTTGCCTGCAGGGCTGTTATTTTCAAAAATAATTTAAAATTTGGTTATTTGTTGTGAATGTTTAAGGTGACAAGGCATTAAATAAAATATATGCACGAACACCAACTTGGATTTGCTATTAATGCAATACCAGCAGCATAAAAATCATAATAACCTTAGGCATATGCATATGTCAATCGAAAATTTTATCGAAAAGAAGCAGCAACTAGAAGCACCGTGTAAAAGTGAGCTGCAACTCGAAGCAACTTTCAAAAGAAAATCAACAAGAATGCATGCTTCAAAAAAGCACCGTGTGTACGCGGTCTTAGTTCATTACTGACATGTAGAATATTTAATATGCCTTATATAGATATTAACAAACATTTAATGTTCAGATTATTTCAAACCATTATTTTTTATGGAAATTAATGTTTTCCCTTAACATCAGTTTTTCATACAATAAAATAATGATTTGGACAACATGTTTGTTTGTTGGCCTCTAAAAACAAGTAACAATGTGGTGCTATTATTTATTTGCCAGTTGTGTAGATTAATGTTTAACTTCTTACATTTTCTATTTTTTTTTTAGTTTTTGAAGTTCATTATTATTTTCTTGCTATTAATATGAATACTAAATTTTTTTTGTTAATTTAAAAATAATTTCATTTAAAGATTCGATTGAATCGATGGAAACGATAGTTTCGCCTCAAAACATCGACAACATCGATGTTTTCAAACATGGATTAAAAAAAAAAAAAGATTTTTGCAAAATCCGATGTTTTCTTAGCTCTTATCACGATTGTATAAACTCAAGGGAGCGAAGATGATTCCTTCTGCCTGTTACATACAGCTATTTTTGCACAAGACATTACACCCTTTCATACATCTCTAATATTTAGGTTATAGGAAGTGAAAACTTTTCATTCAAACGCATCCGACTGCGAAATACTTTGATACCATTAATATTACATCTTTGGCGGATGCCGCACAATGGCGCCCGTAAAACAACTGAAATTGCATAAATCTAAAGTTTTATGTGCGCCGAAAAATATTTTAAGTAAACCTTATAGAAAATTGTTTAAAATTTATTTAAAATAAATAATAATAATAAAAAGTTGACTGATTTTCAGTGCTAAAAAATATTAATCAAAAAAATTAATTAATGAATCAATAAATCTTTACAAAACATTTTACTGTTTGCTTTGTGTTTGTTCTGGCATTTCGATATTTACCAACAATCCATTTTTTTTTTACCCCTTTTTAACTTTGATGGAAAAACTCATAACTTTCCCCTTTTTTTTTGCTGGAGGCAAAATATTTTAGGAAGACATGGTTCCCGAATTGTATTACATGCATCCCTTGTCAATTTATGACATTTATTAGTGAATACATTCTAATTGTTACTGTTTCGTTCTTTATTGTTTATATATTTTTTATGTAACAGGCAGAAGGAAGCATCTCCGACCCATAAGGTATATATACTCTTGATCAGCATCAACTGCCGATTTAGACATGTCCGTCTATATGAACGCGTCGATATCGGAAACTATAGGTGCTAGAGATTTAAGATTTGGGATTTTAGTTCGTCTATAAAGTTTGTTTTGAATTATCGATTACTCTTTCCGTTACCGATCTACACATGCGCTCGATATTAGTAAATTCTTGAACTTTAAAAGTGTTTAACACGTTTTGAAAACTTAATACAAAATAATAAGAATAGGTAAAAATTTCTTCGAAATTGGTTGAGAAACACCAGAGATATCGAAGATTGAAGTTTAGTCACAGTCACATACTGACAATGACTGTACGCGGTAAGTATATGATTCGGGGTATATCCTAGTCGGGAAATCTCGACTAATTCCTTCTTAATTGTTTTTTGTTGAATAGTAACGTGCTGAAGTTGAAGCTGGTATACCTCTAACATATTATTCATTTTATTCTTTCACAAATTCATTATATTAAATGAAGTTTTTAAAACACGTTTGACATTTTTTCAAATTTCAGGATTCATTGTTATCGATAACATGTATAAATCAGAAACATAAAAAGTTATCGATAATTTGAAACAAACTTGTACTGCGCGTGGTATAAACAATCTTATATTCCAAACCATATGTCTCTAGACTAGAGATAAGCATGGGCCTTATTTTTCGTGAGTCTTGTTCGTCTTTCATTGAGAATTTTACCAGATGAAGAAAAAACTCGCTCGCTTGTCGCAGAGCTTACAGGAATGCATAATATATTTTTAGCCACAACTTGCAAGATTTTGAGGTCAGTTGCTTGTTTCGAAAATTCTAGAATGGCAAGTTTAAATGAGAAGTTGTGGCATAATATTTTTAAATTTCTAAATCAATGGAATTTTTGTCAAGTTTTATTTTCTTTGGTTGATGCGTGTCAAAAAACTCTTGAAACTCGTGACTCGTGTTTGGCGAAGAGTTTTCAATTTGCGAGTCATCAAGATTGTCTTTTAACATTTCGCGATTTTCATTCATCATGCATTTCACTGTTTCTAAAACATGATCCTTTCTTTCTTCTGATAAAAAAACTTAACTCTTTAAACGGAGGGCTTAAAAATAATCCAACTAAATGAACTGAAGTTGGCTGAAGTCGTTGTTGATGAACGGATTTAATTGAAGTTTAACATTACCGATAATTTAGTTTGAATTTGAATACCAACGATCATTTTTGTAAGATGGCATTTCCACTGTGAACAAGGTGGCAATATCGCTATCATCTATCGATTCTTTGCACACTGAATGAAAATCGAATATTTTGTTTTTGCATCGGTGTCACTTGCAAGTGCGCATTAAGAGAGTTGCCCTTTGACGACAGATCTTAGCAGACGTGTCCGTGACTTTCTGCCTAAGTTAACAGAATAAAATAAATGAACCGCAACAAACAGTGTATTAATCAACATATAAATTGGTCCTTCGAGCCGGATCTGTCGTAAAGTGTATTTTTACAAGAAGTGTAACTTACATAAGTGATCACCATGGATCAGCTTAAGCAACTCACAAAGCTATGGGGTGGATTGAAAGCAAGTCTATCGCGATTGCTTTCATATGCCGAATCACCTACTGCTGGCTACGACGCATGTGTCGTAGAAGCGATGGTCATCAGACTCAAAGACGTTTGGATCGAGTTCGAACGTGCTGGGGATGACATGACAAAGCATGATGAAATTGAAGGGTATGTCGACCCCGCTAACGACAATGCAGCTTACGAGAGCAAGTATTTGAAGACGTTAGCGCTGCTGCTTAGATTGAAGCAGACATGCGAACCTACAACATCAAAACTAGCAGAGACAGGCGCGAGTGCAAACGACGCAATTTCGCGCTTGGTACAACAACAACACGAGTTCTTTGAGCAATTTTCTGTACATGCAGGGACAGCAACAACAAGTGCCGTTAACATGGCGCCAGCAAGAGACGCAGAGCTTCCCAAACTGTGCATAAAACCGTTTGACGGCGATTACAAGGAATGGCCAGCATTTAAGAATTTGTATGAGAGTGCGATACACAACAAGCGACATTTGGGAAATGTACAGAAATTCTACTACCTCAAATCGTTTCTAACAAGTGAAGCAGCTACATTAATACGCCATTTGCCGATAACAGAGACGGCATATGACGGTGCATGGGCACGCCTGCTTGAGCGATATGATCGACCGCGTCATGTCGCCAATTCATTATTGGAATCATTCATGCAGTTACCAACAACAAAAATAACTGATGTTTCAGTTTTGCGCAATATCGCTGATGGCGCAAATGAAATCGTAAGAGGCCTGGACGCGATCGGCCAAACTGGTCGTGATTGCTGGATTATACATCTGCTGCTAGCAAAAATGGATCCAGAGTCGCGACGCAAGTGGGTGGATATCAGCCGTGCTGCCAATTCACCGACCATTGATGACATGTTCAAATTTCTTGACGCCCGTTGCGAGGAGTTTGAACTTGGACAAACTGTTAAGACTGCATCACCAGTTATGCAGAAGAAATCTACACGCACGTTTGTATCAGCAGAGCGCACTAACTGCATCAAGTGTGGTTCAGCTGAACATCTGTTATATGGCTGCTCGCAGTTTCTAAATTTGTCTGTGGAGCAGCGCCGAGCATTTGTAAGAGGTAAAGATTTATGTTTCAATTGCCCGAAGCCCGGTCACATGTCAGCGAAGTGTGAATCAAAACATGTTTGTAAGCACTGTCGCAGCCGGCACAATTCATTAATCCATTGGCAAGTCTCATCGTTGCAGACACATGAGAGCAGCGGCCCACCAAGTGGCACTGCTAATGCACAAGGTCAAGTGGACCAGATAACAACAACGGCTACAACAAGTAACATATCACAAGCGCTGTGCGCTACACATTGTAACTTTGCCAGAGGGCGAAGAGTAGGCACACTGCCCACTGCCATGGTAGATGTACTTAACATTAAGGGTACATATACATGCTGCCGTGTGCTACTGGATACAGGATCGGAGCTGTCCTACATATCGGAACGGTGTTTCAATGCACTTGGCATTGCACGTTCACCATGCCGCATAGTTGTTTCGGGCATATCGGCAGTAAAGGCTGAAACCACCAGGGGTTTTAGTATGCTGCAACTCAAATCAAGGCTTTCGCATCACGAGCTGAAAGTAAAGGCTCATGTTCTGGGCAAGATCACGTCACCATTGGCCAGGGAAAGGGTCGATGAATCCACACTTGCGATCTTCGACGGCATTCCGCTGGCAGATACACACTTTTGTACGTCTTCGCCGATAGACATTCTATTGGGCGCAGACTACGTATGGGCTGCATTCACCGGCAGCAAAAAGCTGGACAGTAAGGGCAACATCATTGCCATTTCAACAATCTTCGGATGGGTGATCACATCAATCGTGACCCCAAATATACCAGCAGCTACAGCACTCATGTCAACGTTGGACATAGACGCATCGCTTAAAAGGTTTTGGGAGCTGGAGTCACACTCATGCTTGCAACCGGAACTTGAGGATGTGCAAGTTGAAGAGCATTTCCGCAACACTCATACAAGAGACTCCAAAGGGAGATACATTGTTGAGCTTCCATTTAAGCAGGTGAACACGGAATTCGCAAACACACTTCAGGGAGCAAAATCACGATTTGAAGCTGTGGAGCGTCGTCTACAGCGAGATACCGACCTGCAAGCGCGGTACGTAAAATTCATGGACGACTATGTTGCACTTGGCCTCATGCAGGAACTCACACCAGATGAGGTTTCTGTACAAGGTGGACAAGTATTTTACATGCCACATCACCCAGTTGTTGGAGACAAGCTGCGTGTTGTTTTTGACGGATCACATCAGGACACCGACGGCCATGCATTGAATGATGCTTTGCATGTGGGCCCAAGCATTCAGAGAAACTTGTTTGCTGTATGCTTGCGTTTTCGGATTCATCAATATGTGTTCTCTGCAGATATCATACCCAGAAACGCATGGCACCATGTTAACACAAAGGAGAATCCAGCCGATTGCGCATCACGAGGCATGCTGGCCTCACATTTGATTGACTTTGAACTATGGTGGAATGGGCCACCCTGGTTACACGACAAGGATATTGAAACATTAACCACAAGTGACGCGTCAACATCAGATTCCCGAAGTAAAGACTTCAGCATTGACAACACGAGCAGAAACTTATCCTGCAACATCCATACTAGACGAGTTAGTTGAACGCATTTCTTCATGGCTGAAACTTGTACGCATCGTGGCGTATGTTTTAAGATTCATACGACGCACGAAACAATCGCAATCCGTATTAGGATTGAAATCACTGACATTCAACGAAATTAATGAGGCACGCTCATTATGTTTATGCCATGTACAGGCTTGTTTCGATGCTGATCGAAAGGCCATAATCTGCAGGATGCCACTGGGAAATAGTTCCAAGCTGCGCACGCTATCGCCAGTCATAGACGACTCGGGGCTATTGCGTGTTGGTGGGCGTTTACATCACTCGACACTACCTTATGGTGCCAAGCATCCAATCATTTTACCGAAATCACATCGTATAACAAAACTCATTTTGGAACATAAGCACTGGACTAACTTGCATCCAGGAGTATCGGCACTGTTTGTTATCGTTCGCCAACGATACTGGATTTTGGGTGCACGAAATCTTATCAGAAGGGTCACTCACGATTGTTTCAATTGTTTCAGGCAGCGCCAAAATATTAATCAGCAGTTCATGTCTGATCTACCAGCAGTTCGAGTCAGGCAAGCACTACCATTTGAGAATACTGGCTGCGACTACGCTGGGCCACTCACGTTAAAGTTACATAAGGGACGCAATCCACGAAAGGAAAAGGGATACATTTGCCTTTTTATCTGAATGACCACATCAGCTATTCATTTGGAATTAGCTACAGATCTCAGCACGGAGACCTTTTTGGCGGCATTTCGACGTTTCATCTCACGTCGTGGGAAATGTGCGCAAATCTACAGCGACAACGGTAGAAACTTTGTTGGCGCGAAACGCGCATTGAATGAAATGGAGCAGCTGCTGGCATCGCAGTTGCACAACAACATCGTCGCACAGACACTGGCGGATGAAGGCATCAAGTGAAGCTTCATACCGCCACATGCCACACACTGGGGTGGAAAATGGGAATCAGCTGTGCGTTCCGTCAAACTTCATCTCCATCGAGTAGTCTCAAAGACAACGCTCACATTCGAGCAAATGCACACGCTTCTGGCACAGATTGAAGCAGTGGTAAACTCACGTCCACTGTTTGCAGCACCTGACACAGACTTGACGTATTTGTCGCCTGCACATTTACTCATCGGTAGGCCATACACTATGATACCAGAAGGCGATATCACACATGTTCCACACAACCGTTTGGGCTACTGGCAGCAGACTCAATCAATGTTGCAAGGCTTCTGGAAACAATGGCACCAAGAATACCTAACAACGCTGCAACATCGTCACAAATGGAACACTCATAGCCCAAATCTTGCTCGCGACAACATTGTCCTGGTAAAGGATTCACATACTCCACCAGCCGCATGGATTCTAGCACGAATCATCGAAACGTATCCTGGTCCTGATGGCTTGGTACGCACAGTAAAGCTGAAGACACCAACTGGAGAAATTGTACGCCCAATAACAAAGATTGCAGCTTTACCTAATTCCGAAACGATGTTTCAGGGCCGGGCGGGATGTTGATGAACGGATTTAATTGAAGTTTAACATTACCGATAATTTAGTTTGAATTTGAATACCAACGATCATTTTTGTAAGATGGCATTTCCACTGTGAACAAGGTGGCAATATCGCTATCATCTATCGATTCTTTGCACACTGAATGAAAATCGAATATTTTGTTTTTGCATCGGCGTCACTTGCAAGTGCGCATTAAGAGAGTTGTCCTTTGACGACAGATCTTAGCAGACGTGTCCGTGACACTTTGCCTAAGTTAACAGAATAAAATAAATGAACCGCAACAAACAGTGTATTAATCAACAGTCGTTTTTCTAAAGAATTTAGGGTTTTCTCCTTTAATTGTTCCATTTCATTTTATAATTCTATTTTGCAATGTTTTTTAAGTTTTTCGAACCCTAAAGCATATATATGAATTGTTGGCTCTTTTTCGCATGATAATTTTTCTGAACAATCTTTAAATTTATCCTTTATTTGCTGTAAAATGTTAACACCACCTTTTTTTGTCTTCTAGAAATTCTCTTACACCTAAAATCGACGTTTTTTTACAAAAAGATTCATCAATATAATGTGCACTTAGGCAAGCAAAGCTTTTCTGTGTAATCTGGTCGGTCCACATGTCGGTAGTTATTGCCATGTGTTTGTTTGACAATGCAGTTGTAAGCAGACCCTTTATTCTGTTGTATTCTGCAACCATGACATTTCCTGTTAGCTTTTTTCGGGACACAATCAAATCATTGCAGTCGCGCGGTCATGGAAGAAGAAGAGTCGAAAACTTAACAGACAGAGCTGGCCGCGCAGAAACGCATCGTCATTCTCTTGCTTGCTTTGATGTAAGCAACCCAATGGACTTGGGCTGGAGCTGTTTTGAAATAGCCTTTGATGCAAAGCTTAACGTTGGTTGATTAGGTGGAGCAACAAAAGAGCATTTGTGCCGAGCAAGTGTTGTGGTGCCGTGTTTTGCGCTAAAAGCAAACACAATTTTGCATTTGCAGCAGCACACATAATCAAGACGTTTGCCATCGCACTCCACGTTCTTAAAAGTTTTCCACCCTTCGCTTTTTCCAACTGTATTTTCTATTAATTTTTATCAAGCATCATTAGAAATTATTCCTCTCTACACTTCTAGTTTGGTTATTGCAATTACTGATGCAAATTCTTCACTTTTATTATTTTTAGCGTCCGACATAATTCCTGCTTTGTTCGTTTTTCAAGTAGTGATGGAAATTGTGATGGAGATGATCGATAAAAAAATTAATCGAATGTGTACACAAAGTTACAAAAAAAAGGAAATTTTTAATTATTTACCAGAATATTTCGTTGTCATTTTTATAGGGATGACAAAATTTTTGAAATAATCGATTAATCTATCAAATGATTAATCGCAAGAAAAAAAATAATAATTGCAATTAATCGCAATTTGAGCAATTAATCGAGTAATTAAAAGAGTACACTAAAATCAATATTTTACAAAAATTAAATCTGATTTTCAAAGTAAAAATTTAATTATTTTGATGTGAAAAAAGAAATTTAATACAAAATGAAATTAAATACAAAACGAAATTTAATACACAAATCAGTGATTTAAGCATGACTGTAGGAATAAAAGTTTTCCCAAACGTTTTGTGGTTAATCTGTTTCTTTTAAAAGTAGCTGTTGCACCTGCTTTCGAAAACAGTCTCTCCGCGGGTACTGATGTTTCCATTAAATGGTAATATTTGTTGGCAAGAGTGTAAAGCTTTGGGTAGACTGATCTCATTTCGTCCCAAGCACCAATGACATTGCGCTTTAGCTCCAGATTTTGAGCATTTAGAAAGAAAGCCAATTCATCTTGTGGCATGTCATCATTTTTCTTCCTTCTTTTATGAATTAAAGACTTATACGTAGCCCAGAGGTCAAAATCTTCTTCAATTGATCCCACTGAGGTCTCGCTACTGCTTTCAATACTGTCTTCAATGTTTTTCATTTCAGTTCGCAAATGCTTCATAACTGCAGCAAGCGCTAAAGGGTCACTGAAATGAATTTTGTTAAATCTGGGGTCTAATAGAGTCGACGCTGCCAGAAGAAACATGTGCTCCGTAGATCCAAACCTACGATCAAACTCATTTAATATCGTATTTTTTAGTTTTACGGCGGCAGGATGAATGATGATTGTTTTCACCAATTGTTGACGGCCACAATGCACAAGCGGGATTACTTGGCTGAGAGATGCACACTTTTCACCACTTATTTGGACTGTCATTGCTTCTAATGGACGTAAAATGTTTAACATTTCAAGAATTGCATTTTTATCTTGCGGTGATATCATTGGCGGAGAGTCATTAAATTCAAAAAGAATAGAACTTATATATGAAACAAGTTTTATGAAGCGTTCGAGCATATAATACGTGGAGTTCCACCTAGTTTTAACATCAAGAATACATTTCAGCATTTTGCCCTCGCTCACTCCAGCGTTTGATTGAACCTCTCGAAGCTGGTCACTTGCTTTTACGCTGCGCTTGAACCATTTCACAATTTCTCGACATTTCGAAATAATTGCGGTAATTTCTGTTATATTCAAAGAATTCTCACACACCAGATTCAAAGTGTGAGCGAAGCAAGGAATGTGCCGCTTTTTACCGAAGGTGTTATGTATAGCTTTAACCACATTTGCTGCATTGTCTGTCGCAACAGCAATAATATGTTTTTCATCTATCGAAAAATCGTTTAAAGCAGCTATATATATAAGACATCAGATATATGTCTAGCTGTATGCGCTTCTGTTAAATGAAAAACTCCGATGGCTATATTCATTTGTTCATTTTTATATACGCCATGAACGGTAATTCCAAGCATGCTATTCATTGCAGTGTCTGTCCAAGCGTCTGTTGTAATACATAAGCATGTTGATTTACGAAATATCTCCAAACATTTTTATTTTTCAGTCGCATATAAAGAATCTATGAACGCTTTGATTGTGTTTCTTGATGGAACTTTAAACAAAGGAAAATGGTTTTTCATAAAGTCCAAAAATCCTTTACCTGTTGAAATAATTTAAAAATAAGTACATTTACAAATGAATCACTTAAGAGCAGTCAAAGTGCCACTTCAAAAGTCTACTTCTTCAGTGACATTAAAGCAGGTTGGTATGCTGTTTATGTGTATGGTATGTGTATGGTATGGTGGTATGGCGTTACAAATGGTAGGCAGTATGAGACAGTGGTGTAAATAACTAGCAAATAATAGAGTTACCAACAAACAAATAATAAATTCAGAGCCTAATACAATCTTAGTTTGCAAAAAATTTTGCTAGAAAGTATAACTAAAAAAAAATTGCGATTATTTACTCATTACTCGATTAATAATCAATTAATAAAAAATAAAAAAAATCATATAATTTAATCGTTTCTTGGCCAAAATTAATCGATTATATCCTTTCATTCGATTAATCTTGCCATCCCTACATATTTACTAACTTTGCAATTATTAATACAGGCTCGACGTCATGAATCAAAGGGGGTGATTCGAAACAATTTGAAAATTGTAAATGAAATGTATTAAGCTGGCCAGATAGAGCTATTTCGAATGTTGCCAAACATTCTCATCAGTGACCTTTCTGTTTAGAATTATGAAACTCAAACTGATCGTATATGAAACTATAGTCGGGGACTGATCAATTATTTTTCTTTTTGCGAAAATGTCAGAAATAGTTAAGGACGTGCCAATCCTTTTTTTATAATTGTTTTTTAGCGACGTTTCTAATTGTTGCAATTATTAATACAGGCTCGACGTCGTAATTCAAAGGGGGTGATTCGAAACAATTTGAAAATTGTGAATGAAATGTATTAGGCTGTCCAGATAGCGATACTTCGAATGTTGCCAAACATTCTCATCAGTGACCTTTCTGTTTAGAATTATTAAAATCAAACTGATCGTCTATGAAACTATAGTCGGGGACAGGAGTTGAACCTGGGACCTCTCGTTTACGAAGCGGAAGTCTTAGCCACTGGGCTATTCCCTGACGACATCCATCCCTGGCTAATCAGAGTTTCACATCAACGACTGCATTTGTAATTCTAACCATTTACTCTAAAGCTTTCATTTTTATCAATTTATCTAAGCTTCTACCCATTAAACTAAGCTTAATCTAAGCTCACTCGAACTATGACAAGGCGGAACTGCTTTGTATACATAAGTCGCTAAAAAAAAACAAATATAAATGCAATACAAATAATTGAATGCAATTTTAATTTAACTTACATATTGGCGGCACAATGACTTTCCATAAATTAAATTCTTCTTCTTACTGTCGACATTTACACACCTAACAAACACCGCCACCTCACCACCGTAGCCACCTCATATAAAAAGGTTTGCTGCAAAAACTTTACAACAAACTGTAATATGCAATTTTGATACCTTAAAGTGCGATTTTTTTATGTTTATCTGACACAAAAAGTGTCTTTAAAATTGATTTATTAAAGACTCCGAATAATATTTATTGTTAACCAAAAAAGGTGGCAGCTCCTTTGTTAGGGACGGTTTTGCACGTTTAAACAGAACGGCAAATAGTCTTAGAGATTTGTTAAAGATTTATTAATATCGAAAATCATGAATTAAAACATGTATACAATTCAAATGTATTTGCAATATGCAACTAAGCTTAAAATTACCTTTCGAAAAAGTAACAGTTGTTATTCATTAGACATTTCATAATGCTTAAATTAACCAAATCTCGGGCCAAACCAGCTCGAGGTTGGTTTTAGGTTGGAATCGGGTTGGTTTTGATGGCTGGCACACCCCTGCAGGTCATTTCCTGCTTGGTCAGGAAATGGCTTCGTTAACAGTTGGAGCTTTGGAGCTGAGCGATCGACACAGTGGAACATATCTAAGTGAAATGCTGGAGAGTTGTTGCTTAGATTGGCGCATTGAAAAGCAGCAAGTAACAGCCATTGTCACAGACAATGGTGCAAATATTGTTAAAGCTGTTGACATAGCTTTCGGGCGTAAAAAGCACCTACCGTGCCTTGCGCATACTCTGAATCTTATTGCACGATCTGCCAATGGGACTCCGGTCATGGATGCATAACAAAAATAAAAACAATAGTAACTTTTATTAATAAGAGTTGCGTAGCCAGCGATCAGTTAAGAAAATTAACAGACAAAGCGTTAATACAAGATGTTGCAACAAGATGGAATAGCACCTATTATATGACTGAGCGTTTTTCGGAAATCAAACAATACGTTAACGAAGTGCTGTTAAACATCAGTGGAACAGAATTTGAGTTGCTGAATATCATAATAACAATGCTGCGCCCCCTCGAGAAAGCAACAAAAATAATAAGCGGGGACAAATATTGCACAGCCAGTATGGTCATTCAAATTGCTAGAATTTTACATGACAAATTGCAAAACCTGATGGAAAAATCCACTGAGGCAAACGATCTTAAGAATATCCTGCTTATCGAAATTGAAAGGCGTATGGGATCAATAGAGCAGGTATATTCAGCTATACATAATTTTAAATTAAATATGTATATATATATATATACATATATTGTAAAGCATCGTTTTAGGTATAGATCCTGGCAATGGCCACAATACTTGATCCGAGGTTGAAAAAATTGCATTTTAAAGAACCTCAAGCATGTGCTAATGCAATAATTAAAATCAATTCACTGCTTAAGCCACAAAAATGTGAAAACTATCGGCGTTTCCAATTTCTTGGTGATGGGGGGATGGGGGTGGAATCAGGGGGCGTGGCATCCAAGTTTTGAGTGGGAACGTCAGTACCTATCTTCACACAAAATTTGGTGGCTCTAGCCCAAAAAATGTCAAAACTATAGGCGTTTCCAATTTCAAGGAGAAGGGGGGGATGTGGGCGGAATCAGGGGGCGTGGCATCCAAAATTTTGATGCATTTTTTTGGGGAACGTCAATATCTATCTTGACACAAAATTTGGTGGCTCTAGCCCAAAAAATGTGAAAACTATAGGCGTTTCCAATTTCAGGGAACAGGGATGATGGGGGCGGAAGGAGTGGGCGTGGCATCCAAATGATGCAGTTTTTCAGGGACATGACTAGCCATCTGCGTGCAAAATTTGGTAGCTCTACCTGTAAAAATGTGAGAAATATTTGGTGTTATCGGTTTTCAGTTATCGCATTTATCGATTTCCCAGCCTCCTAGTAGGCGTGGCAGCCCAATCTTGACACTTTATCTGACTAGCCCATAAACAAATGTAATTGCAAAGTTTCAAGTCTCTAGCTTTACAGGTGCCGAAAAAAATTGCCTTCATACGGACTGTCTGTCCGACGGACAGACACCATGACGGACATTGCACAAAACCAATATACTATGAGACCTTCGGTATCAAAGTATAAAAACTGCATGGGCCCCACACGATAAACTTATACCAATAAGTATCTACACGTAGAGGAGTCAAACGCAAAAAAATCCAATAGCCTAATTGGTCCAATTTGCGGAGGAGCCACCCTCATTCGGCTGCTGAAAGCATCGAGCCGAACGCAAATTTTGACTCGATACAGACGGACTGCCAGCAATTTGCTGTGTATGCGTCTGTATGTCAGCGACGTGATCGCCGTTAGGTGTATATATGTGTATGTATGTTTCTGTATGCTGTTTGCTCTGAGCTGCTGTATATTGTGGAAGGGGGATAGCAGCAGCAGAGTGCGAACAACAACAACACATGTGCATTTTTTCTGTATTTGGTGGCTCCGAGATCAAATGAAGCAAAAATCATTAGGGAGAATGTATACCTAAATACACATATATATGTGTGTGTGTATGTGCGCATGCATATTTTTTCAGTTTTTGGTGGCTCTCAAGTGATTTGGGATTTTGTTACTTTTCTAGCAACGCATATCAATGTGTGTGTGTGCATGTGTATGTTCATGTGCAGCACATTTGAATGTATGCGTAGCAATTGCCTTGGCTATTCTTGACCTGTCTCAATTTGAATGATTTTTTAGCAATTTTATTAAAAGTAACGATAGCTATAAAAATAATGTCATTAAGATATAATTTTTTATTTATTTTTAAAATTCATCTCAATCATAAAGATGCATTGTCCATAGTTCATAATATGTCAAATATAAATTTATATATTTTAATATATATATATATATATAACCTAACCCTAAAACATCATAACTAAATCTATATTAAATGCCGACAGCCAATATTTAAAATTAAAATTTGGCACGCATTTGAATCTGCCTACAAAACACAGGCAATTTCTGTTTTTTCACTTTCTGGTCATACATACTCTTTCGAGATATTAGCTATATGACACCAGCAAACAGTTTTGCAACACAACTACCATGCAGTTGCTCATTTACATATAAAATATGCACACTTATTCCGAAAGAGTATTCAGAACTGTATTTCTGTTGAGATCGCTGGAACTTGTGTGCGTTTATTGAGTAGAGAAAAGGTTTTTTGTTGGCACGCGGTTGACGCGTTTTTATATGTAAATGAGCAACTGCATGGTAGCTGTGTGGCCAAGTTGTTTGCTGGTGTCATATAGCTAATATCTCGAAAGAGTATGTATGTCATTGTCTTTCTTTGGTGACGGTTGTGTTTCTGTGTGCGCCTGTAAATTTCTAACTTTGTGAGTGTTTAAACTGTGTTTTAATTGGTATTATTGTGTTAAACAATTGTAACAGTGATAGTGAATGTAATTTGTATGTATTTACGCGTGGATATTGTGATTTTGCCTTATTAAATTGTTTTAATTTGCAGTCAGTGCCTAAACACACGTACATACATACATACATATATTTTGCTTTCGCTTGTTCTGTGCCTACTAACATAAAATATCTATTTACGCGCTCTTGCTCTCACGCTCTTATACCACGCACTTGCGGTTTTTATTAGCCTACGCTCTGACGTTCTCTAACGTAAGCGCTCTCTCTCTCTCTTGTGTCCGTTATATTACGCTCATTGCACGTGTACCCTACTTTTTTTTGGTCAAGCATATTAAACTAAAACTAATGTTCTTCCCGTAGATCCCTGTGGTTCAAACGATAGTCAGCCTACTGATTCTACGTTAGGTTCAACTCTTAAGCCCATTAGGGTTGTACCTCAGAGTAAATTTGTTTTTGTTTCTAGGCTCGCTTCCGATAATTCTGCGGAAGATGTAAGCGCCTATATAAAAGGTAAAATTGATTCCCCGCGAATTGTTGTCGACAAATTTAAATTCAAGCTCGCCCGCGATATATCGTCCTTTAAGCTGAGTGTTCCGCCGGAACTTTTCTCAACGATTTGTTCTGAAAAGTTTTGGCCGCCACACATCATAGTGAAGGAGTATGTTAGTAGGCGAAGTAATAATAATAACAATGTTAGGATCAGTAGTGCTCCGCCTGTTGCATCCACTTTAGTAGCAAAAAACTAACACAGTTGATTACCTCCCTCTTACTGGGTTATCAGAATGTAAGAGGACTTTGTAGTAAACTTAGTACTTTGTACCTTAATAGTCATTCTTTTCCCTTTCATGTCGTTGCCTTCACCGAAACGTGGTTAAGACAAGACATACTTAATTCTGAAGTATTATCTAACAGATTCTGTATCTATAGAAAGGACCGCCCTCTGCGCCGTGGTGGTGGGGTGCTTATTGCTGTTGATGTGGACTTTTCCTCTGAGACAGTAATATTAAGTGGCTCTATAGATATTGAGTTTGTTGCTGTAAAGTTAAATATTAACGGTGTTGGTATTTATATTTCTTGTTCCTATATACCACCTTTATCTGACAGCTCTGTTTATAATGAACATATGTCAGCAATACTTTCCATATCTTCTATGCTTTCTGATCGTGATATTTTTGTAGTTCTTGGCGATTTTAATATTGCTGATGCTACTTGGATTTCAAGTCCGGACTCAAGCGTGTTGACCCCCATGGTGCAGACTGATTTTCTGGTTGGTTTATTTGAAATGTCGTTGGGTCAGATCAATGGCATTCCAAATTCTCTTGGTAAAATGCTTGATTTGGTATTTGTTTCGGATCCATCTACTCTATCTGTGTCAAGATCCCTTCCCATATCCACTCCCGAAGACTTATACCACCCGACGTTGGAGGTGTTGATCACTTTGCCTGCCTGTGCCGTACGCCAGTGTAGTGAACCATTAAGACGGGTACGTCAATTTCGGAAAACCGATTTTGTAAAACTTACCCGGCTCTTAGAATCGGTTGACTGGTCGCCCCTCTATGGTTCTGAGGACTTGGATACGGCAATCAGTATTTTTTATTGCACCTTAGAAAATTTATTCGATAAGTGTGTCCCTTTTGGTAGGCCAAGTAGGAAAAACAAACCTGCGTGGTTTACACGAGAGTTGACTGCCCTTAAAAATCGAAAATCTAAGCTTTATAAGAGTTTCAGAAAATCTGGCTCTTCTATTCATTACTCATCATACTTGATTGCGCGTTCCAGTTTTTCAGTCATGAATAATTCATGTTATAAAAATTACCTAAGTCGGTGCAGACTACAGTTTCAGCAAGATCCTAAGAGGTTCTATGACTTCGTTAATGCGAAGCGAAAGTCATCAACACTTCCATCTAATTTATCTTTTGAAAACAAGTCGGCCAATTCGGATCAGGCCATTGCCGATTTATTTGCCGAATTTTTTCAAACAACATACAGTTCAATTGATAATCAGGTTGATCTGCCTTACCCGTATCAGGTTGATGCCTCTAATTGCATTTTTCAACCAAGTATCACGGAGTGTTCATTACTACGTGATCTACAGGGTAGTAAGCCTGTATTTTCCCCGGGACCTGACGGCGTACCAAGCTGTGTGCTTAAGTACTGTGCTGATGGTCTCTTAAAGCCTTTGCATAAATTGTTGAGTTTGTCTATTAAGAAATGTTCATTTCCTAATATCTGGAAAGAATCATTTATTATTCCGCTCCATAAAAAAGGAGACAAGTCTAATGTTCAAAATTATAGGGGTATATCCAAATTGTCTGCTATACCAAAAATGTTTGAGAAATTAATAACTTCTCAATTACAACATTTTTGCAGATCTTTAATTTCACCGTGCCAGCATGGATTCATGAAACAAAGATCTACTACCACTAACCTGTTAGAATTTACTTCACTAGTTGTTAATGGTTTTCAAAATAAAATGCAAACGGATGTTATTTACACTGATTTCAGCAAGGCATTTGACTCGGTTAATCACTACCTTTTACTTCATAAACTTCAACTGTTAGGTTTTCCTAGCAATCTTATTCGGTGGATAAGGGAATATTTAACTCATAGAACACAGAGAGTCAGTTTTAATGACGCTGTCTCTAAGGTGGTTCATGTCACTTCCGGTGTTCCGCAAGGAAGTCACCTTGGACCTTTATTATTTACACTTTTCATCAATGATCTTCCATCTGTTATTGACCAATCTCGAGTGCTGATGTATGCTGACGATGTAAAATTATGCATGTCGGGTACTGCTCTGTTGTCTGCTCAAAAACTACAAACTGATTTAGATAATTTTCAAAAGTGGTGTCGTGTTAACTTACTAAATCTTAATTGCAACAAATGTAAAGTCATGTCTTTTTATAGATGCCTTCCTTTTTCAAATATATATTTTCTTGATGGAAGCCCACTCGATCGCATTGAATGGGTTGATGACTTAGGTATCCTTTTTGATCCGAAACTTAAATTTCACAAGCATATCTCTTCAGTTGCAAATCGAGCCTCTAGTACCTTGGGGTTCATTAAGCGCTGGTCGAAAGAATTTGACGATCCCTACATAACCAAAACACTTTACACGTCTTTGGTACGTCCTGTTCTTGAATATGGATCTTGTATCTGGTATCCCAAATACAGGATTCACCAGGATAGAATAGAATCAGTGCAAAAACAATTCTTGCTCTTTGCCCTTAGGAGATTTAACTGGGATACTAACATTAACCTACCTTCCTACCACAGTAGACTTTTACTAATAAATCTTCCTTCTCTTGCTGATCGCAGAACAATGCTTGGTGTAGTATTTTTACATAAACTAATAAATGGTGAAATTGATTCCTCCGAATTAATCAGCCAAATTAGTTTTGCTGTTCCGATCAGAAGGACAAGGAATTTTCTACCCATTGCTCTTCAAGCTTGTCAATCTAACTATGCTATTCATAACCCTTTTCGGATTTTATGTTCAAACTATAACGAGTTTTCCCACTTAATAAACGGTGTCACTTCTAGTAGTTCTCTTAAAAAGTTAGTCTTATGTCATTTGTCTACGTTTTCGCGATCTACGTAACCGTACGCTACGCGGTGTGCCCCTCGGTCGGTTGGGCGGGAGGTTGGTTGCTTTTTGCTTGGGTTCGCGCGTTAACAAGCCGGTGCTTGGTATCGTTGGGCCACTTGAATGTACTGTCTTTTTTTAGTACATCTACGTCCAATAATAATGACCAGAAAGTGGAAAAACAGAAATTGCCTGTGTTTTGTAGGCAGATTCAAATCGCGCCAAATTTTAATTTTAAATATTGGCTGTCGGCATTTAATATAGATTTAGTTATGATGTTTTAGGGTCACGAGAACACATAAATATATAATATATAATTATATACATATATATATTAAAATATATAAATTATTATTAATCATATTATAAACTATGGACAATGCATCTTTATGATTAAGATAAATTTTAAAAATAAATAAAAATTATATCTTAATGACATTATTTTTATAGCTATCGTTACTTTTAATAAAATTGCTAAAAAATCATAAAAATTGAGACAGGTCAAGAATAGCCAAGGCAATTGCTACGCATACATTCAAATGTGCTGCACATGAACATACACATGCACACACACATTGATATGCGTTGCTAGAAAAGTAACAAAATCCCAAATCACTTGAGAGCCACCAAAAACTGAAAAAATATGCATGCGCACATACACACACACATATATATATGTGTATTTAGGTATACATTCGCCCTAATGATTTTTGCTTCATTTGATCTCGGAGCCACCAAATACAGAAAAAATGCTCATGTGTTGTTGTTGTTCGCACTCTGCTGCTGCTATCCCCCTTCCACAATATACAGCAGCTCAGAGCAAACAGTATACAGAAACATACATACGCACATATATACACCTAACGGCGATCACGTCGCTGACATACAGACGTATACACAGCAAATTGCTGGCACTCCGTCTGTACCGAGTCAAGCGCCGGCGCATGAATGACTTGCACTTTTTTAGCTACGCAAATGGTCTGCAAAACTTGCGTTCGGCTCGCTGCTTTCAGCAGCCGAATGATGGTGGTGCCTCCACAACGCATTTTTTCGGCAGTTGGGAAAACGCGATTTGACTCCTCTACGTGTACATACTTATTGTTTATACCGAGGACCGGCAACTTTTCTTGCATTTATTTTATCATAAAAAAATTGATTTTCTTGCGATGAACGACAAGGACCGGCATTCAAATTAATATAAAATGAAAAGTTTTAAATTTTTTACAAATTGAATTGATTTATGCAATCACCTGGCATAGACCCAGACCAGGCGCACCTTAGCAACTTCCTCTTGCTGTACTGGTGACAAAGTAAAAAGTTTTCTCGTTGCCGTCGCTCGCTGGCAAATTAAATTGTTTCGATGGAAGGACGCGGCTCGTTGTTCCACTTGAAGCGTTAATCATATAAATTGAATAAAGCCAGTAATAGACTGTTCATCAATATACAATAATTTACAATACGCTTGCTTAGCATTCTTGTGTGGAAATGCAAATGAGTCGCCCCTTATACAGTTAAGCCCTGCTGATTATGTTTTGTTTTGCATTGTTTTATACATTGAGAAAACTAAGTAAAAAGCATTTATTTTATATAATAATAATAAAATTATTTGCTGGCTGCATTTCGGTATATTAGTTGCAGGCGATTTTGGTACAAATGTATGGATAAGTGCTTGCCTGCTGTAGTTGTTCGACCCCGGGCTTAACACCGCGTTCGAGATGATATTTTTATATATGTTTATTTTTATACTTTGATACCGAAGGTCTCATAGTATATTGGTTTTGTGCAATGTCCGTCATGGTGTCTGTCCGTCTGTCCGTCTGTCCGTCTGTCCGTATGAACGCAACTTTTTTCGACACCCGTAAAGCTAGAGACTTGAAACTTTGCAAATATGTTTGTCTATAGGCGAGACAGATAAAGTGTCAAGATTGGGGTGCCACGCCTACTAGGAGGCTGGGAAATCGATAAATTCGATAACAGAAAACCGATAAAACCTAATATTTGTCACATTCTTACAGCTAGAGTTACCAAATTTTGCACGCAGATAGCTAGTCATGTCCCTGAAAAAACTGCATCAAAATTTTGGATGCCACGCCCACTCCTTCCGCCCCCCTCATCCCTGCTCCTTGAAATTGGAAACGCCCATAGTTTTCACATTTTTTGGGCTAGAGCCACCAAATTTTGTGTCAAGATAGATATTGACGTTCCCCAAAAAAATGCATCAAAAATTTGGATGCCACGCCCACTGATTCCGCCCCCATCCCCCCTTCTATCTGAAATTGGAAACGCCTATAGTTTTCACATTTTCTGGGCAAGAGCCACCAAATTTTGTGTCAACATAGATATTAACGTTCCCCAAAAAAAAGCATCAAAATTTTGGATGCCACGCCCCCTGATTCCGCCCCCGTCCCCCCTTCTCCGTGAAATTGGAAACGCCTATAGTTTTCACATTTTTTGGGCTAGAGGCACCAAATTTTGTGTCAACATAGATATTGACGTTCCCCAAAAAAATGCATCAAAATTTGGATGCCACGCCCCCTGATTCCGCCCCCATCCCCCCTTCTCCCTGAAATTGGAAACGCCTATAGTTTTCACATTTTTTGGGCAAGATCCACCAAATTTTGTGTGAAGATAGGTACTGGCGTTCCCCATCAAAACTTTGGTGCCACGCCCCTGATTCCGCCCCCATCCCCCCTTCACCAAGAAATTGGAAACGCCTATAGTTTTTACATTTTTGGGCTAGAGCCACCAAATTTTGTGTGAAGATAGATATTGACGTTCCCCAAAAAAATGCATCAAAATTTTGGATGCCACGCCCCCTGATTCCGCCCCCAACCCCCCTTATACTTGAAATTGGAAACGCCTATAGTTTTCACATTTTTCAAGCTAGTGTCACCGAATTTGGTAGGAAGATATATGGTGACATCTACAAAAGATCTGCATCAAAAATTAGGATACCACGCCCACCTCTGCCGCCCACCTTTTAAATTTGGGAGTTAAGTTATCTTCCACAGTTTTTGAGCTAAAGTCACCAAATTTGGTAACATGATAGCTGGCGATGTTTACCACATGGGCCACTCCATGGGCCACTGCATTCCCCCTTATCAACCGTTCTTTTACTGGTATCAAAGTATTCCGCAGTCGGTTGCGTCCGACTGCAACGTTTTTACTTGTTTTTTCTACTTTTAAGTTTTTTATATTTATTTTTATAATAAGAACTCAACTTTTTCATAATAATTATAAAGTGTTTAATTAAAATATTAATAATATTTTTGGGTTTTAAGTTTTGAAAAAAACTGTTGTGTATCGCACTTTTGTTCAATTGCTTTAAATCTCAACTCATCGCTTCAATTTTCAGCACAAAAGTAACCCAAAAGCATTAAAAGCACGCGAATCAATTTTTATACTCTGATACCGAAGGTCTCATAGTATATTGGTTTTGTGCAATGTCCGTCATGGTGTCTGTCCGTCTGTGTGAATGCAACTTTTTTCGACACCCGTAAAGCTAGAGACTTGAAACTTCGCAATTATGTTTGTCTAAAGCCGGGTCAGGTAAAGTGTCAAGATTGGGTTGCCACGCCTACTAGGAGGCTGGGAAATCGATAAAATCGATAAATGAAAACCGATAAAACCATATATTTCTCACATTCCAGCAGCTAAAGTTACCAAATTTTGCACGAAGATAGGTAGTCACATCCCTGAAAAAACTGCATCAAAATTTTGGATGCCACGCCCACTCCTTCCGCCCCATCCTTACTGATACAATAATTGGAAACGCCTATAGCTTTCACAGTTTTTGGGTTAGAGCCACCAAATTATGTGTCAATATAGGTGATGAAGCTATCCGAAAAACTGCATCAAAAATTTGGATGCCACCCTCACTCCTTCCGCCCCCATCCTTACTGCGCCTTAAAATTGGAAACGCCAATAGTATTCACAGTTTTTGGACTAGAGCCACCAAATTATGTGTCAAGATAGGTAATGACGTTCCCCATAAAACTGCATCAAAATTTTGGATGCCACGCCCACTCCTTTCGCCCCCATCCTCCCTGCTCCTTGAAATTGGAAACGCCTATAGTTTTCACATTTTTTGGGATAGGGCCGCACAATTTTGTGTCAATATAGATAATGAAGTTTTCCAACAAACTGCATAAAAAATTTGGATGCCACGCCCACTCCTTCCGCCCCCATTCTGACTTCTCCTTGAAAATTGGAAACGTGTTAAGATAGGTAATGAAGTTATCCCAAAAACTTCATCCAATTTTTATGCCACGCACACACCTGCCGCCCCCAGCCCCCGCCGTTTGGAAAACGTAAATGCGTGTATCTTTCATATTTTTTGAGCCAAAGTTTCCAAATTTGGTAGGAAGATAGATGGTGACATCCACCAAAGACCTGCATCAGAAATTTGGATGCACTTCAATTCAATTCAGCTATCTTTTACAGTTTTCAAGCTAGAGCCACCAAATTTTGTAGGAAGATAGATGTTGACATATAAAAAAGATTAGCATGAGCACTAGTTTTTAGTTGCTAAGCCGCATGTGCTTGTGGACCTAGAAGACTTACACCAGCATTTAACGTTTTGTTTTTAAAAATATGCTAAATAAACAATGCTAGTGTCTGCTAGAATCAGCTGTTCACTTTAAGATGATTTTATCGATATTTATATCGATACTATGTATATATCAGTATAGGTGTTTACCAGTTTGCGCTAGGGTAGCTGCTAACCGAATACTGAGAAACTTAAATTTGACCTTGCTTAGAATAGTTTGACTAACCGGACATTGAAAAATTGGGCCTTAGTCAATTTACTTGTATTGGGAACTAGTTTTTAGCGTAGACAATTGCGAGTAGCGTTGCCAGTATATGCGATTTCGATAATTTCTATAAAAGAGTTGCCAGTAAAATATAATTTGGTTTGTTTGGCTGCTAGCCACACCCATACATAGAAAGGCAATGCACATGCATTACACGAATTGAGTGAGTGCCGTTACTTTTTGTGCAAATTGCTCTTTGCTATGTTACTTTTGGCGCATATTGTGCTATGTTTACCTTTTTAGTCAGTTTGATGCGAACACTTTAATTGAAGAATCACATTGCGCAAAATTTTTACAATATTATTATTTTACTTCAAATATATATAATATATTACTTAAAAATAACGTACATTTTAATAATTTGTGTTAAAATTAACTGTTTAATATATAAAATTAAATAATCGCGAGTGAGTACTGTGAACAGTGCCAATGTGTATATTTACATACATATGTATGTATGAACTTATATTACATCCGAACGTGGATATTTTTTACACGCAGCGGACTGCTGTACCCGGAATTGACTTTAGAAGTCTTTTTCAAGACTATTATCTTAATCTTATTATTTAATTTTCAACAATACGACCAATTTTATCGATCGGTTCAAATTGCCTTTCACATTAATATACAGATACAGATTAACAAACATATTAACATATATTTTATATTAGTTTACATAGTTCTTAAACATATAATTATATATTTAACAATTTTGCATCAATTGTTTTGTTTAAGCGATATCTATCGATTGTGCACACAAACGCAAACGCGGCAACTAAGCGTCGCAGTCTTCTGTGGCATTTGAAGCACATCGATACATCGATAATTGAATGCAAAATAATTAAATTATATTATTATATACTTACAAAATACAGAATAATTTTAAATTTGACTAATATATCTATATATACATATATAATATATTATATTATAATTATATTTTTAAATATATTTACAAATCAAATAAATATAACACATATTAAAATAAATAAAACTTAAACACTTATTTAAAATATTTACATACAATTTTTAGCTATAAAGTCCGTAAAGTGAGTTTAACTGACAGCTTAAAAATGCCGCGTTTAACTAGGGTGACTGCATCGCAAAGATTGCGAGCGCATGCAGCAAGAAATAGGATTCACCGGGATAATTCTGAATATGTAGAAAGAGAACTAAGTGCGAATGCGGAAACCCAGAGAATTCGTAGAAATGATGTAGAACATAGAGTTGCCGAGCCAGCAAATGACACTGTGCGGAGATCAGCTCGCAGGCAACAAGCAGAAATTAGAAGAATCTAACGGAGACAGAACACGTTAGACCACGCGCGGAGACGAACAAATGTTAATGTTCGGCAAGCCGAACAAACGATGGACAGTTCGCGTCGGGCAGGTAGGAGGCAAGACGAAAATATTAGGAGAACCGAACAAACGCAAGATACGGTTTAACGGGCGCGTAGACGAGCGAATATACAAGTTCGGCAAGCCGAACAAGCGGAGAACAGTTCGCGTCGGGCGCAAAGACGGACGAACTTAGAAATACGTGTGAGGAAGCAAGTGGTGGACAGTTCTTGCAGGCGAATGCGAAGACAAAACGAACATTACAGACATTTAGAACAGACACTTAGAAGGCAGACTAGATCCCTCCGTAGACGGGAGCTTGAGCTAAGCATTCTGTCGCGAGAGCGAAATAGAGCTCAAAGAGCTCGGATACGTAGCAACCGTTTGCGTAGGCTAGCTGAGCATAGTAGAAATTCAGTTAATAGGCAAAATTCAAGGAGATTAGCGAGAGAGGCAGTCGTACAAGAGCCTAGTGGGCTGGGGCAAGCGAATAACACCCCTTTAGCCGTTAATCAATTAAACTCCCAAATAAGTGCTTATAATAAACTAGTTAAACAAGGCCCTGACCAACTTTGCCTTTGCTGCAAGGGGCTTTGGTTTCCACATCAAGTGGACAAAATTCGATCCCAATTTATTACAGAAAACAATGAATATAGTGCACAGATTTTGTTTTTGTCGAGGGATTTCCCCTCAGAAGATAGCACTTACAAGTTTTGTAAGTCGTGTAGTCGCACTATAAAATCAGGTAGGCTGCCAAAAAATTCCATTACTAATGGCTTAGACTTTCCAATCCTTCCTCAATGTTTAAAAGACTTGACTCCCATAGAGGAAAGTCTAGTTTCTCCACGTCTTCCATTAATGATTATAAAGTCATTAGGGCATGAGCGTCAAAGTGCAATAAAAGGGGATATTGTGAATGTCCCCATTCCTACCGCCAATGTTGTTACCTCTCTCCCGAGAGCTTTTCACGAAGCTGAGGCTGTTCAGCTCCACCTCAAACGTAGATTAGAATATAACCATGATTTCATGGCTGAAGCAATTCGACCTTCTAAAATTATTAACGCCATGCGCTTTTTAGTTTCAACTGAGCTTTATCAGAAGCATATGCCCTTCTTTGCAAATAACGAGGACAGAAATTTGTGTAATCAAATTGAATTAAATAATGAGAATCAGGAGGCCCAACAAGACATAGAAGAAGAGCAGCTTAACCCAGGTGGGCAAGAAACTTTGTTAGACGAAGTTCAGGTAAATATGCAAATAATTCAAATGGCCCCCGGCGAAGGCCAACGACCCCTTGACATGATTGGAGATGAGGATGCAGCAGAATTGTCTTTTCCGACTATATTTGCAGGCAAAAATAGATTATGTTCTGGTAGTTTCACTACCATTGTTAGATCTGAGCTCAGAAATTAGATAGGCGAGGTTGTAGAACCGACAAAATATTTTATAATTATAAAAAGTTGGAAATGATCCATATTCGTAGTAATACGTCAATTTGCCTCCGGAAACATACTGCTCCTCGCTGCACTACTGCAGCCCATGCACTTAATGATTCTTTAGTAGATAATTTAATTCTTCATGATGAAGGCTATCGGGCTTTAAAGGGTATTCGCTCGTCTCCAGCTCATTGGGAGAGCGAAAAAAAAGGTAATGGCAATGATAAGACAATTTGATTTGCCAACCTTTTTTATAACATTGTCGGCTGCTGAGACTCGGTGGGGGGAACTGTTAGTTCTGCTAAAGCGAAATGTCGATAAGGAGCACATTACCGAAGAGAGCGCAGCGACTTTGCAATTCGCTGAAAAAGCAAGGCTGATTCGCGCGGATCCGGTTACATGTGCTCGTTATTTCGACTTTCGCTATAGACAGATTTTAAAATTAATGAATAAAGAAAGTGGTATTTTTGGTTATCATCCAGTTATCAAATATTATTGGCGAGTTGAGTTTCAACAAAGAGGTTTGCCTCACATCCTAAAATTGACTTCAAAGACGATGCAAGTAGAGACAGTGTAACGTCGCGACGTTTGCGCGATTCCTATTTCTTCTTTGCATCGTTTGCTTTCACACCCAATCGTGTCCGCACATAATTTTGAAAAAAAAGTATGCCTCGGTCAGGGTTTGAACCCACGAACTCCGGGCCATTGAAGTGGGAATCTTCCCTCCGCGCCACCATAGCTTCTGAATGGAGACATTCACATTATTTAGTTAAGCAAATAGGGAAAACTGTTTTTCGTGGTGTTTTCATGTATTATCTAAAACACATCTTTGCTGGAAATTTGAGAGCTGTGCTAGTCGAGAACTTGGTGAAAATTGGATTACAAGATTCCGGTACAAACAAAAAACAAACAAACAGACACCCAAGTCAAGTTAAATAAAAGCATGTTAAAAAACAATAATTAATTTTTATATTTTTTATTTAATATTTATTTAAAATCAATGTTTATTTCCAAATCTTTTTCCTAATTATAGTAATAAAAATAAAAATGCATATTATAATAATAATGAAAATATTAATTTGACAATATTCTTGCAAAACCTGCAACAATTAAAAATTCAATTTTCTGCAATTTTTAAAGTTTGCAACTCATGTTGCAGTTTTTCAACTTCCTCTTTCAATTCTTTTCTAATATCTGTTTTCACACTTTTCACACTTATCACATATTCGTCATATTTCTTTTCTATCTGTTGTTGTTTCTTTAAAATTAAGTTTATTTTTTTATTCATACTAAAAATTTTGTGGTGCAGCGTCTGCTGCTGACGCTTCTTAATTGGACGCTGAACCTGCCGCGGCTTATTTGGCTGACGCTCCAGCAGACGCTGCCGCGGCTTCTGTGCCTGACGCTCCTGCTGCCGTTGCTCTAGCTCTGCTGGCTGGCGCTCCTGCTGCCGTTGCTCTAGCTCTGCTGGCTGACGCTATCACTGCCGTTGGACTAGCTCTGCTGTCTGGCGCTTTTGCTGCTGATGCAACAGCTCCTGCTGCTGCTGTATGATTTGATGCTGCTGCTGCTGATGAAATAGCTGCTGCGGCTGTCCATAAATTAGATGCTGCTGCTGTTGCAAAAAATATTGCTGCTGTGGCAGCATATTATACAATTGTGGGACTTGGCCCACCACAGGCAGTCCAGAATTTAAATTGTTATAATTCATAGTGTCGGGACGTCTGCTTGGTTCGCTTTCAGTTTTACGAATGAAATGAAGCAATGCGAAAAAAGCAGTATGTATTCACCAAGTTATAACTGTAAATTGATGGACTACGCGACAAAGCTACAACCTCTCTTCCTCTTCCTTCTGATACAGTGCTGTTTTTTTAAGACACGCCTCCCCCCTTAAATAATTTGCCTTAAATGCCTGTGCATATACATATTGTCAATAAATATAGGGAAAGTTAAAATAATATTTATTATTTAAAAAAAAACATAAAAAAGAATGTCTCGGTCAGGGTTTGAACCCACGACCTTTGGCGTGTGAAGCGGCAGTATGTAATTTTATTATTAACTAGTAACATAAAACATGATTTTAATATATTTTTAAAATCAATTAAAAATAATATCAATAAAATATACATATGTATTTGCGTTATTAATAGATTTACATATATCTGCAAAATTACTATTGTTGCGGAAGGTCTGTAAATTTGAAAGCAATGTGTGTGCATGTACACACACAATTGCATATTCACGGGCATAGAGACAGAAAAAAATTATTAAAATCAAGACAAAGCTAGTCAATGCAAAAAAATAAACAAATATGTTATACATACAATAATTAATAGCGAATAATATTTTGTTTTGTTCCTAGTGGGGAAATTTTTAATAATTTCCATCGCAATAATGACAAAACTTCTAATTTTATTTTATGAATTTCAATTAATTATTTGAAATTTACATTTTTATTAATTTAAATTAGTTTCAATAAATTATAAGAATTTTAAAAACAATGATTTTTATTTATAAAATATTTAATAATGTAATATGTAATACAAAAATGTCTATCAAAACAAACGCTGTGTTCTCAAATGCATACACACTATGATATGTGTTTGTATGTATGCATGTCAGCACTCATGCACTTCAACGCGACATTCACTAACAGCTAGCTATAATCAAAACAAAACAATTCAAATATGGCGCGCAGCCACAGCAAAACGGCAAGAACGAAAACCATGCCAGCTGATTCGTCAAGGAGAAATTGCCGCTCTCGTTACTTTGGCCGAGCCAGATTCAGTTCACCATCGTGTAGAAAACCAAATGAGTACTTTTGTGCTATCATCGTCTCTTGGTTTTAATACTCGTTGCTATTTGGTGTTAGTGCGGCAATATCGATATGGATGGCGATAGAGTGGACATACATATATTGGAAAACAAAAACTTATTATGCTGTGAAGGAGTACAGGACTCCTTCACAAATTTGAAGTTTAAATTTATAATTTTTAGCCACGAAGGTATTATTAATTTATAAGTATTAGGTTAAGGGAGGATTATAGGCTGAGGAGTGATTAATGTAAGGAAACGGAGTTATTATGTATATTCGGGACAGGGTACATTGAGCGCGCATCACTGATGCTGAGCGCGCATCACTGGTATGCAACGGGATCACGCCGGCTCAGAAAATCTGCGCACGGCACGCAAAATGCAGAACCAATGGAAGAGCGCCACGCGACAAAAGCCACGACCCGAGCGACAGCAACGTCGGCAGCCTAAGGGCAGAGGCCGCAGCCGAGCCCAAGCAGCGATCGCGAAAAGGGTACGACGGATCTTGAAAAATGCGTGGCTGACAGTCGTGTTAGAACATTTAAACTGTGCGGAAGTGCGCGTACCAAAAGACGACAAAACGAGAGCACCATGCTGACAACCGGGACACTGAACAAACAGGAGACACACAAGGCCAAGGATTACAAGGACATCGAAACCATTACAAGGACATCGAAACGCAACGTTAGAGGACAACACTGACCAACAAGTCGCAACGCACACACGCATAACAAAGCACAACAAAACATATTTTACAATACAACAGAATGGAGCGCGGGTAAGCTGGCCACTGACTCTGGGGAAAAATGGGCGGGATTTTGTTTTTGTTGCGGTGTGGTTAGGGTAGTTAAAAATATAGTTTAATAAAGCCCGAAATATATGTAAAATAACAGTGCCAAAAGTTTAGTGTCGTGTAGTGTTTTGTGTCGGGAGTGGCCACGGCGTACCGCATGGCCGCAACACGTGTTCCGAGCGTTTCTCTGCACGTGTTGCGGCGATTCAGTATTGCCCGACCACCGGTGGTGACACCAACTCGCATTCCGAGGGTTCTCTGTGCGCTTTGGTGGAACTACTGGTGTCTCTTGGCTCTCTTCCCTCCCTCCCCTTCTCCTTTGTAGTTCGTGCAGTGGGCAGAGTGGCCGGTGATGCCACAAAACATGTTCCGAGCGTTCTCTGCATGTTTTGTGGTATCCGGCGCCGCTCGGGTCGCCGGCAGGGTCACCAATGGCATTCCGAGGGTTTCTCTGTGCTATTGGTGGCCATGCCAGTGTCCCTTGGCCACGTGTAGTCCGCGTAGTTGGCAGGGCGGTCGGCGGCGCCACGGAACATGTTCCGAGCGTTTCTCTGCATGTTTCTGTGGTGTCCGGCATCGCCCGGGCTACCGGCAGATCGACAAGGCGCATTCCGAGGGATACTCTGTGCGTCTTGGCGAGTCTGCCGGTGCCTCGCCACTCGCGTTTCCCAACTCTTGTTAGTGTTGTGACCACGTCCAAATCGCCGGTTGGTGCAACCACGCATACTTTGAGCGCTTCTCGGTATGCGTGGGTGGGCCACCGGAGCCTCATAAGGGGGGAACTATCGAGGCATGTCTCTGAGTCTCGGTATTTTATAAATTTATTGTAAAAGGCCCTGGACAGGACTGAGTTTCTACTCCAGCCCAAGAAAGCTTCTTTACAATGCTTGTGTTGTGTTATGAATAAATAGAACAAATAATGTTTAATTAGAATTTATGTGATCGTGTTTATGTTATGCCGCTTTATTTATCTCTTTGTGTTGTAGCGGCCGGTGTTTATTTGGTTATAGTTTTATTTTTCTTATGTGCATATGTAAGTGTTTGTTTAAAATCGTGTTACAATTTATGTATATTAATATGCTAGTATACCATATATGCGTAGTAATTATTAATTAATTATGTATATTTGGTGGCGTGAATTGTATTTAATTCTTTTTCATCTGTGTTTTAAGTGTTTTAATACCATATGGCTTGCATATGTCGGCAGCTATGTATGTATATGTATGTACACTTGAGCTTCGCCGGCATATGTTTGTAGATATGTAAATATGTATGTAGCTTGATGTAAACAATATTTTTTGCCGCCGTAGAAACTTGTAGATTAACAATATGTAATAAAATATTGTGTATTAAAAATGGATGTGTGGTAATAAATTGTGGTGATGGAAAAAATTGCCGGCATACATATGCATGTACATATGTATATATATAAGTGTATTGTATGTGAGAAAACAAATAAGTGATTTTGCTTCCACAAAAAGAAACCAACTTGACTTATTATTTGGGACTTGGGAAAAAATATTTAAATTTCAGAAAATAATTTTTCACCAATATGGCGCCTTATGTACAAGGCTATGTACGGACTTTTATATATAAGCAAATGTGCAAATATGGCGGCGGAATATATATTGGACGCGGTAGAAAAAATTATATTTCAATATAATTTGTGGACTTGCCTTTGCATGGGCAATAATTGCTGAACGGAGTGTTCGGATAGGTAAGCACCAATAAGGTAAGTATATTTTTGCACAGGAGTTGCCACTTGGCAATGTACAAGTATATGGAAAAATATAACTTATCTGGTGTCTGTTTAGGAATTCCAACGATGCTTGCTGGGGCGAGCTTAATGATTTTGTTGATGCAAGATCCGGCTCGAAGGACCAATGTTTCGGGGGTAGGCTGGTCTTCCTCTGTGGTTGACTCCGTCGTAGATATGAAGCAAATAAATTATGCGTGGGTGCGTCTGTTCTAATTCACTTGTATTTTCGTAATAAAAACATGTCGCTTAAAACTATTACAACTAACTCTAAAAGCTAAATGTTGCTAGGGAGTGGTGGAAATTTACATTCGGTAAATGAGAGGATGGGAGACGGCAGCTCCTTGTTCGCTGCCTACTTTTAGGCATGAACAATACCAAACCAGGAAATTCACCCTGGGGTATTAATAGCTAACAGTATAGTTGCAAGTAATAGTGCAATAGTCCGTATTTTAAATACAACCAATAAACACATCAATATAAAACAGCCTAACATTAAATCTGAATCATTACCAAATTATGAAATAAAATCAATAACCAATACAGGTAAAAACAATAGAACAAATGAAGTCTTGAGTAAACTACTGTGAGGAGCTGTGAATGCTTCTCACACAAGTAGTATAACTCGGCTGGTTTGTTATATATTTGTATATAACAAATATATATATGTTGGGTATGTGTATACATATAAACATATATATTTGTAAATATATACTAATGTAAGCAAAGCCGGCGCCCGAAACACTTACAAGGAGACAGGCCGCGGCCGGACCTGAGTCGCGGCGAATTCGCATGCTGTCTCGCTCTGACGCCTGGTGTCAGCGTTTAGGTACGTGTCTCGCAGCTAGGATGGCTGGACACGTACCGTTTATGTGGAGGACAAAGAGCCGTTGGGGTGTGAGCAGTACGATCACCGTTTATAGTGATCGCTGTCATACCAACGGCAGGCGTGAGTTGATACGGCCCGGCACCGTTGTTGCTAGGTGCCAAAACGGCCATCACGCCACCTTTGCCCTTCCTTTGACATTGATGCTGACAGGGCCCGGTCCAGCGAGGTAGCAGCGCGTATAAAAGGAGCCGCCGACCGACCGCGAGGAACAGTTGAAGTCGGAGTGATCACGCGAAAACTGAAATACGGCCGGTACGAGTATTAATAAACGCGTCGAAGACAAGTGCGGAAGGATACAACGTGCCTCAGTGAAAGTGGAACAAGGACTACAAGGACATTTGCAAGGACTTTTATGCTCTACACAAGGAGCCAGAAGTAGTTCTAAGAGTTTGTGAAATATCATAAGTGCATAGAAGCATAGATAACACTCTAAGTTACAAAAGTTGTACATTATCTAAGTGCGGTTTCGTGTCTGACTGAGGTCAAGCGTTACGAAAGACTTGCTCTGAGGATACATCTTGCAAGGCGAATCCGTGCCATCCTCGTGTCGATTTAGTGAGCCTGGCATAAGGCAAGGTGAAGTGCATGTACACCAGCGGGTAGGAGTGCTGACAAGAGAGCCAATAGCGAAACCTGGCGTAGCTGGCGTAGTGGGCAATAGAACCTAGTCCCGTAGGCGAGACTAAACCGATCGTTGACTGGCAGGAGAGCACATTGTAAGGTGTTCCAAAGGCAAGGGTAATAGTACCGTGAGGCTAGTTCAGCACGCAGCCAAACTAGGTTTAAGAAAATACAAGTGTATCAAACAGGCAAATAGCACGCAAAATACAAATACATACTTTATGGGGTCGGAGATGTTTTCTGCCTGTTACATACTTTTGCACAAAACCATTATACCCCTTTTACCCATTTTATGGGTTAGGGGTATAAAAAGACAAAAGTGAAACTTGCTACAAAGCTGTTTTCCCATACAGTGGCGCAAGCCATAACAAGAGCAGCAAGGCATGGTTTGCTTGAGGGCTACAATTGGAAGGAATGTCATAAGTTGTTTAAAAATGTACGGAGCAAAGTCACTAGCTTAAACATTTTTAATAGTAAATTATCCACTTGTTTTCTTGTTTATTAAAGATTGGTTTGATGTGAAAAACGCAAATGTACCCCGATGCGATGCTAGGACACGCTGCCATGCCTATGGTTTGGCTTTCGAAGAACAGAATAAAATATTGGACTAAATGACAGAAATTGTCAAAGAAATGAGGGCAACTAATAAGAAATGCTTGCCACCTTTTCAAAAAGGTAAAGACTTTTTTTTTATTTAAAAACGATGTTATACAGGAATTATTCAATCAAATAAAGCTCTTAAATGGCTTTATGCCTATCTGAAGATAAAATACTGTTGTAACTACATCCTTACATACCGCCTTAACCAGGATATTTTGGAAAATTTTTTTGGCATAATTCGATCCCAAGGAGGCTTGCACGACCATCCAGATCAGCTGGAGTTTAAATATAGATTACGATCCTATATTCTTGGTCGAAATAATGGAGTTATCTCTGATGCTGCAAACGTGGAGAACGATGACACACCAGATTTGGAATGGTTTGAAAAACCTATAACAGGTAGATTCAAATCTTTTACTATCTACACTTGTAAATCTTAAGTCCTTTAAATTTACAGACAAAATAATCGCCCGTATTCTCGTAGTCGTCGTCGACGTAAAACGTCGTCGTCTGACGACGACAAACAAAATTTGGTATTCTCGTAGTCGTCATCGGTACCTATCGACAACTATTGTCACATAATCGGTATTCTGTAAGTAAAAGTGACGACGATATTGTCTTGACACGACTTTGTTTTTGTCGTCGAGGTTTTTAGTGACGACTGCCAACGAATGATTTAAGAATTTAATTGTTTTTGTTAAATAAAATATAAATTAAATAAAAATAAAAATAAATAATAATGACGCAAATTTCAATGAGGATAGGAAGAATATTTGTAACTAGTTTTTTAAACGCTTTTGGACCGCTTTTAAGAAACGGCAATGGCTGGCAGAAGGTTAATTGGTGTATAGCATAAGATTTCCGCGACTTAAGCCATTCTATTGAATATTGGAGAGATTAAAAGTTTAAGGTGAAGAAAAAAATTATTGGTAATAAGGCAGAATGTAGGGCAACCGGTGGTGGACTAAACAAACAAGTTGCGCTGATCTCTTTGGAGATATCCTTTTTTTTTATCTGGCCCAAAAAATGTGAAAAGTATAGGCGTTTCCAATTTCAAGGAGCAGGGAGGATGGGAGCGGAAGGAGTAGGCGTGGCATCCAAAATGTCTATGCAGTTTTTTCAGGGACATGACTAGCTATCTGCGTGCAAAATTTTGTAACTCTAGCTGTAAGAATGTGAGAAATATTTGGTTTTATCAGTTTTTAGTTTTCGAATTTATCGATTTCCCAGCCTCCAAGTATGCGTGGCAACCCAATCTTGACACTTTATCTGTCTCGCCTATAGACAAACAGAATTGCAAAGTTTCAAGTGTCTAGCTTTACGGGTGTCGAAAAAAGTTGCGTTCATACGGACAGACGGACAGACACCATGACTGACATTGCACAAAACCAATATACTATGATACTTTCAGTATCAAAGTATAAAAACCATGACTAATAAACAACAGCTACACCATATTTTTGAAAGCAACAATAGTCAATCCTTGCTTATTGCAGCTGGGTTTATAAAATATCACATGGAGCAAGCAAAAGCGTTGACTGCGACGATAAAATAAAAAAAACTTTTCTTTCGATCAAGAATATAATTTAAATAAAGACAGCTCAATCAAGACCTATTAAATGATTCTGTTTCAAACAAAAGAAAATATGCAAAAATAAAGAATTAATGTATAATGATTTTATTTCGTTTATTTTAATTTTTAACATTGCATTAAAAGTAATATTTTCTTATACAAATTCTATTGAATTCAAACATTGCGCCACAGCTGACTGTGACGTAGATCCGGGGTGTCCACAGCGTACCCATTTACCCTTCGTGTGTTCGGTTGGCGTCGGCTTGTGTCTGTGTGAAACGTTAAATTTTCACGCGCTGTCAACAAAGCAGGTTGATGTCGCTCTGCGTCGCATTTTGCATTTGCGTAATTATGATACACGCAAAAAAAAAATTATGATTTACTTATCGCCTTCGCGTACAGATGAAGGCATAAGTTCAGGGCATGTTATTCGCAACTGTTTTAAGCTTTAACGCACTCACTAGCTAACACCTAAGTTGGGGTAAACATGTCTTATATTATTTATATCATTATTTTTCATAGCGTGCAATATTAACGATACTTCTTGGTTGTGCAGTGTAAAGCACACCAATACACTGACACATGCTACCCTCGCTCACCTTGGAAATGCCTGACCATGATACAATTCTACAAGGTAGTCTGCTCGGCAAGCGTCGCACTCACGATTTGGTCCCCTGTTTTCAGTTCGTTGCCGACTGTCAACGAGTAAACATTGTTGCGCACGGGCTGTTTCGTTTTCGGCAAAATATACGTCAAGTCGCGACATGTCGTTTTGCAATTTTTGTCGCGTGCACGTGAGTGTTGACACAAAATTAATTCATTTGCCGAAAAATGAATTCAAGAGAAAGTTGTGGGAGGAATCTTTAAAGCGCAGTTTTGGAACACACGCCAAGATCTGCGAAATGCACTTTAAAGATTCAGACTGGAACGCGTTGACCACTAAAGGACAAGTTTCAAAAAGAAGACGGCTTAACAACAATGCTATACCGATGCCTGATCAAGAAGCCGAACCAGATTTTGTAAGAACCGGCTATACAAATTCATGCACGCAAACAAAGTAAGTTAAAAATTAAAAATTTTAAATTTAACCAAAATTAACCATGGCACAATGTAGATCTGAAGCTGTGAGACTCTCATTGTACATCGAAAATGAAAATCTAAAGAAAGAAAATTGCATTCTTAAGGAAAAGATTAAAACACTTCTGGAGTTGCAGAAAAAGTCGGACGAGTTACAGGAATCCCTGAAAAAAACTTTACTCCTACTCAAATTACAATGCTAACGAATGGCGGAAAGAGGGTTAAATACAAGTCGGAAGATATGTCCGAAGCAATTTGCCTACATGCTGCTGGACCGCGTGCATACAAACATTTGTATGAAAAGGGATTTCCATTGCCTTGCCGTGCAACATTATACAAATGGATATCCAACGTGGACATAAAGACTGGGACCCTGGATATCGTCATTGAGATGATGAAAAAAGAAAATATGGATGACATCGCCCGGCTGTGTGTTTTAGCATTCGATGAGATGAAGGTTGCTGCTTCCTATGAGTATGACAGTAAAGCAGATAATGTGTTGAAGCCATCAAACTATGTCCAACTGGCAATCGCTCGAGGAATAAGAAAGTCATGGAAGCAACCTGTTTTTTTTGACTACGACACACCGATGGACGTGAATGTGGTGCATCAAATTGTTAAAAAACTATACGACGCTAGATTTCCAGTTGTTGCGATTGTTCCTGATTTGGGTCCTGGAAATCGAAAGCTATGGAGAGACCTAGAAATAACAGAAAGTAAGTGTGTTACATGAGTAAAATAATAAACAAATTTTAAGTTTGCTTGGTTTAGGCTAGTCCTGGTTTAGTCATTCAGAGGATTCTGATTCGAAGATTTACGTCTTCGCGGACACTCCCCATCTCATCAAGTTGATCATAAATCAATACGTTGACGGCGGTTTTTTAATTGATGGGAACTTATTGAAGAAGGAGACAGTCCACCAGGCAATAGGTTATTGTGGAAAATCGGAGTTGTCGGCATTATTTAAAATAAGTGATAATCACTTAAATGTGAGATCAATAGAAAGGCAGAAAGTTAAGTTAGCAACGCAATTGTTTTCTTACACAACTGCAAGTGCCATCAGACGCTGCTATGCCTTAGGATACGATATTGAAAATGCCTGCGAAACGGCAAATTTTTTTAAATTGGTAAATGATTGGTTCGATATTTTTAATTCGAAGCTACTTTCAGCGAATTCGATTCCAACAACCCAAGCTTATGGAAAGCAATTGGATACTCAAAATCAAATTTTGTTAGAGATTTCTGAGTTAATGGCATCCAAAATTGTATATAAATCAGGGAAATTACTCCCTTTTCAAAAAGGAGTACTAGTGAACAACTTATCTCTAAATGAGTTGTTCAAATATTTGTCTAGTAAGTACGGGTTTAAATACATAATAACGAGCAGACTTAACCAAGATATTGTTGAGCATTTCTTTGGTGCGATGCGATCGAAAGGAGGACAATTAGATCATCCCACTCCGTTACAATTTAAGTACAGGTTAAGAAAATATATCACAGGTATGAACAATTCTGATAATTAAATTAAATTAGCATCTGTTCTCGTCCGTCCTCGTTGGTAGATATTTATGTTTTGTGTTACAATAATAATGATTTATTCGCATAATAATGTAAATTTATTAACCTTGTACTATGCAGCAAAGAATACAGAGCTATTAAGCGGCAATGGAAACGTCGAAGCAGATGACTCGAATCATTGGCTTAATTTGAGCCATGAGAACATGCAAATCTCCGATACCCAAGAAGCAGACAGTTTTTTTTTTTCTAATTTGGATATACCATCGACTATTCAAAACGATGAACTTGACGAGTTGACAGACGACGGAATCGAATATGTAGCAGGCTACATAATTCGGAAATTGGGAATTCCAGAAATGCTGTCCAACGAACAATCGTTTACATACGTAGATGAGATTTCGAGGGGTGGATTGTCAAAACCATCTACAGCTTTCATTTCGTTAATAAAACTATTAGAACTAATTTTTATACGTCATTTAGCATCGGAATTTAGTTTAAGTAAAAATATTAAGAAAAACCTTTTGCCAGCTGCTACAGATGTTGCTTTAAATTTAGATATAAAAAAATTTTATTATAAGATTAGAATTTATTTTAGAATTAAAGCTTAGTACGCAGTAGCTAGAAATATTTCTAGCTGTGTCAAACTCCATATAAAAAAAACGTTAGAAATAATTTCTAGACAAAATTTCTAGAGACGTTTCTAATGAGTTTACGCAGCAGCTAGAAATGTATACTAAAAAAATGTTGAGAGTTGCCACATCGATTACATTGAAGTGGATCGTGTGGATTGCATTGAACAGCTGAATTTCTGCTAGAAAAAATGAGCAGCACATTATTTGTAGGCGTCAAGTGTGCAATGGAGGGTATTTTGAGCAGCAAAAAAAATAAAAGTCGTGTAAATCAATTTTTACACGAAGATAAAATAAAATTAATCAACGCAGTGAGAGAAAATGATTGCATTTGGGACCTTACACACGCAAAGCATATGGATGCAAATTTTATTAGAGCTGCATGGGAATCAATTGGCGTGCAGATGGAGAAAAGCGGTGAGTACTTATCTCGTTCTTATTTACATAAATAATACAAATAGTTAATTTGCTAACTAGCGGAGGACTGCAAAAATGCATGGGTTTCCATGAAAGAAAGCCTAAAATACCAACGTGCCAAGGCCAAGAAAAGTGGCAGTGCTGGAGGCGTTGTGCTGGACGCACAAAAGGTTAAGCAATCAATAAATTGGCAGTACGGTGATTTAGTGGCGTTCGTTCCAAAAATATCTACGTCAAGGCGGTCATTGCGTGTAATTAACTTTAATTCTTGTTCTAAGTTTTGCATTGTTACAGCACGATTAACATGGGCATTTTTGAAGGCCCTTCCTGCAGCTCCAGTGACATTTCAACTGGACCCCCTACACCAAATGTAGATGACATGTTAGGGGAGGAGCCGCCGTCAGCAACTTCGTCATTTAATTTTGAGTCTCTCGTTGACGTGACCTTTGATTCAGAAATTATTTCGCCCACCCCACCTACATATGATTATGTAAGTATTAAATGTACTTATTTATAGATTAAATTTACTTTAAATATTTTTTCACAGCAACCGCGCCTGTCAAAAAACGTAAGGTCGAGAAGGTGATCAGCCCCGAGGAGCAGATAGTGGACATATTGCGAAGCCACTTGGAGGATAGTCAGAAGGAAAAAGAAGAGAAGGCGGAGAAGAAGAAGGAGGAGGAAAGGAAGAGGGAGAAGGAAAGGGAGGAAACTCGACCCATTTTTAGTTACTGGGCCACTTTATTTGCTCAGTTGTCACCACTGCAATCAATTGAGGCGGAAAGGGAGATGAGCGAAATACTGCATAAAAAATTAATGAAAACAACAAAAGCGGCAAATAAAGTTATTATAGTTATTTATTATAGTTATTTATTATTATTGTTTAAATTATACAATTCCAGCAAGCTCATCCTGAAATTCCAAGGAACCTTCCTCAGAATTTACAAAGGTTTTAATATTGTTACGTATAAACTTCGGATATTCTTCTATACGTCCGCGGAAAACATCATGCATTGGCTCTGAAACGTATGGCGGTAAATCATTAGTATCACCGTAGTCTACAGGGCCAGTACGCATTATGTAGTTGTGCAAACCACAACAAGCTGCCACAATTTATTGGGCTCTTTCTGGGTGACACAATAGTGTTCGTTGCATTGCCACCCACCGCTTGGTCAAAATTCCAAACGTATTTTCAATACATCGGCGGGCTCGACTTAGCCTGTAGTTGAAAATGCGTTCGTCTCTCTGCAACTGCCGGGAGCCATATGGTTTCATTATGCGCTTGGCCAATGGAAACGCATCATCCGCCACTAAAAAGTATGGAGTGCGCACTCCATTTACCAAGCTGTCTCCTGGAAAATTGATTTGCTCTGATAACACAGCTTTTCCCATTGTGCTGTGAGAGAACGCGTTCATATCTCCCTCGCTTCCATATGCACCAACATCAATGTATGTGAATTTATAAGAAGCATCGCAGACGCCCATCAGTATTATTGAGTGAAAGCCCTTTAATAACATATAAAGTTAAATGTAATTGTTGCATTTTGTAATCAAATATGTAATTGACCTACCTTGTAGTTGTAAAAAGCACTGCCACTTTTATGTGGTGCCTGTATAGCCACATGCTTGCCGTCAATAGCACCAATACAATTGGGAAAGTTCCATCGCTCCATATACGCTTGTGCCCATTGTGACATGGACTCCTTATTCCATATCGGAAATTCCGTCCTCAGCACATTGCACAGTGCGCTGCATACCAATGCGATTGTGGTTCCCAAATGTTGTTTGCTGATCCTGTATGTTGATCCTATATGGCGTTGCAAATCACCTGATGCTAAATATCTTATATATAATAAAGTTATGCATTGTTAGTAGAGATATATATATGTATTTATGTAAAAAAAAAAAAGGAAATAGCATACTCAAGAACAATGGCAAACTTCGCTTTAAGGGGTATAGCGTCCGGCCGTGTGTTCATTTTAGCGACCAGATGAGGCTCCACCTGAGCAAACAATAGCTCGAATTGCCTTTCCGTCATATGGAAGTTTTCGTAAAACATACTTGGTACTTGCACCATGTTCTGAAACTTTAAAATATATATGTATGCGCTTGTGTTTATATATTTATGATAATTTTATACTTACATCTCTGCTAAAGCGTCCCTTATCATTTCTTTCTTGTAAATAGCGATTGGCCCAACACAGCCGCTTTCGCTTCTTATTTTTGTTTTTATACTTTGATACCGAAGGTCTCATAGTATATTGGTTTTGTGCAATGTCCGTCATGGTGTCCGTCTGTCGGTATGAATGCAACTTTTTTCGACACCCGTAAAGCTAGAGACTTGAAACTTTGCAATTATGTTTGTCTATATGCGAGACAGATAAAGTGTCAAGATTGGGTTGCCACTCCTACTAGGAGGCTGGGAAATCGATAAATTCGATAACTGAAAACCGATAAAACCAAATATTTCTCACATTCTCACAGCTAGAGTTACCAAATTTTGCACACAGATAGCTAGTCATGTCCCTGAAAAAACTGCATCAAAATTTTGGATGCCACGCCCCCTGATTTCGCCACCATCTCCATGAAATTGGAAACGCCTATAGTTTTCACATTTTTTGGGCTATAGCCACCAAATTTTGTGTCAAGATAGATATTGACGTTCCCCAAAAAAATGCATCAAAATTTTGGATGCCACGCCCCCTGATTCCGCCCCCATCCCCCCCTTCTCCATGAAATTGGAATCGCCTATAGTTTTCACATTTTTTGGGCTAGAGCCACCAAATTTTGTGTCAAGATAGATATTGACGTTCCCCAAAAATATGCATCAACATTTTGGATGCCACGCCCCCTGATTCCGCCCCCATCCCCCCTTCTACTTGAAATTGGAAAAGCCTATAGCTTTCACATTTTTCGAGCTAGAGTCACCAAATTTGGTAGGAAGATAATTTCGATATCTCTTATAGTTTTTAAGCTATAACCGGTAGAAAGATAGAAGGTAACATCTACCAAAGATCTGCATCAAAATATTGGATGCCACGCCCACCTAACCCACCCGCCTTATAAAATCGGGATCGGCTATATCTCTAACAGTTTTGGAGCTAGAGCCACCAAACTTGGTAGGAAGATAGATAGTGACAGTTAAAAACATTTGATTCAAAAATTTGGATGCCACACCTACCTCTGTCGCCCACCTTTTAAATTTGGAAGTTAAGTTATCTTCCACAGTTTTTGAGCTGAAGTCACCAAATTTGGTAACATGATAGCTGGCGATGTTTACCACATGGCCCACTTCCTTCGCCCCAGCATTCCCCCTTATCAACCGTTCTTTTACTGGTATCAAAGTATTCCGCAGTAGGTTGCATCCGACTGCAACGTTTTTACTTGCGTTTTCAGATTTGTGTGCCTTTGACAATTGATTTACGACCCAAGTAGCGTTTGTTGTTGGGCCCGCACTGCTACTTTTTGTTGGTGTCATTGATTTAAAAAAACAACAACAACAAAACAAAACTTGGTCCGTCTAGAAAAATTTTGCACACCAGAATATGTTATAGGGGTGGTTTTACCTACTTGCTAATTATCAAACTCAGAAAAAACGTAACACATAAACACATACATAGAAACACAAGAAATTTTACTTATGTTCTACCATTTGCCATTGCTTTGATATAATTTTAAAGCTGACTTTTGTAACTTTTGCAAATGAACATATGTTAGTACATACATATGTCAGTACATTGTTGTTCTCCATAGTATATGTATATTAACAAATGCAAGTGCAAATATAAATGCATGCATACATTGTTGACTTCTGAAGCAAGCTAAAGGAAAGCAAAAAATGTTCACCAAATATATTCCGTGCAAAAAAAATAACAAATAGAAATGAAAGAAAATTTAATTTTTAATATATGCAAAGTTGCATACATATGTATGTACACACATACATGTAATTGTATTTGTTTTTATATACCGATCCGTTTGCGCGAAAATAAATAATCTCAAACACCTTTGTATAGGGGTGGATTTGCCTACTGGCTGCTTATATACCTCAGACAAAACGTAACACACTAACATTAGTGATATACAATTTCGAACAAGCAAAGGGCGGTCACATAAGTTTGTTTACAAATCTATGCATGCCTGCGTCGTACGTGTGAATCACGCTTTTGGTCCCAAACCCAAAGAGCCGCTTAAGACTTAATACGGGATATACACGTGCAGCATGCTGCGCGCAGCAAGCAAATACATTCACAAAATATGACTGTAGTTGTCGTGCATGTGAGTCCGCTCTTGATTGAAAGCCCAAAGAGGCGGCTCAAAATTTGATCAGAGCGCGCACATCGCTCTTATGCTGCGAGCGTGAATTCAAAATAATTTGAAATCACGCTCGCAGCATGTGTGTTTGTTGTTGTCTATTTACTCTCATGCTCTTATCTTTGCGTGCGCTCTTTTGATATTGTCCCCCATTGACGTATGCAAAGACTGTCTCTTTCGTAAATATTTGTTAATTCCGTTATATTTGAATGATTTTAGTTGTGTACAGCTGCACAGTTAAATTACGTGATTTTAGTTTTGTACAGCTGTACAGTGAACCTCGATGCATTATATAAAATATAAGATTTTGTATATTTTAAATATATTTCGAGTATATGACTGTAATTGTAAGAATTAATATTTGTATTGCATTGTACAAATGTGCAAATGATATTCAAAGAAAAAAATTAATATATCTAAATTAAATAAATAAATAAAAAAAAATTAAATATTTTTGAATATTATTATTTTCTTAACTGGAACTCGCACCTCAATAAAACGATTACCAAGGCTTCACATGCTTTGTGGGCATGTCGTAGACTGTATGGTAAAACGTGGGGACTTGACTCCAAATCCATCCTGTGGCTTTACTGCATGATGGTGAGGCCTATTGTGACCTATGCTGCTCTTGTGTGGTGGCCCAAGGTGCAGCAGATCACGGCCATTCAGAAGTGTAGCAAGCTGCAACGGCTTGTGTGCGTATCTCTGTCGGGAGCTTTACGCACATGCCCAACTGCGGCTATGGAGAAAATTATTGGATTGACTCCGCTACACATTCACATACAAGAGGGAGCCGCTAAAAGCCTTCTTAGAATCAAACTCATATCTGGGTTACTGACCAATGACGTTGGTCACGTCAGTATTTTAAATAATGTTTCTGGTTTAGAGATCTGCAGCCGGACAGATCTCATGACCACGAAGCTCTACTTTGGGGCGAAATTTAGGACTCTCATCCCAGACCGTAGGGCATGGGATAATGGCAACCCTTGTAGTGACCCCAGGGGCCTGCAGTGGTTCACTGATGGGTCCAAAACTGATCAAGGGGTGGGTGCGGGGATCATTGGACCTAACACCAGAGTCTCGATTGCACTAGGCAAATGGCCAAGTGTCTTTCAATCAGAGATTCATGCCATAGAGGCCTGCTCTAAACTCATCCTGGATAAGAGAATGAGAGGAGCTAATATATACATCTTTTCAGACAGTCAAGCGGCGATCAAGGCTCTATCCTCTTGGAGGATAAGCTCCAAACTCGTCCAACTTTGTGTTGGGTTCCAGGTCATGCCGGAATTCCCGGCAACGAAAACGCGGACGAGCTGGCAAGAGCCGGCTCAGAGACTCCTTTATATGGCCCCGAGCCTTTTTGTGGCTTAGGGTGGGCTGCTGCCAAAGATATGGTAGAAAGGTGGGTTAAAGGAGCGAAATCCATATATTGGATATCTAGTACAGGATGTCGCCAAGCTAAAGAGCTGATACATCCTTTAATAGGCAGGAACACTGTTGGGTGTTCCAGGATGAACCTAAGACTATTGGTGGTCTACCTCACCGGCCACCATGTCTTAAAATACCATCTTCATAAAATGCGTCTGTCCACGGACACGGAGTGTAGGCTCTGTAAAGAAGACGACGAGACGACCAAACACATTCTTTGTGAATGCCCAGCCATTACTTGGTCTAGAAGGAGGCACCTGCATAGTGAGTTCTTGACAGCTATGCAGATCAGGAAAGCCTCGACGGGAGATCTACTAGCCTTCTTAAGGGAGGTTGAGCAGCTCTTGTCTCAGTAGGGAGTCACATAGGCACAAAAGATCGTTTGGTCGCAGTGCCTCAATCTCTGTCGGGAGATCTCCCCAATATTTATTATTATTATTTTCTACTAAAAACGATTAATTTAAATTTTGAACAAAAAATACAATGTTACTTAATAAGAGTGTTGCCAACTTTTGGTTGGAAAAAAAGGTGTTTTTAACGGGGAGAAAAGTTTAAAAAAAAACTGAAAAATAAAAAAATCTATTTTTTATATCTTACACATAATTGTTTGTATAGTCCATAATTTCGTCTAACTCTAAATCGGCCTGGGACTCCTTCTCGGACGACATATTCGTATCAATCATACGGAGGTAGTTAGAAGGCAGCTCGTTACCCATATCTGTATATGTACATAAGTTCGAAATAAAAATCAGCTAAACGGGTTTGACTCATAAAAAAATTTACCTTATGCTGAGTATGCTATTAAGTGTGCTAAGGTTAATCCTATTTCGTAGCTTGGATTTAACAAGGTTAACCTGGCTAAAAACTCTTTCTAAACCTGCGTTAGACCATGGCAGCTACAGAATTTGAAGTGCAACCGTGGACAGGTCTAAAAATCGACGGTTACCTCCCGAATGTTTATAAAGGTATACTTCTTTCCAAAAGTTTGTTGTGTCGCTCACGTTTTCCCAATTGACTAAGACTAAGTCTTTACATTGGCGCTCAATTTGCGAAATATTTTGGACATTAAAGAACTCTAATATTTCTGTGAAGCTTTTTTTTTGCCCGCAAAATATTTCGATCTGCTTTAGAATATTTAAATTATCTGATAGCCAGAAATTTAAATTTAAAATATTATTACTTCTTACTTACTTACTTTTAAAAATAGTGAAGTAAATAATATAATTTACCTTTGTTTCAATTGCTTAATTAGCTCTACCACAAAATTTGTGCAACTTGTTCAAGGTTCTTTTCAACACTCGGATCAACATACAAAGATTTTATTTTTCTTTCAAATTCGTATCCTTTGTACAAATCTTGATCAACAAATTTTTCAAATTCTTCTATATAAACAAGTAAAAACGTTGCACTTAACTTAACTCCCAAATCTAAAAGGTGGGCGGCTGAGGTAGGCGTGGCATCCAAATTTTTAAATCAAATGTTTTTAAATGTCACCATCCATATTCATAAAAAGTTTGGTGGGTCTAGCTCAAAAACTGTTAGAGATATAGCCGCTTCCGATTTTATAAGGCGGGTGGCTTGGGTGGGCGTGGCATCCAAAATTTTGATGCAGATCCTTGGTAGATGCTGCCTTCTATCTTTCTACCCAATTTATGGGCTCTAGCTTAAAAACTATAAGATATATCGAAATTTCCGATTTTAAATGGTGGGCGGCAGAGGTGGGCGTGGCATCCAAATTTTTGATGCAGACCTTTTGTAGATGTCACCATATATCTTCCTACCAAATTTGGTGGCTCTAGCCCAAAAAATGTGAAAACTATAGGCGTTTCCAATTTCTTGTAGAAGGGGGGGATGGTGGCGGAATCAGGGGGCGTGGCATCCATGTTTTGATGGGGAACGTCAGTACCTATCTTCACACAAAACTTGGTGGCTCCAGCCCAAAAAATGTGAAAACTATAGGCGTTTCCAATTTCTTGTAGAAGGGGGGATGGGGGCGGAATCAGGGGGCGTGGCATCCATGTTTTGATGGGGAACGTCCGTACCTATCTTGACACAAAATTTGGTGGCTCTAGCCCAAAAAATTTGAAAACTATAAGCGTTTCCAATTTCAAGGAGCAGGCAGGATGGGGGCGGAAGGAGTGGGCGTGGCATCCAAAATTTTTATGCAGTTTTTTCAGGGACATGACTAGCTATCTGCGTGCAAAATTTGGTAACTCTAGCTGTATGAATGTGAGAAATATTTGGTTTTATCGGTTTTCAGTTATCGAATTTATCGATTTCCCAGCCTCCTAGTAGGCGTGGCAACCCAATCTTGACACTTTATCTGTCTCGCTTATAGACAAACATAATTGCAAAGTTTCAAGTCTCTAGCTTTACGGGTGTCGAAAAAAGTTGCGTTCATACGGACAGACGGACGGACACCATGACGGACATTGCACAAAACCAATATACTATGAGACCTTCGGTATCAAAGTATAAAAATTTCCAATTCAACCTCTAGTGGTATAAAAATCATTTTTGAGAGAATTAATAGCGAAAATCAAATCTTTCAGCAATTCCGTAGAATTTGTGTTGTGTCTTTGAAAACATTTATTTACTTTCTTTAAATCCGAAAGAATCGGTTTCAGGAATCGCAAATACAGGTAATTCTTCTCGTCTTTAAGTAACTGGTGTAAGATGTGAGCTTTGTGACATTTTTTATTGCTTTCCGTTAAAGCGAAATGCAGTTTCAGCTCTTCCCACTGGTCCACAATGCGTGTGACTGCTAACTCTATTGAGAGCCATCGAGTATCGGACACTTTCGGAATCTTCAGTGGAGTCTTTTGGAATAAACATAACATTAAATTTGAAAACTGCCAAATAGTAATATATCGATGGCTTAATATAGAAAGGACGTAACTCGCATTTTTGTTATTTTACAGGAGAAGCAAAAAGCTTAATAAAACCTGAAATACGAAGTATAAAAATATATTTTAAATTCAATTTTTAATAAAAACTAATAACAAATTTTGTTCCGAACTTGTTTTGTTATATTTTTTATTTTTCGTTTAGTTTTGTTAGATAGGCTTTTTTGTGTTTCATTTTTTTGAAAGAAAATATAAGTTAGAGCTTTACGTAATAGATTTAAAAGTACGCATATAATATGTATGAAACTAAAAATAAAGAATTAAATGAAAGGATAAGTGTTATAAGCCAGAATATGAAAAAAATTTGTAACAAAAACATTTATATCTTATAAGGTAAAACATCATAAAAATTATGGGTGTCTGGGTAAAAACTAGATCCTGCAAGTGGTCCCACTTCTTTTTAGGGATCGCAGTTTTTGCTCTATGTAGAGAGCGAGGGTTGAAATGTTGAATTACAGTCTTGGATCTCTGTGGTATGATTGTATATTCGCCACTTATATTTGTTTTGAAGTACAATACACCTGAAGGGTCATATGCCAAGGCCCGCAACATGTTTACAGTATTATCTCCAACATTTCTTCCTGAAATAGAATAAAATATTGTTAATAAAGCGTTATCTCAGTGTATTTTAGAAAGGAAACAAGTCATAGTGTTGCTAGAGGAAAAGAAAAAAAACTAAATGAAACCCAGTGTACTTGGAACGTAAAAAAGATTTTAAAGATTAGAATTTTTAAAATAGGGCGTTTTGTGGTAAACTTGGACATTAAAAATTGCTCCACCAAACAATATAGCTTACCTGGTCGGATCGACATGTATCGCTTAGGGATACTTTCAAAGTCCAAGAAATCATTGTAATGCAACTGGTGTGCTTGTAGAGGTGATGGTGTTTTTCGTGCCTCCCTGATGAGTTGCACAAATTGAGAGGGCAAGTGGATTTGTTTCTTATTCATTTTTCTCTCAATAAGTGAGTGGGTTGCATCACATTCCATTTGCGTTTGTCCACTTATCAAATACTTGTGCTCAATCGTTACATTCGTTTCCACGCAAAAGCTCAGTAAGGCATTCGACAAAATAACATTACGATTTTGGAAGAAACAACCATCCGAGTAAATGATTATGTGATGGGTTTCAGGTGATCGAGCATGGAAGTTTTTTAAGCGCTTAATAATGCACGTAACGAAACTTGAAGCAACAAGATTTCCATCTGTTTCATCCCAAACGTAATTCTCCGATTCATGTGTGACAATGTTGTAAATTGTAAAATTATGATCTTGTAGTTTCATTTTATAATATGCGGAATTAGCATTTAGTTGAGGCACTAATTTTAATGCTTGCATATCCATACAAAATAGTGCGCATAGCCCGGATGCGGCATTTAATTTGTCGTTATATTTTTCTTCTCGCATTTTTGCTATTTCATCTCTGTATTTTTCATAATTTTCACTGGATACATTATTATGTTTATGTGCTACGCAAATATCACATTCATCCTTTTTAGGCTTAAAAATTTAATAATTCAAGTTCTTAATTTTTTCTGCAAAAATTGGATATGACAATTTCATGTTTCCATTTTCTTTGTTGGATTCACAGTAGTCGACATAAAGCTTATATACTTCTTGATAAGTGGAGAAGTTGGCTTCAAAGTATAGTTTTTTAGTATCTTTTCGACAATAATGGGACTCCATCTTTGGTAACTCACATAGCCATTTTGTAGAAAGGAGCGCCTTTGTTGGTTGTGCTGACCAGCTGCTGCAGATCGTTTAAATTCGATACGCTGACTTGAGGATTTTTCGGGACTCAGTTGCGTGCCATGTTTTCCACCTCTCGTAATCCAATTACGAACCATTTTCTCCTTTAAGCCCACTGTGGAGAGAAACATTTGGCGACACACTTCCAACCGGCTGGAATTATGTCTCAAAAAATATGCGATTGACTGCACACGTCTGGAGTTTTCGGAGCAACTTCTTTTTTTCTCGATAAAGCTTGCAAGTCCCATAACATATAGGTGCTTTTGATCCCAAGACATATCCCAAAACAATTTGAAAATATCTTTTCGAATGGGCTCCGTAAACGCTGAGCAATTTCTGAATGCACTTTTTTTTGCAAAAACTTGACGCACAAGCCTCTCCTAGTTGTCTTGACGGCTTTTGGCACAATACATTTTTTGATACACTCGAATATTGTCCTCCGTTCTCTCTATTTTTATACCCCGAACCCATGAAATGGGTAAAAGGGGTATAATGTTTTTGTGCAAAAGTATGTAACAGGCAGAAGGAAGCATCTCCGACCCTATAAAGTATATATATTCTTGATCAGCATCAACAGCCGAGTCGATATAGCCATGTCCGTCCGTCCGTCTGTATGTACGAACGCGTAGATCTCAGAGACTAGAAGAGCTAGAGACTTCAGATTTTTAACATAAGCTCATCTAACTCCTAGGCAGTACAAGTTTGTTTCCGATTTTCAATAACTATTTCCGTTTTCGATATACACATGGAATCGATTACAAAAATTTCTCGAATTTGGAGAATGTAAAAATGGGGGTTGAAATAATGGGTAACGATATAAATTTTCTGAAAATTTCATCGAAATCGGTAAAGAAACACCAGAGATATCGAAGATTGAAGTTTAGTCACAGATGCATGCAGACAATGACTGTACGCCTTATGTACAGGGTTCGGGGTATCTCCTAGTCGGGAAATTTCGACTAGAGCCTTCTTACTTGTTCTTATTTAAATTTGTCTTCCAACCGGATGGGTTAGCAATTTTCCTTCTCTTGTCAACATTTTCATTTACCGTATTAGTGTCACAACCCATGTTAGAACTTTTAGTATTTTCACTTTTTTGCAATACAATTATCTTGTGAACCGTACATTACTATAAACGAACACGTACTGAGCCCAAAACTGATAGAAAACAGGCTGCGACTTGCACATGTATTCCCGTTATAATATGTCATTGGTTTCATTCATAGAGGTGCCACCGTATAACGTTTTTCTCATATAAATTTGAGCCATACAAATTTTAAACAAAACGAGTGAATTTTATGTTGTCTAGTAACCCTGATTAAAACACTAAATGATGTGCACAGTGGGCGGCTGCAGCCAAAGACAGAAAAAAAGTGTAAATAATTTGCAATTAAATTAGGACATGGAATGTTTTATTTAGGTATTGGTTGCTATATTTGAAGTAAATAACAATAGCTATGACTTTTATGAGATAATTCAAGAACTAAGTGCTATTAAAAACTAATATCAAATTTCCAACCTTGTCCCACTGTCAATTTCTCTTTCATTTTATGCGACAAAAATGTATGCACAAAATAAGCGACAATTGCATTCAATGCAACCTTAAGTGAGTTAGGGCCTTTTCTTTCTATAAATTATTGTTTTGAGTTAGTGCTTTTTTTAAATTGCATATAACTTCGATATTTTTAATCATAGCACATCGAATTTTTGCAGAAATGTGTATTTGGGAGTGGGCTTTTAGAAAATGCAATAAAAGCGATTTCGGAAAAAATTGAGTTACGTCCTTTCTATATTAAGCCATCGATATAAACAACAAACACATGGACAACAAGTGAAAACGTTGCAGCCGGACGCAACCGACTGCGGAATACTTTGATACCAGTAAAAGAACGGATGGTGTGACGGGAGGTAAACATCGACAGCAATATTGTTACCAAATTTTATGACTTTAGCTTAAAAACTGTGAAATATCAATAAAATTCCAAATTTAAATGGTGGGCGACAGAGGTGGGTGTGGCATCAAAATTTTTGAATCAAGTGTTTTTAACTCTCACCATTTATCTTTATACCAAGTTTGGTGGCTCTAGGTCAAAAACTCTTAGATATAGCCGATTCCGATTTTATAAGGCGGGTGGCTTGTTTGGGCGTGGCATCCAAAATTTTGATGCAGTTTTTTCAGGGACATGACTAGCTTTCTGCGTGCAAAATTTTGTAGCTCTAGCTGTCAGAATGTGAGAAATATTTGGTTTTATCGGTTTTTGGTAATCGAATTAATCGATTTCCCATCCTCCTAGTAGGCGTGGCACCCCAATCTTGACACTTTATCTGTCGCGCCTATAGACAAACATAATTGCAAAGTTTCTAGTCTCTAGCTTTACGCGTGTCGAAAAAAGTTTCGTTCATACAGACGGACAGACGGACGGACACCATGACGGACATTGCACAAAACCAGTATACTATGAGACCTTTGGTATCAAAGTATAAAAATAAAACATATAATATAACATATAAGTTCGCTCACTTTGAAAAACAGATATTTAACGATACACATGGACAGCTTCTAATTCAAAAGTGACACTCATACCTTATTGTCGTTTAAACACTCATAAATCATTTTATATTCGATTTGCCGAGAAGAGCTTTTGCAAAACCAATTATAGGTTTCGTAAATTAAAAATTCCAAACTCTCAGGTAGTTGGTGTTTGCAAACGTTACTTACAGCGAGTTGTTCGGAATGGCAGACGCATTTTATTAAAACTAATGAGGGCGCTTCCTTTTTTAGTTCGGTGTACATACTCCAATTTGAGCCCACCATAACATTAGCGTTGTCTGTACCAATTCCGATTAAGTTTTTTTATGTCCAGTTTATAATCAAGCAGTACGTCTTTCACGGCCTGTGCAATGCATGATGCGTAACCAAACTCTAATGACGTAAGGTTTAAAAATGTTGAAACAAATAAACCACGATCAAATGAAAAATAATTGATACCCAGACCTAAATACAAACATTATAAATGAAATTAAATATACTACATACATATATATAAATTATATACTAAAAATAAAGAAATTATTATAGTACCCAAAAGCTTGGTGATGCTGATATCAGTGGATTCGTCCAATAATAGACTGAATTTTGATATTCCAATATCGTTGCGCAAATCTTCTATAAAATGCCGCCCAATAACATTTTTGATAATGCTTGTGCATATTGTTCTGTGCAGCCTCATTCTACCTGCAGTGCCACCGTCAAAGATTTTGGTACATAGGTTGCCTAAATGATCTATTTGCACCATTGCTGTGTGCTGCGCAATAAATAGACATAATGCTGCTTCGTGTTCTATTGTTTTGATTGGCAAGCTCACAAAATCAATTTAATTTTTCTGGTTAAAACCATTCATAGCACTGGTGTGTTTTTTTTGTTGCTGCGTGAGCCCGCAAATCGCTTAATTTTGCATTCATCACTTTTCAACCAAGCTTCGCGACACTTTTGCTTATAGAGATTGTAGAGATGGAAGTTCGCCTTAAACTAGAGGTGGCATTGAAAAAGATCGATAAAAAATAATAAAGATGACAGTTTGCTTAAACTAGATGTGGAACATTGAAGTATCGATAATAAAGTTACTACTTTTCATAACTTTTAAATTAATGTTGGCCACAAACAAAAAAGCGGAAAAAAAGCTAAATACATTTCTGAAAAATTCAGAATTCCCGCTTCCCGCATTTCAAAATTAATACCGCAATTAGGCATCAAAAAAAGCCAGATTTGACGGGAAAAAAGCGAAATTGGGAACACTGCTTAATACCTTAAAAATTTTTAATTTAATTTTCTAAGTTGACGCTGTCTCTAAGGTGGTTCATGTCACTTCCGGTGTTCCGCAAGGAAGTCACCTTGGACCTTTATTATTAACACTTTTCATCTATGATCTTCTATCTTTTATTGACCAATCTCGAGTGCTGATGTATGCTAACGATGTAAAATTATGCATGTCGGGTACTGCTCTGTCGTCTGCTCAAAAACTACAAACTGATTTAGATAATTTTCAAAAGTGGTGTCGTGTTAACAAACTAAATCTTAATTGCAACAAATGTAAAGTCATGTCTTTTTATAGATGCCTTCCTTTTTCAAATATATATTTTCTTGATGGAAGCCCACTCGATCGCATTGAATGTGTTGATGACTTAGGTATCCTTTTGTATGCGAAACTTAAATTTCACAAGCATATCTCTTCAGTTCCAAATCGAGCCTCTAGTACCTTGGGGTTCATTAAGCGCTGGTCGAAAGAATTTGACGATCCCTACATAACCAAAACACTTTACACGTCTTTGTTACGTCCTGTTCTTGAATATGGATCTTGTATCTGGTATCCCAAATACAGGATTCACCAGAATAGAATAGAATCAGTGCAAAAACAATTCTTGCTCTTTGCCCTTAGGAGATTTAACTGGGATAGTAACATTAACCTACCTTCCTACCACAGTAGACTTTTACTAATAAATCTTCCTTCTCTTTCTGATCGCAGAACAATGCTAGGTGTAGTATTTTTACATTAACTAATAAATGGTGAAATTGATTCCTCCGAATTAATCAGCCAAATTAGTTTTGCTGTTCCGATCAGAAGGACAAGGAATTTTCTACCCATTGCTTTTCAAGCTTGTCAATCTAACTATGCTATTCATAACCCTTTTCGGATTTTATGTTCAAACTATAACGATATTTCCCACTTAATAAACGGTGCCACTTCTAGTAGTTCTCTTAAAAAGTTGGTCTTATGTCATTTGTCTACGTTTTCGCGATCTACGTAACCGTACGCTATGCGGTGTGCGCCTCGGTCGGTTGGGCGGGAGGTTGGTTGCTTTTTGCTTGGGTTCGCGCGTTAACAAGCCGGTGCTTGGTATCGTTGGGCCACTTGAATGTACTGTCTTTTTTAGTACATCAACGTCCAAAAATAAAAAAAAAAATTAAAATGTAGTGAGTCCCATTGTAGGACTCTCGTTATTTCAATTTTACTTTTACTTGCATTCATGTGCTCCAGCATTAATACAACGGACTTTTTTGTAGTCCTTTTCAAACGCATTCGTCTTGGTTGTAATTGCTGCATTTTGTGCAGTGCGCCTTTTATTATGTAAAAGGAGTTCAAGAGTGAAAGTAGCAAAAATGAGTGCGGTTGAAATAAAATTTATATTATAATTAATTCAGGAGTATCGATCATACCATCCCTATGGGACGTTCAGTCCAAGGAGTATGCCAGGAGGAATTGATAATAGTAACAGTAAAATTCTTAAATTTATACATAACTTAATAATAATAACAATAATTTAAAAATGAAGAAAATTTAAACGTATATTAAACGTATATTGCCTCTACCAGGACTGCTGTCTGGCAGTGAACGCATTTTGCCATATGTGTTTTTGTCGGCAACTTAGTTTTTAGTATATTGACATCTTGATTTGGTGTTTTTTCAACAACCTCAGCGTTGAAAACGTAAACACAATTGTATTGTTCAGATCATGTGCACCAGTTCGAGACGTGGTGATACATATACAATTTTACAAAATAAGCAATAGCGCAATGCCCCGCAAATTGTGAACTCATAAAGTCACTAGCTAACATTATACGAGCCAAAACCATAATTAATTCGTACGGCATGTTTTTTGAGGTATGTGCAATGTTTTATGGATATATGGTCAAAGTATGGAATTAATTTATGTTTAAATTATACAATACTTTTCTTAACCCATTAAGTACCCATTGAAAGTTTTCAATTCTTGAAAAAGGTCTACTTTTGAAACTTTTTCCCCGGACTTAAACAAAATATGTTTAGATGCAAAAAGTTACTTCAAACAATTCTAATAGTGATTAACAAAATTAAATTAAAAATTTTCTTAAAAATCTCATCGTATGTATCTGTTATGATTTTTTGAAAATTGCTTAAAATGGTAATTTTGGCCACTTTTCATTCAAAATTTTACAAGAATTGAAAACTTTTAATGGGAACTTAATGGGTTAAGAACAGTATTGTGTCATTTTAACATAAATTAATTGACCTTTCCATTGATTCCATACTTTGACCATACTTTCCATATAACATTAAAAATACCTGAAAAAACATGTCGTACGAATTAATAGTGGTTTGGGCTCGTATAATATACATAACATTAAATAACATTAGGTAATTACTTTGTTTTGCCAAAGAACTGCACCCTCATTATTAAAAAATTCCATATATTTTTCCCTAACTGTTTTCGCAACTTGCGAGGCATTGCGCGATTGTGTACTCTGCAAATTTACATATGTATCCCATTGTCTCGAACCTCCTTCCGTAATGCCCCCCTCTTGCGAAACTTCGCTACACACGTACTGACTACAATTCCTATGCCTTAAAAAATTGTGCAAATAGCAGCATGCCAATACAATTGTATTTACCTTTTCAACGCTAACATTAAGAGGCCGTTGAAAAACACCAAATCGAGCTGCCAATATTCCAAAAACATTCTCAACTATTCTGCGTGCCCTACTAAGTCGGTAATTAAATATCCGCTGCTCGTTCGACAGGCCAACTTGAGCAAACGGCTTTAAGAAATTTTCTGTAAGCTGGAAAGCGTCGCCGCCGACAAACACAAATGGTAAAATACGTTCACTGCCAGGCAGCGGTCCTGGTAGCGGCAAGTTTAGCTTATTTTCGTAAAACGCTTTCCCGAAAGGAGTTTGCCGCAATACGCCTCCATCAGAAATACGCCCGTTGACTCCAACGTCCACCATCAAAAACTCATATTTTGCATTAACCAATGCCATAAGCACAACGGAAAACAAGTAAAAACGTTGCAGTCGGACGCAACCGACTGCGGAATACTTTGATACCAGTAAAAGAACGGTTGATAAGGGGGAACGCAGGGGCGAAGGGAGTGGGCCATGTGGTAAACATCGCCAGCTATCATGTTACCAAATTTGGTGACTCTAGCTCAAAAACTGTGGAAGATAACTTAACTCCCAAATTTAAATGGTGGGCGGCAGAGGTAGGCGTGGCATCCAAATTTTTGAATCAAATGTTTTTAACTGTCACTATCTATCTTCCTAATAAGTTTGGTGGCTCTAGCTCAAAAACTGTTAAAGATATAGCCGATTCCGATTTTATAAGGCGGGTGGCTTTGGTGGGCGTGGCATCCAACATTTTGAATCAAATGTTTTTAACTGTCACTATCAATCTTCCTACCAAGTTTGGTGGCTCTAGCTCAAAAACTGTTAAAGATATAGCCGATTCCGATTTTATAAGGCGGGTGGCAGAGGTGGGCGTGGCATCCAAAATTTTGATTCATTTTTTTGGGGAACGTCAATATCTATCTTGACACAAAATTTGGTGGCTCTAGCCCAAAAAATGTGAAAACTATAGGCGTTTCCAATTTCTTGGTGAAGGGGGGATGGGGCGGAATTAGGGGGCGTGGCACCCAAGTTTTGATGGGGAACGCCAGTACCTATCTTGACACAAAATTTGGTGGCTCTTGCCCAAAAAATGTGAAAACTATAGGCGTTTCCAATTTCAAGGAGCAGGGATGATGGGGGCGGAAAGAGTGGGCGTGGCATCCAAAATTTTTATGCAGTTTTTTCAGGGACATGACTAGCTATCTGCGTGCAAAATTTGGTAACTCTAGCTGTAAGAATGTGAGAAATATTTGGTTTTATCGGTTTTCTGTTATCGAATTTATCGATTTCCCAGCCTCCTAGTAGGCGTGGCACCCCAATCTTGACACTTTATCTGTCTCGCCTATTGACAAACATAATTGCAAAGTTTCAAGTCTCTAGCTTTACGGGTTCGAAAAAAGTTGCGTTCATACGGACAGACGGACAGACACCATGACGGACATTGCACAAAACCAATATACTATGAGACCTTCGGTATCAAAGTATAAAAACAGTGCAACGGAAAATTTCAAGGTACTTGTCTCAAAACGGTTCGAGGAGTCGGACAACGTATATAAAAAGGAGGCAGAAGTGTGGGGAGACAAGATAACAAACATGTCCCCAACCCAGGGCTTCATTGCAACAAAATTAATTAAAGATAATATTTTTTACGGGGGCAATTGAATTCCTTGTCCCTACAAACAAAAATAATTGAAAAGGAGCCACCGGAAAATTCATTAAATAATTTGGAAACTGAAGATGGATATAAGTCAGTGCCCAATATCTTTTGATGGTGACGTTTTCACTGACCTTACACTACGCCCATTCCACATAAGTGAAATTAAAAAGTAGTTTATTTTTCCTTATTACTATTTTTATAATATTAATTATAAGATTAATTTTTAAGAAAAGTTTTGTTTTATATAGTGTCGTTAGTGGACTGGCCGTTATTGAATTAGGGGCAAAGCATTCTCATCAATGATATTTTATTTGGAATTATAAAAACTTACAAAATATCATTGATGAGAATGCTTTGCAATATTCAAAAAAGCGTTAAACGGCCAGCCACTACTTTTTTTTGCAATTTTTAATTCTATCGGTCACAAACAAAACTGCTTTTAAGTAATATTTAAAAATAAAATATATATATGTATATTTGTTCATATTTACCTGTATGTATGGTTTCAGTTTAAGTACGATGGCTTCGCATGTTTCAATAACTATTTTCCCCACACAACTTTCCGAAACAGCACTGGAAAACTTTAAGTCAATTAATTTGTTGCCAGTTGCCAAGTATCTCAATGTAATCGAGATGCGCTGCTCAACCGGAATCGCCGCTCGCATTGTGGTATCCTGTTTTTATACCCCGAACCCATGAAATGGGTAAAAGGGGTATAATGTTTTTGTGCAAAAGTATGTAACAGGCAGAAGGAAGCATCTCCGACCCTATAAAGTATATATATTCTTGATCAGCATCAACAGCCGAGTCGATATAGCCATGTCCGTCTGTCCGTCCGTTCGTCTGTCTGTATGAACGAGTAGATCTCAGAGACTATAAGAGCTAGAGACTTCAGATTTTTAACATAAGCTCATCTAAGTCCTAGGCAGTACAAGTTTGTTTCCGATTTTCGATAACTATTTCCGTTTTCGATATACACATGGAATCGATTACAAATATTTCTCGAATTTGGAAAATGTAAAAATGGGGGTTGAAATAATGGGTAACGATATAAATTTCATCGAAATCGGAAAAGAAACACCAGAGATATCGAAGATTGAAGTTTAGTCACAGATGCATACAGACAATGACTGTACGCGTTATGTACAGGGTTCGGGGTATCTCCTAGTCGGGAAATCTCGAATAGAGCCTTCTTACTTGTTTTTTATTATGGGACCTACTAGCGCCAATAGCTGATCAAAAATAGTTGAGCTCATGCGCAAACAATTGCGCAGATCATCCGGCGATGATATACTGAGCTCCTCCAGCATATTTTGGTGGGAAAACCTTGCTATTTTCTTGTAAAATTCTTTCATCCAAAATGCCTTTCTTTTTTTTTGGTAATCTTTTTCCATTTCGGATGCGATTCCGCACAGCAATTCGCTCGAAAAAGACATTTTAAACTGCACTTATAAAGAAGCAATCAACTACTGACCGAAAATCCATTATATGCCCACTAATATAGATAATTGAAATTGCATTTATAAGAACAGCTATATTTATTATTAGTAAAACAAAAACATAACATATGCAAATCATAAAGCTTTCTATAACCTTTTCATTCACACATACATAACCTTTTTAGATCACATATAAGAGAGTTAAGCAAAGATAGATGCTTTGCTTAAATTCACTCGTACACGAGGCTGCGCGCGCATGCTGCACGTGTATATACACCATAACAGAGCGCGCGCGTCGCTCTTATGACCGGCGCGAGATATAAAATAATTTAAAATTTCGCTCCGATCATGCGCCTTTGTTGTTTCCCATTTACGTTCACTCTCTATTTCAAGCGCGCGCTTTGCATGTCAATCATAAAGTTTAATAGCCCTACCTCCTCCGCACACACTAAATCAAAGCTAAAGGCAGGTACTCGTGATTCATGATGCAGATTCTCGCGTGTACGTGTGAGTTTAGGCTATGCAATTCACTCAACTGCAGCCTCTTAGATATGTTTTGCTTTGATTCAGTACGTGCCAAGAAGGTACAGATACTAAGCTTTTTGTTAGTCATGCAGAGCGCGCGCATACATAAGAGAGTGAGCCGAAATGGGCAACAACATAGGCGCATGATCGGAGCGAGATTTAACATGAAGAGCGATGCGAGCGCCTGTTCAAGATTTAAGCCGCTTCTTTGGGTTTGGGACCAAGAGCGCGACTCACACGTATGACGCAAACATGCATAGATTCGCTCAATTCTATGAATGAATTCATGATGCAGGTGTACCTATGCCGACTGTCACCACAGCACGAGAAAGAGCGAGTCTAAAAACAAGTAAGAACGCTTTAATAGAGAAGTCCCGACAAAAAGATACCCTGAGCCAGTGTCCAGTGGAGCAGTTTTTCTTGACTTTTTATTTGTATGCAAAAGTGTATGTGTATCATGTATGATAGAAAAAGTCTGGCTCGATACAAATTAATACCTACATGAACGCACACAAGTTTTTAGCGATCTCCGCAAAAATACACTTATGAAACTCTTTTAATTTAATTTGCAATGTTAATGGGAACACTTATTATTGTAGCAAGTAAGAGTAGGTTTAAGTGCGAAGGTCTCATAGTATATTGGTTTTGTGCAATGTCCGTCATGGTGTCCGTCTGTCTGTCCGTCTGGATGAACGCAACTTTTTTCGACACCCGTAAAGCTAGAGACTTGAAACTTTGCAATTATGTTTGTCTATAGACGGTACAGATAAAGTGTCTGGGGGTGCCACGCCTACTAGGAGGCTGGGAAATCGATAAATTCGATATCTGAAAACCGATAAAACCAAATATTTCTCACATTCGTACAGCTAGAGTTACCAAACTTTGCACGCAGATAGCTAGTCATGTCCCTGAAAAAACTCCATCAAAATTTTGGATGCTACGCCCACTCCTTCCGCCCCCATCATCCCTGCTCCTTGAAATCGGAAATCCCCCCTTCTCCTTTTACATTATTTGAGCTAGAGCCACCAAATTTTGTGTCAAGATAGGTAGTGAAGTTTTCCAAAAAACTGGAACAAAAATTTGGATGCCAAGCCCACACCTTCCGCCCCCCACCCACCGCCGCTGTTAAAACAATTATGTGTGTATCTTTCACATTTTTTGAACTAGAGTCACCAAATATGGTAGGAAGATATATGGTGACATCTACAAAAGATCTGCATCAAAAATTTGGATGCCACGCCCACCTCTGCCCCCCACTATTTAAAATCGGAAATTTGGATATCTCTTAAAGTTTTTAATCTAGAGCCCCTAAATTCGGTAGACAGATAGAAGGCAACATATACCAAAGATCTGCATGAAAATTTTGGATGCCACGCCCACCCAAGCCACCCGGCTTATAAAATCGGAATCGGCTATATCTCTAACAGTTTTTGAAATAGAGCCACCAAACTTTTTATGAATATAGATGGTGACAGTTAAAAACATTTTATTCGAAAATTTGGATGCCACACCCACCTCTGCGCCCACCATTTAAATTTGAAAGTTCAGTTATCTTCCACAGTTTTTGAGCTAAAGTCACCGAATTTGGTAACATGATAGCTGGCGATGTTTACCACCCGGCCCACTCCTTTGCAAGCAGACTTCTTACCATCCGTTCATTTACTGGTATCAAAGTATTCCGCAGTCGGTTGCGTCCGACTGCAACGTTTTCACTTGTTTTTATTTGAAATGAATGTATATACTATATATATACTAGGTGACCCGGCAAACGTGGTTTTGCCATGTATATTATTTCTAGAAAACATTTTTTCAGTTCAATAAAAATAACTATCTAAGATTACTTAACAATAAAGATTTATCTCTCAGCGCAATAGAGTGTAAAATATTCTTGGTTAGTCCGTCTTCAGCCAACACAAACAAACTGGGTTTTTTTCCTCTTCGAGAACATGCCACTTAAAGTTGTCCGCTGGAAAAGCATGGTGTTTCCAAATCTAAGCCACATACAGACAATGTCTGGCCTTATAACTTATTGATCGTCATAGCGAATGCCAATCTAATTGGGAATTGATTGCGTTTGAATTAAATTGACACATCTGTATTAATCATAGGGATTCGTGGCAGCAACACATTTTCGCCTTGAAACTTTCTAATCAAAACGATGGCTTCAATAACGTGTCTCATTAGTTCTTTAATGACAAATCAAGTTACGAAGCAGAATGATCGGAGATATAACCTTCAATTGTAAATGGTGTGGTGGCATGCCTGGCAAATCAAATGACTTTAAAAACTCAATTGGATAACTCACAGTTTCGTTGGTATCGCAAACTGCATCGATAGATTTTTATGACACCAAGTCCCCAGGCAACAACTGTTGTATGTTTAAATTTACCCCATTGACGTCCACATTTGTTGCTGCCAAAATCTCTCTTTCTGCCATCAACTTATGATTTTCGTTTTGTGTGTGTACATCGGGAAATATGTTATAGATGAGAATATTTTGCGAGTCGATGATTGAGCAGAAATCCGTCTGTAGTTTTATGCATCCAGTATTTTCATGCACAGCAACTTTCCCATCGCCAATATCTAACAGTTTTTTAGAGAAAGTTTCGGCGGATGGATCCTGATGCATTTTAACGCGCATGTTCACCGTCAGTTGTACTTTTCAACATTACACCAAAGTCGCGATGATTTTAAGCAAGCGTTGATTTTATCAGCGTACGTCGAAACTGGAATAACGGAAAGTGATTGTCTATAATCACCTAAAGGGAGTAACAAAGTGCCGCCAAAGTGTTAATCTGTCACAATGTTTGCAACAGAACTCCTCCGAAATGGCTCGACCGATTTTCATGAAATTTTATGTGCTTTCGATTATAAGTAAATCCCTATATCTCATAGTAGATAATTTTAGTTATTTTCATTGAACTAAACATGTTTTCTAGTAATAATATACATGGGAAAACAACGTTTGCCGGGTCAGCTGAACGAAATTTGGTCAAGACATAGAGGCGTATAATAAAATTATGCATACCCAATCTTGACCCAATCAGACTTATCCTTCGGGTACTTCCCATAAAAAAAGGACATTGGTGCTTGGGAGGTACCCGAAGGAGTGGTCTGATCGGGATGAAAAATAGATGTTGGCTGATGCGCAAAGCTAACCGATAAGCACACAAAATTTTATATATTAGATTGATTATTAAATTATTTGGTAATTTGTGAAAGTTATAATATTCCTGCGGTGACGAAGCATTATTAGAAAATTGGATTGTCGGTCGGTGATGGTACAGATATGTATGAATTTTGATTTTGCACATTTTCCAATTGAAATGACTGCCCCATATTTTTTTTTTACGTGTGGTAATTAGCTCCAAAAAAGCCATGTCTTCTTCGTCGGCTGGAATCTAATTTTTTGTTTTCTGCTTCAACAACACAAGCTTCTTTTTTCAATATTGAGCATTTCATCCTCCATATTATAAATGCACCGTTTGAGATTCCTAGGATGATGACGTTGTGGCGTAGACGTTTCCACTTAAAAAGTACTCATTTCGTTTTTTTCAAAGATGTTTTCTTGAGACTCCTCATAATCAATACTGTTTAAATCCTCTTTAATATTAAAGTACTGTAAATAATTTATTTTTTGGCGACTTAAATTTCCTGAGAATTGGCGGCATTTTTTCTGGTCCTTTATAAACATCGTTGATGCAAAATGACGCCATTGAGAATCCATCTCATTGACAGTATATGGTCCAGGGTCGCCAGAGCGTTCCAATGGAAATCTCCCTAAATCAGGCCGGATAGTGTCTCTTAATTGTTTGCATTTTTTTTTTTTTAAAGATTCAGCTGAAAAATACATTAACGTTTTGTTATTTACGATATTGAGCATTTTAACAAAACGCCTATAGTTTTCACATATTTTGGGCTGGAGCCACAACATTTTGTGCCAAGATAGGTAATCACGTTCCCCAAAAAAATGCATCAAAATTTTGAATGCCACGCCCACTTCTTATGCCCCCATCCTCCCTGCTCCTTGAAATAGAAAACGCCTTTAGTTTTCAGATATTTTGGGCCAGAACCACCAATTTTTGTACCAAGATATTAAGGACGTTGGCCAAAAAAATTTATAAAAATTTTGGATGCCACGCCCACAACTGACGCCCCCACCCGTCCGCAGCTTTTTTTTTAACGGTTATGCGTGTATCTTCCACATTTATTGAACTAGAGTAACTAAATTTGTTTGGAAGATAGATGGTGGTATCTACAAAAGATCTGCATCAAAATTTTGGATGTCCACCCAAGCCACCCGCCTTATAAAATCGGAATCGGCTTTTTCTTTAACAGTTTTTGAGCTAGAGCCACCAATCTTGGTAGGAAGATAAATGGTGACATTTAAAAAGATTTGAAACAAAAACTTGGATGCCAAACCTACCTCTGCCGCCCACTTTTTAAATTTTGAGTTGTTCAGTTATCTTCCACAGATTTTGAGCTAAAGTCATAAAATGTGGTAACAAAATAGCTATCGATTTTTAACACCTGGCCCACCCCTTCCGCCCTAGCATTCCCCCTTTGCAAATACACTCCTCACCATCCGTTCTTTTACTGGTATCAAAGTATTCCGCAGTCGGTTGCGTCCGACTGCAACGTTTTCACTTGTTCTATTTGTTTTCATTAGATATCTTGCTACTGGTGCTTCATTATACTTTGCTACTGAGAGTATCATAGTATACACCTATCCGCCGATTTACACGATACTTGTTTTACACGATTTCGCTTTTACATGGTTCATAAACTAATGAAATTCAGAACATTTCTAAAAAATCAAGAAGAAAAAGCTGATAGTTTCTCAAAATGATACTGAATAATTTTCGAACATATCTGAATTTTGTAGGTTTCAGCAGCTACATTTTGAAACAATTTCGTTTTAGAATATGTTCACTACGACATAACGCCATTTTTTGGGCAAACTATACCTAGTTTAAAGTTTCTGGATATGTTTTACCCTTGTCCATTTAAATAAATTACTTAATTGCGCAGCATTTTTTTTTTTTATTTTTTACACGGTTTTATATAGGTACAAGTAAGAAGGCTTTAGTCGAGATCTCCCGACTAGGAGCTAACCCGAACCCTATACTTAACGCGCACAGTCATATTCTGTATGCATCTGTGACTAAACTTCAATGTTCGATATCTCCGTTGTTTCTCCGGCAGTCCGTATGAACGCAACTTTTTTTGACACCCGTAAAGCTAGAGACTTGAATAAAGTGTCAAGTGTCCTCCCTGCTCCTTGAAATTGGAAACGCCTATAGCTTTCACATTTTTTGGGCTGAATGCACAAAATATTGTGTCAAGATAGGTAATGACGTTCCCCAAAAAAACATTTTGGACTCAACGCCAAAAAACTGCATCAAAAATTTGGATGCCATCCCCACACCTTCCGCCAGTGCCCACAGAACAAAGCTTAAAAAAAGTTGCGGAGCAATATTGGAATCCTTGGAAATTTCCAAATTGTGTTGGATCTATCGATGGAAAACACATACGTCCAAAATGCCCAGCGAATTCCGGATCAATGTCTTATAACTATAAAAAATGTTTTTTCAATGGTGCTGCAGGGAGTTGCTGACGCAAAATGTATATTTGTCACTATCGAAGTTGGTGGTTATGGACGTCAAAGCGTTGGTGGAACCTTTGCTTCCACAGATATTTACAAAATGAAAAGTTCTGGGGAGCTAAAGTTTCCAAAAGACAACGAATTGCCCAATACCACAATATCTATGCCATTGGTCTTGCTTGCGGATGAAGCTTATCCTCTATTGGTCTGGGTTCTTCGACCATATGTCAGAAGAATTCTAACTTTGGAAAATGAATATTTTAATCGTCGTTTGTCACGAGCACGATGGTGTGTGGAATGTGCTTTCGGCATAATTAATTCCAAATGGAGAATATTATGGAAGCCAATTGAAACTATACCATCTAACGCAGAAAATTTTGTATATTGCATAATACAATATTACATTTAGAAGAACCGGAGACTCACATGACAGAAGGAGAAAAGTATATTAACAACGAACCAAAAAATAAATTGGAAAGTTCAAAGAAAAGAGATCGAATAATCAGAGACACTTTTTGCAGTTATGTTTGCAGCCGTAGAAATGCTGATGGTATTTAAGTTTTCCATTCCTAATTTTGTGTTTCCATGTTAATTTATATTAAACTAGTTAGTGTCCTGCTTGCTTCGCTGCGCCGATAGTTTATATAAATTTTAGCAATAGTAGGTAGATATGAAATAAATAAATAAGAAAATATTTAAAAACATTTTATAGCAAAGTATTTGTTGTGGTGGGGTGGCTGCTGCTTCAAAAGTCAGATTTTTTTGGCGAAGGGTACGAATGTTCCTTGTGAACAATTTATATGGCGCAGAATAAAACACACTTGTGTTCACTTGTAAGGTATATTTTCGAGTGACTTTAAGGATACATAGTGCTTAATAATTAGGCGCCTAACATGTCCGAAAAGGTTTACAGGAGTTTTCTATTGCAGTGAGAGCCGCGGAAAGAAGGAACAGCAGCTCTTGTTTAGTTGCCTACTTTTAGGCATGAACATACCGCCCCCTTTGCAGTATTGCAATAGATAAAAAAAAATATGTTAAATTAATGGCTGCAGGATCCTGACAGAACCCAGCCAAAAACGGTACTTTGGGCCAATGGAGCTCTACCTTGGCTGGAAATTACTCCAGGGAGAATAATCGACGGATACACGTCAGCTCCCAGCTCTATGCTGGTCATGTTTGGCTGGAACCAGCGGTCATCTGACAGTGTGATATTGGCCGTGTTGGCGCTCTGCAATTGCAGATTTGAGTTGGCATCACATGGAGGATGACTTCCTTTTGAGAATCGGAGCACCGAGACTTCAGCACCGCAGTGCGAGCCCTTTGGGAACCGACACGGGTGACGGAAAGGCCAAAAGCCGTTGCCAAAGACGTGTCGATCCTACTAAAATGGCCGCACGGGTCGACCATTGCCCGGGTGTCGAAGATCTTCGAGCCCGTGTCGCATCTTAATATCACCGAGGGCATCACGGTCGTCTTCTGATGCTCCAAAATCGCCGAAAGCGACAGGCCACTCAAAAAACTTGCGGAGGGTCGTGAAGGGGACCGGCTGGCGTGGGGCCTCGTATGGACAGGCACTGGCGAAGACCGATGTGCCTCATGTATATGCAGAAAGGTGCGATAGTCTCCTTGACACTTGCGACACATATCTTCACGTCGACAAGTGGCTCCCGAATGCTGATACGCCAAGCACTTTGGACAGTACTTGTTGACGAGCACCGCCCTAAGCCTCTTTTCCGCAGTCAGCCACATGAAGCGACGGCACTTCTTTAGAGCATGAATTCCGCGACAGACTCGGCAACGGAAGGAGTCAATTCCTCGAGTACGCCTGTCTTCCGCTGAGCGAGGATCTCTGGGATGAGGAGCCATCTTTATTCTGGGAATGACTAAAATCAAGTATTCATAATTAGTACATATATTTAACACTGGATTGAGTGGACGAGTACAAACGAATATGGAGCTAACGGAATTGTTATTTAGAGGAAGGACTTGGATTTTGTGTTTGGATAGTCGCTTCATTAGGAAGCAGGACAAGCTTGGCGACGGGCCTCTTTATTACACCGCGTGTAGTAAGGATATCTATCAGAGCTAAAATAAGTCTGTTGGACGCGCCCTAGACGCCATTCGTTGGCCGGAATGTTGTCTTCCTTTATGATAACCATGTCTCCCGGCTGCAGATTTCTTGTCTTCGATTGCCACTTGACTCTTTTATGAAGCTTCTTCAAATACTCTTCCTTACAACGGAAACACAGTTGTTGGTTGAGAGCTTTGAGGCGTTGCCATCTGTTAAAAACTGACATAGCACTCTCCTTGATCTCAGGCTCGCATATGGACAGAAGCGGCGCAATGATCAGAAAGTGGCCAGGACTGAGCGGCAATAAGTCAGTCGGATCTTCTGACATAGGAGAGATTGGTCTCGAAGTAAGACACGCTTCGACTTTAGAGAGCAGAGTTGAAAGTTCTTCAAACGTGTATTCAAATACAAGAAGTGGACTTGAAACTCTTTACACTAGCTTCCCACAAGCCACCCATATGAGGTGCATATGGTGGCTATACTTGGAGAGGATGCATTTTCGTGTAGCTTCGAGAAACTCGCGATCAAGCACCTTGGAACCTCCGACAAACGTTTTATCGTTGTCAGAGAACATTTGTTGGGGACATCCTCGTCGCTCGGCCAGTAAAACTTTTGATGCCAAATGGTCCGGCGAAGTCAACACCCGTGTTGGTAAAGGGTCTGGAAAACGTGGCTTTTTCTGCTGGTAAATCACCCATTAGTTGGGTTTGCAGTCGTTTTTTATAGACAACGCCTTAATGCCTTAATACGGACCTTGACCTTTGGAAGCCAATACCTATCGGATAAGACGCAGCATCAACTGATTACCTCCGTGGAGCGAAATGCGATGGGTAAATTGAACGAGAAGGCGGGAAAATAAACATGAGTATGGCAGTAAAATAGGGTGCCGTTAATCGTAGCTCAGGTTCTCGGATGCTCTTTAACGGCCTCATGTTCTCAGAAGACCATTTTTGTCCAGAAAAGGATTGAGGTTGCTAATATTGCTGGCCTTAGGGAGTCTTTGCTTTTTCAGCAAGGACTTATACTCCTGTGGGTACTGGGTCTGCTGAGTGCTCTTTATCAGCTTGTCTTGAGCTTCAGATAGCTCTTTAATACTTAGCTCATCGGGAACGTTTTTTGACGCCTTTTGGCAGCGGATAATAAAACGATGTACATAAGCCATCACCCGTTATGCCCTATTAAAATCGGAAAAACGCTCAAGAAGGTCGATGGTGGGGGGAGTGATGGCAAGATTAGCTTTAACGGAACGCTGTTCCAAGTTAGTGTTTAAAATGGAAACGGGAGAGGAGGGCCATGAATCTTGGGAGAGTTTTAACCGTTCTGGCCCTTGCCACCACAACTGACTATCCAGAAGTTCCTGTGGTGAAACTCCCCTACTAGCCAAATCAGCGGGATTATATTCAGAGCGGACGTGAGACCAAATCCCCGTGTCTGTTGCTTGCAGTATTTTTGCAACTCTATTTCCCACAAAGGTGGTCCAAGTACAGGGAGGCTTGTTTAGCCATGCTAAGAGAATTGTGGAATCAGTCCAGTAATAACAATCGACCTTATCATATGTTGATTGTGGAAGGAGAGTGCTGGCCAGTTCTGCGAGAAGAGCTGCACGACACAATTAGAGCCTCGGCAAGGAGACAGTCTTAATTGGAGCCACTTGAGTTATTGAAGTGAGGAGATGCACGTGGACCTGACCATTTACTTCTTCCGTGATATTGGATTTTTGCAGTCGGTTGGAAATTTAACCACCTTGGAATGCGGATCTTTCCCAACATGGGTTAGCAAGTCAAGAAATCTCGCCAGCGACAATCGAGCTCTTCGGGCAGCACATCATCCCAATCTAGCCAAATCTCTTGCATGAATATTTTAGCACGCACGATAAAGGGTGTCAACCATCCAGCAGGATCAAAAAGTTTCGCAATCTGCGAAAGTACGTCGCGCTTGGAAAAAGCTTTCTTGACTATAAAGGCAGAATGGGAGAAAAAAAAACTCATCGGTGTCGGCTTGCTATCTAATTCCTAATGTCTTCGCAACACTGGCTTCTTCGATTTCCAAGAAGTCATCTCGAAGCAAATGGTCTTTTGGAATGTCTCTTAGAACGAATTTCTCATTTGATGTCCACTTTCGTAATGGAAACCCAGCACTCGCTAGCGCTTTACGAAGTTCTCGGATCTTGAGAATTGCGTGTTCCCTGGAGTGGGCCCCTGCTAGTACATCATCAACATACATGTGCTTGGAAATAATGTCACTAGCAAGAGAAAAGTCTTCTTAACATCCATTGCAAGCTGCTGCAACACGCGGATGGCCAAGAAGGGAGCACAAAAAAGCTGATAGTTTCTCAAAATGATACTGAATAAATTTCGAATATACCTGAATTTTGTAGGTTTCAGCAGCTACTTTTTGAAACAATTTCGTTTCTATTTTTGTTATTGTTATATTGCAGGGTATTTAACCATCAGACATAGTAACACGGAGTTCCGTCTCAACACTCTTCAAGTGAAGACGTGCCCACGCAAAATCTGCAGCGTTCAACTTGAGCTTATCTTAATAGCTCCGTTAGCTTTCTTATCTCTGTTCGCCGCGCGCTTACAAGGTATAGCTGATCCAACGTCACACAACAAATCGTCACAAACTGCAAACAAATTTTTGTAAGCGGTTTCAGTAGCTACCACTCGCCCCTTCGCTCTCCTCACCATGTGTGATGGAGAGGGGACTCCAGAGGGCGGAATTCGCCAATTCACCTGGCAGACGCCAACTTAAAAAAAAAACCACCCCCGCACCAACGAAGCGAAAGCTAACCTCACCGATTGTTGCGAAAAAACAACAGCGAATGCTCTCTCGTGACTCCTCGTCTTCTTCGTCGACATCAACGGCAGAAGAAGGAATGGACCAAGAGCCCCTCAACTCTGCCAACCGCTTCTCGCTACTTGACCCTGACCACAACAGGAACTACACGCCTCAGGAAGAACAGCCGGCCCCAGAAATGGCCCCAGAAATAGCCACACCAGTGCCAAAGCCACCGCCAATCTTCATATCAAAGGTTAGCAACATCCAGGACATGATTGAATCTATCACTGCTACCATAGGCGATGACTTCAGTTACAAAAGCGGAAGAGATGGCCATGTGAGGCTTATGCTCAAAACACCTGAGCATTACAGGACTCTGGTCAGAGTCTTTGAAGAATCAAATATTGAGTTTCACACCTACCAAATTAAGCAGGACAGAGCTTACAGGGCAGTCATCAAAGGCCTCCACTTCAGCACCTCCCAAGAATTTATCAAAGATGGACTACAGAAACTCGGTCACACGGTGCGCCACATATCAAACGCCGTAAGTCGCAAAACCAAAGAACCAATGTCCATGTTTTTTGTAGACATAGAACCAGCTAATAACAACAAGGCCATTTTTGAAATCAAACGCCTCTGCAATGCTGTTGTGGTTATCGAGCCGCCTAGAAAATTTGATGATCTTGTGCAATGCCACAGGTGCCAGGATTTCGGTAACACCGAACGCTATTGCCACAAACCGTTTCGATGCGTTAAATGCGCCGGCTTCCATAAAACCTCTGACTGCACCAAAACGATCGAGCAGTCAGCACAATGCGTTCACTGTGACGAAGCGCATACGGCATCATACAAGGGCTGTCGCATTTACATGAACATCATACAAAAAAGATCTAGAAATTCCTCGCACACCAGCCCTAACAATCCCCAGTACCTCCACCAATACAGTCACACAGCTCCCGGCGTTAGCTACGCAAGCGCAGCAGGAGCACAACCATCGAACAACAGCCAGACTCAACCGACAACTGCCAATTGCACGAGTGGCGGACTAGAAGTCATCAAGCAGATGCAGGCCATGATGCAGCAAATGATGTCCCAATTTACAGCTCAGCTAACTCAAATGATGAGTACCTTACTTGCAACATTTTGCAAGTAAGCTTAAAAATTTTAATATGGAATGCAAACGGCCTGTGCAAGAGCAGACCTGAGATTGAAGCCTACATCAAGCGCAACTTCATTGACATTGCGCTGATCTCTGAAACTCACCTTAATGACAGGGCCTTTTTTAAAATACCGGGATACGACCTGGTAGCAGTTAACCACCCTAGCGGTAGAGCACGAGGAGGCGCTGCAGTTCTCATAAAATCAAACCTCGCATACGCAGAGTACAGTATAGCATCCCACACATGGATACAGATAGCAGCAGTCTCTATCCAATCTCCTCAAGGAAGCTTCCAAATAGCGGCAGCCTACGCCCCACCTCGCCACCAGGTAACATCTGCTATGCTCGAGGCAGCTTTCGAGTCCTTGGGTCAACGATTTATCATTGGAGGAGACTTCAATGCAAAGCACTCATGGTGGGGATCTCGAACAGCAAACCCCAGAGGATCTGCACTTCTGTCATGCTTAAGAAATATGGCACTCACTAGCCACTCCACAGGACATGCGACCTACTGGCCCACGGACCCACACAAGCGCCCGGATGTGCTTGATATTGCATTGTCCAGAGGGATAGGCGGGCATCTCATTCACATTGAAAGCGAATTCGACCTGATCTCTGATCACTCTGCAGTTCTGCTGAGAGTAAACACTCCCATATCCCTGCCCGACAAGAACCCACGACTACTAAGAAAAATCACAAACCTGTCGGTGTTCCGTGCGCACTTGGACAGCTGCAACCTGCCACTCAGCTCATTCGCATCAGGGGAAGAACTGGAGGACGCAGTGGAAGTGCTTACTCGGCACATCCACGACGCTGCCTGGATAAGTACACCGCCGCAGAGACCCAGGATCAACATTCCAAGACGGGATCTGTACCTTTGGTCGGATGAGGTAAACGTAAAACTGAGAGAGAAGCGACGGCTAAGAAGGATATGGCAACAGAGCCGTAACCCCTATGACAAGGCAGCACTGAACAGAGCGATCAAAGACCTCAAAAGCACTATCTTTGAACTTCGCAATAATGCTGTAGCAGACTTCTTGCAAGACCTGGAGCCGGAGAGCGCTGAATGTAACCTGTGGAGAGCAACCCGCTACCTAAAGCGTCCTACCAAGCGATTGTCACCCCTTATTAACGCCAATGGGGACTGGTGTAGAAGAAATTGCGACAAAGCCATGGCATTTGCTAACCACTTGGCCGACATATTCACGCCACTCAGTATCTGCTCCGACGAACATGCTTTCGAAACACAAGAGTTTCTCAATGCTGCTTGCCAATTAGACTTTCCCATTAAGCCCATTGACCTGGAAGAAGTCGAATCAGTGGTTCGCTCGCTGAAGCCGAACAAAGCACCAGGCTACGATGGATTGAACACGGCGGTCATCAAGGATCTTCCTAACACTACGCTGCGCCAGATCACAGTCATCTACAACGGCATCTTGCAGCTCTGTCATTTCCCTTCCCAATGGAAATGTGCTGAGATTGTAATGATTGCTAAGCCAGGCACGCCAGAACTACACCCCGCATCTTATAGACCCATCAGCCTCTTAGAAATTCTGTCTAAAATACTCGAAAGATTATTTTTGAACAGATTGCTCCCGCTACTGGAAGACAGGAAACTGATCCCTGACCATCAATTTGGTTTTCGAAGGCAGCATGGAACTCCGGAGCAATGTCATCGAATCGTCCAGCACACCATTGACTCTTTCGAGACTAAGAAATACTGCTCCGCTGTCTTTCTTGACATAAAGCAAGCTTTCGACCGTGTCTGGCATGATGGACTGCTTTACAAGCTTAAACAACACCTTCCAGCTCCATTCTACCTTGTGATCAAGTCATACTTGGAAGGCAGAAGCTTCTATGTCAGATGCGAAGACGAGGTGTCTGAAGTTAGAGAGATAAAATCGGGAGTACCACAGGGCAGTATGCTGGGACCTGTACTCTACACACTTTTCACAGCTGATCTTCCCCTTCTCAACAGTGGCAACCTTCTCGTTGCCACCTACGCTGACGACACCGCTTTTCTCGCTACCAACGTCAGTCCTACGGAAGCATCTGCAATCCTACAAGCCCAGCTAAATCTGACGGAATCTTGGATGACTAGATGGAACATTCTAGTTAACCCAGAAAAGTCGGCTCACATCGACTTCACGTTAAGGAGCCTACGCTGCCCAAACGTGCAGCTTTACCGACTTGACATCCCCATAAACACGAATGTCAAATATCTCGGACTCACTCTAGACCGAAGGCTCACGTGGCGGGAGCACATCAAGAAAAAGAGACAACAAGAGACAACAATTAAAAACGAGGAAGATGGAATGGTTGCTGAGACCAAAATCGCAGCTATCTCTCAAAAACAAGGTGCTCCTTTACAAGACGATGCTCAAACCGATCTGGACCTATGGCATTCAGCTATGGGGCACCGCATCAAACTCTAACATTGAAATTTTACAGAGATTTCAGAACGTCACACTACGGAAAATAGTTAGAGCGCCGTTCTATGTGAGAAACTCAGTCATACATCGAGACCTTGGAGTCCCCACTGTTGCTGAAGAAATTCTCAAATTTAGTAAAAAGCATTACGACTGACTCTACTCTCACGACAACCCACTAGCCATTAACCTACTGGATAACAGCCTCACAGTACGCCGTTTAAAAATAACCCACCCCCTTGATCTCCCCTTCACAACCCCACAAAACTAGTTTAAAAGTAGATTTAAATAAATTGTAATACTGGTGCATCACCATAAAATCTTAGACTTACACTTCATTAAATTTACTTAAAGTCAATACTAGACTGATTGTAAATAAACAAACTACAAAAAAAAAACAAAAAAAAACGACATAGTAACACTTTGTTGTTATGTATATACAAATATAACTCAAACGGTCAGCGCACTTGAAATCTGATCGGCCACTTATGAGTGGACCGATCACGAAGTGTGGGATCCGCAACATAAGCGCTTTTAGCCCTTACGAGCCAGTGCTTGCCCTATATATGTATGTATATCAAATGTATATGCATTCTTTGCACATACACTCCACAGTATATGCCTTCTGCTGCAACCAGCGATCGAATTAATATACACAAATACATATACGTAAGCCGCTCTGCCGCGACAGAGCTTTATACATAATACATAGTACGAATGTTCCTTGTGAACAATTTATATGGCGCAGAATAAAACACACTTGTGTTCACTTGTAAGGTATATTTTCGAGTGACTTTAAGGATACATAGTGCTTAATAATTAGGCGCCTAACATGTCCGAAAAGGTTTACAGGAGTTTTCTATTGCAGTGAGAGCCGCGGAAAGAAGGAACAGCAGCTCTTGTTTAGTTGCCTACTTTTAGGCATGAACATACCGCCCCCTTTGCAGTATTGCAATAGATAAAAAAAAATATGTTAAATTAATGGCTGCAGGATCCTGACAGAACCCAGCCAAAAACGGTACTTTGGGCCAATGGAGCTCTACCTTGGCTGGAAATTACTCCAGGGAGAATAATCGACGGATACACGTCAGCTCCCAGCTCTATGCTGGTCATGTTTGGCTGGAACCAGCGGTCATCTGACAGTGTGATATTGGCCGTGTTGGCGCTCTGCAATTGTAGATTTGAGTTGGCATCACATGGAGGATGACTTCCTTTTGAGAATCGGAGCACCGAGACTTCAGCACCGCAGTGCGAGCCCTTTCGGAACCGACACGGGTGACGGAAAGGCCAAAAGCCGTTGCCAAAGACGTGTCGATCCTACTAAAATGGCCGCACGGGTCGACCATTGCCCGGGTGTCGAAGATCTTCGAGCCCGTGTCGCATCTTAATATCACCGAGGGCATCACGGTCGTCTTCTGATGCTCCAAAATCGCCGAAAGCGACAGGCCACTCAAAAAACTTGCGGAGGGTCGTGAAGGGGACCGGCTGGCGTGGGGCCTCGTATGGACAGGCACTGGCGAAGACCGATGTGCCTCATGTATATGCAGAAAGGTGCGATAGTCTCCTTGACACTTGCGACACATATCTTCACGTCGACAAGTGGCTCTCTTTTCCGCAGTCAGCCGCATGAAGCGACGGCACTTCTTTAGAGCATGAATTCCGCGACAGACTCGGCAACGGAAGGAGTTAATTCCTCGAGTACGCCTGTCTTCCGCTGAGCGAGGATCTCTGGGATGAGGAGCCATCTTTATTCTGGGAATGACTAAAATCAAGTATTCATAATTAGTACATATATTTAACAGTGGATTGAGTGGACGAGTACAAACGAATATGGAGCTAACGGAATTGTTATTTAGAGGAAGGACTTGGATTTTGTGTTTGGATAGTCGCTTCATTAGGAAGCAGGACAAGCTTGGCGACGGGCCTCTTTATTACACCGCGTGTAGTAAGGACATCTATCAGAGCTTAAATAAGTCTGTTGGACGCGCCCTAGACGCCATTCGTTGGCCGGAATTTTGTCTTCCTTTATGATAACCATGTCTCCCGGCTGCAGATTTCTTGTCTTCGATTGCTACTTGACTCTTTTATGAAGCTCCTTCAAATACTCTTCCTTACAACGGAAACACAGTTGTTGGTTGAGAGCTTTGAGGCGTTGCCATCTGTTAAAAACTGACATAGCACTCTCCTTGATCTCGGGCTCGCATATGGACAGAAGCGGCGCAATGATCAGAAAGTGGCCAGGACTGAGCGCCAATAAGTCAGTCGGATCTTCTGACATAGGAGAGATTGGTCTCGAAGTAAGACACGCTTCGACTTTAGAGAGCAGAGTTGAAAGTTCTTCAAACGTGTATTCAAATACAAGAAGTGGACTTGAAACTCTTTACACTAGCTTCCCACAAGCCACCCATATGAGGTGCATATGGTGGCTATACTTGGAGAGGATGCATTTTCGTGTAGCTTCGAGGAACTCGCGATCAAGCACCTTGGAACCTCCGACAAACGTTTTATCGTTGTCAGAGAACATTTGTTGGGGACATCCTCGTCGCTCGGCCAGTAAAACTTTTGATGCCAAATGGTCCGGCGAAGTCGACACCCGTGTTGGTAAAGGGTCTGGAAAACGTGGCTCTTTCTGCTGGTAAATCACCCATTAGTTGGGTTTGCAGTCGTTTTTTATAGACAACGCCTTAATGCCTTAATACGGACCTTGACCTTTGGAAGCCAATACCTATCGGATAAGACGCAGCATCAACTGATTACCTCCGTGGAGCGAAATGCGATGGGTAAATTGAACGAGAAGGCGGGAAAATAAACATGAGTATGGCAGTAAAATAGGGTGCCGTTAATCGTAGCTCAGGTTCTCGGATGCTCTTTAACGGCCTCATGTTCTCAGAAGACCATTTTTGTCCAGAAAAGGATTGAGGTTGCTAATATTGCTGGCCTTAGGGAGTCTTTGCTTTTTCAGCAAGGACTTATACTCCTGTGGGTACTGGGTCTGCTGAGTGCTCTTTATCAGCTTGTCTTGAGCTTCAGATAGCTCTTTAATACTTAGCTCATCGGGAACGTTTTTTGACGCCTTTTGGCAGCGGATAATAAAACGATGTACATAAGCCATCATAAATCGGAAAAACGCTCCAGAAGGTCGATGGTGGGGGGAGTGATGGCAAGATTAGCTTTAACGGAACGCTGTTCCAAGTTAGTGTTTAAAATGGAGTCCAGTAATAACAATCGACCTTATCATATGTTGATTGTGGAAGGAGAGTGCTGGCCAGTTCTGCGAGAAGAGCTGCACGACACAATTAGAGCCTCGGCAAGGAGACAGTCTTAATTGGAGCCACTTGAGTTATTGAAGTGAGGAGATGCACGTGGACCTGACCATTTACTTCTTCCGTGATATTGGATTTTTGCAGTCGGTTGGAAATTTAACCACCTTGGAATGCGGATCTTTCCCAACATGGGTTAGCAAGTCAAGAAATCTCGCCAGCGACAATCGAGCTCTTCGGGCAGCACATCATCCCAATCTAGCCAAATCTCTTGCATGAATATTTTAGCACGCACGATAAAGGGTGTCAACCATCCAGCAGGATCAAAAAGTTTCGCAATCTGCGAAAGTACGTCGCGCTTGGAAAAAGCTTTCTTGACTATAAAGGCAGAATGGGAGAAAAAAAAAACTCATCGGTGTCGGCTTGCCATCTAATTCCTAATGTCTTCGCAACACTGGCTTCTTCGATTTCCAAGAAGTCATCTCGAAGCAAATGGTCTTTTGGAATGTCTCTTAGAACGAATTTCTCATTTGATGTCCACTTTCGTAATGGAAACCCAGCACTCGCTAGCGCTTTACGAAGTTCTCGGATCTTGAGAATTGCGTGTTCCCTGGAGTGGGCCCCTGGTAGTACATCATCAACATACATGTGCTTGGAAATAATGTCACTAGCAAGAGAAAAGTCTTCTTAACATCCATTGCAAGCTGCTGCAACACGCGGATGGCCAAGAAGGGAGCATAAATTTCGAATATACCTGAATTTTGTAGGTTTCAGCAGCTACTTTTTGGAAAAATTCCTTTCCTTTTTTTGTTATTGTTATATTGCAGGGTATTTAACCATCAGACATAGTAACACGGAGTTCCGTCTCAACACTCATCAAGTAAAGACGTGCCCACGCAAAATCTGCAGCGTTCAACTTGAGCTTATCTTAATAGCTCCGTTAGCTTTCTTATCTCTGTTCGCCGCGCGCTTACAAGGTATAGCTGATCCAACGACACACAACAAATCGTCACAAACTGCAAACAAATTTTTGTAAGCGGTTTCAGTAGCTACCACTCGCCCCTTCGCTCTCCTCACCATGTGTGATGGAGAGGGGACTCCAGAGGGCGGAATTCGCCAATTCACCTGGCAGACGCCAACTTAAAAAAAAAACCACCCCCGCACCAACGAAGCGAAAGCTAACCTCACCGATTGTTGCGAAAAAACAACAGCGAATGCTCTCTCGTGACTCCTCGTCTTCTTCGTCGACATCAACGGCAGAAGAAGGAATGGACCAAGAGCCCCTCAACTCTGCCAACCGCTTCTCGCTACTTGACCCTGACCACAACAGGAACTACACGCCTCAGGAAGAACAGCCGGCCCCAGAAATAGCCACACCAGTGCCAAAGCCACCGCCAATCTTCATATCAAAGGTTAGCAACATCCAGGATATGATTGAATCTATCACTGCTACCATAGGCGATGACTTCAGTTACAAAAGCGGAAGAGATGGCCATGTGAGGCTTATGCTCAAAACACCTGAGCATTACAGGACTCTGGTCAGAGTCTTTGAAGAATCAAATATTGAGTTTCACACCTACCAAATTAAGCAGGACAGAGCTTACAGGGCAGTCATCAAAGGCCTCCACTTCAGCACCTCCCAAGAATTTATCAAAGATGGACTACAGAAACTCGGTCACACGGTGCGCCACATATCAAACGCCGTAAGTCGCAAAACCAAAGAACCAATGTCCATGTTTTTTGTAGACATAGAACCAGCTAATAACAACAAGGCCATTTTTGAAATCAAACGCCTCTGCAATGCTGTTGTGGTTATCGAGCCGCCTAGAAAATTTGATGATCTTGTGCAATGCCACAGGTGCCAGGATTTCGGTAACACCGAACGCTATTGCCACAAACCGTTTCGATGCGTTAAATGCGCCGGCTTCCATAAAACCTCTGACTGCACCAAAACGATCGAGCAGTCAGCACAATGCGTTCACTGTGACGAAGCGCATACGGCATCATACAAGGGCTGTCGCATTTACATGAACATCATACAAAAAAGATCTAGAAATTCCTCGCACACCAGCCCTAACAATCCCCAGTACCTCCACCAATACAGTCACACAGCTCCCGGCGTTAGCTACGCAAGCGCAGCAGGAGAACAACAATCGAACAACAGCCAGACTCAACCGACAACTGCCAATTGCACGAGTGGCGGACTAGAAGTCATCAAGCAGATGCAGGCCATGATGCAGCAAATGATGTCCCAATTTACAGCTCAGCTAACTCAAATGATGAGTACCTTACTTGCAACATTTTGCAAGTAAGCTTAAAAATTTTAATATGGAATGCAAACGGCCTGTGCAAGAGCAGACCTGAGATTGAAGCCTACATCAAGCGCAACTTCATTGACATTGCGCTGATCTCTGAAACTCACCTTAATGACAGGCCCTTTTTTAAAATACCGGGATACGACCTGGTAGCAGTTAACCACCCTAGCGGTAGAGCACGAGGAGGCGCTGCAGTTCTCATAAAATCAAACCTCGCATACGCAGAGTACAGTATAGCATCCCACACATGGATACAGATAGCAGCAGTCTCTATCCAATCTCCTCAAGGAAGCTTCCAAATAGCGGCAGCCTACGCCCCACCTCGCCACCAGGTAACATCTGCTATGCTCGAGGCAGCTTTCGAGTCCTTGGGTCAACAATTTATCATTGGAGGAGACTTCAATGCAAAGCACTCATGGTGGGGATCATGGGGATCAGGACATGCGACCTACTGGCCCACGGACCCACACAAGCGCCCGGATGTGCTTGATATTGCATTGTCCAGAGGGATAGGCGGGCATCTCATTCACATTGAAAGCGAATTCGACCTGATCTCTGATCACTCTGCAGTTCTGCTGAGAGTAAACACTCCCATATCCCTGCCCGACAAGAACCCACGACTACTAAGAAAAATCACAAACCTGTCGGTGTTCCGTGCGCACTTGGACAGCTGCAACCTGCCACTCAGCTCATTCGCATCAGGGGAAGAACTGGAGGACGCAGTGGAAGTGCTTACTCGGCACATCCACGACGCTGCCTGGATAAGTACACCGCCGCAGAGACCCAGGATCAACATTCCAAGACGGGATATGTACCTTTGGTCGGATGAGGTAAACGTAAAACTGAGAGAGAAGCGACGGCTAAGAAGGATATGGCAACAGAGCCGTAACCCCTATGACAAGGCAGCACTGAACAGAGCGATCAAAGACCTCAAAAGCACTATCTTTGAACTTCGCAATAATGCTGTAGCAGACTTCTTGCAAGACCTGGAGCCGGAGAGCGCTGAATGTAACCTGTGGAGAGCAACCCGCTACCTAAAGCGTCCTACCAAGCGATTGTCACCCCTTATTAACGCCAATGGGGACTGGTGTAGAAGAAATTGCGACAAAGCCATGGCATTTGCTAACCACTTGGCCGACATATTCACGCCACTCAGTATCTGCTCCGACGAACATGCTTTCGAAACACAAGAGTTTCTCAATGCTGCTTGCCAATTAGACTTTCCCATTAAGCCCATTGACCTGGAAGAAGTCGAATCAGTGGTTCGCTCGCTGAAGCCGAACAAAGCACCAGGCTACGATGGATTGAACACGGCGGTCATCAAGGATCTTCCTAACACTACGCTGCGCCAGATCACAGTCATCTACAACGGCATCTTGCAGCTCTGTCATTTCCCTTCCCAATGGAAATGTGCTGAGATTGTAATGATTGCTAAGCCAGGCACGCCAGAACTACACCCCGCATCTTATAGACCCATCAGCCTCTTAGCAATTCTGTCTAAAATACTCGAAAGACTATTTTTGAACAGATTGCTCCCGCTACTGAAAGACAGGAAACTGATCCCTGATCATCAATTTGGTTTTCGAAGGCAGCATGGAACTCCGGAGCAATGTCATCGAATCGTCCAGCACACCATTGACTCTTTCGAGACTAAGAAATACTGCTCCGCTGTCTTTCTTGACATAAAGCAAGCTTTCGACCGTGTCTGGCATGATGGACTGCTTTACAAGCTTAAACAACACCTTCCAGCTCCATTCTACCTTGTGATCAAGTCATACTTGGAAGGCAGAAGCTTCTATGTCAGATGCGAAGACGAGGTGTCTGAAGTTAGAGAGATAAAATCGGGAGTACCACAGGGCAGTATGCTGGGACCTGTACTCTACACACTTTTCACAGCTGATCTTCCCCTTCTCAACAGTGGCAACCTTCTCGTTGCCACCTACGCTGACGACACCGCTTTTCTCGCTACCAACGTCAGTCCTACGGAAGCATCTGCAATCCTACAAGCCCAGCTAAATCTGACGGAATCTTGGATGACTAGATGGAACATTCTAGTTAACCCAGAAAAGTCGGCTCACATCGACTTCACGTTAAGGAGCCTACGCTGCCCAAACGTGCAGCTTTACCGACTTGACATCCCCAAAAACACGAATGTCAAATATCTCGGGCTCACTCTAGACCGAAGGCTCACGTGGCGGGAGCACATCAAGAAAAAGAGACAACAAGAGACAACAATTAAAAACGAGGAAGATGGAATGGTTGCTGAGACCAAAATCGCAGCTATCTCTCAAAAACAAGGTGCTCCTTTACAAGACGATGCTCAAACCGATCTGGACCTATGGCATTCAGCTATGGGGCACCACATCAAACTCTAACATTGAAATTTTACAGAGATTTCAGAACGTCACACTACGGAAAATAGTTAGAGCGCCGTTCTATGTGAGAAACTCAGTCATACATCGAGACCTTGAAGTCCCCACTGTTGCTGAAGAAATTCTCAAATTTAGTAAAAAGCATTACGACTGACTCTACTCTCACGACAACCCACTAGCCATTAACCTACTGGATAACAGCCTCACAGTACGCCGTTTAAAAATAGCCCACCCCCTTGATCTCCCCTTCACAACCCCACAAAACTAGTTTAAAAGTAGATTTAAATAAATTGTAATACTGGTGCAGCACCATAAAATCATAGACTTACACTTCATTAAATTTACTTATAGTCAATACTAGACTGATTGTAAATAAACAAACTACAAAAAAAAAAAAAAAAAAACGACATAGTAACACTTTGTTGTTATGTATATACAAATATAACTCAAACGGTCAGCGCACTTGAAATCTGATCGGCCACTTATGAGTGGACCGATCACGAAGTGTGGGATCCGCAACATAAGCGCTTTTAGCCCTTACGAGCCAGTGCTTGCCCTATATATGTATGTATATCAAATGTATATGCATTCTTTGCACATACACTCCACAGTATATGCCTTCTGCTGCAACCAGCGATCGAATTAATATACACAAATACATATACGTAAGCCGCTCTGCCGCGACAGAGCTTTATACATAAGCAATCTAATTATGTGTTTAGGCTAAGAACTCTTTTGATTTGAAAATAAAGATCATTATTGAAAACGAACAAAAACGGCACAGATGTGCCCGTGTGATTTACCACATTTTATATTCCATACCAACACATGGCGACCGTGACATAGTGTCACAAGGATTCAAAGTGACACATGGACATTGCATGGCAACAACAACAACAAGAATTTGAGGAACAGCAACTGGAATATCAATACATTATCAAGACATTCTGCATGGCAACAACAACATCAAGAATTTGAGGAACAGCAACTGGAAAAACTCATGAGTAGAGATGGAGTTATGGCTAACCGTGGGGGAGTGAAAAAAAAATAAAGAAAAGAATAGCACACATAAATTGGCTACTATTTAAAAATCAAACACCAATCCCCATGGGCAACTGCCCAGAAACTACAAGAAGAACTTGACTTTCTTAAGTCAAGCCTTATACAAAAAAAAGGCACTAACTCCAGCTCACTCAGTGATTAAGACAATTAAAACCGAAATAAATACAACAACACCTCCACTCCCTAAGCAAATACCAAGGAAACCAAAAACGTGCCCGAAAGATTGCCCAGGACTAGTGATGGCAAAAAAATTTATTAATCGATTATTGTATCATATGATTAATTTTTTTCTTGCGATTATTAATCGCGATTAATCGTAAAAAGTGAAAATAATCGATTAATTTAACGATTATTTTCACAGTTCTACTTTTTTAAGGATTCGTACAATTTCTTATATGTTTTATAGCAAAAATATTAAAGAAAACAGTAAAAGTGACACTTTTTTTACATATACATATTTTCAAAAAAATTTTGTGAGTAGAAATAATAATAATAGTAATAATAATAGTTTTTATTTATTTAAAACAGTATTAAGAAAGAGAAGTTTAGATAAATGTTCCGTTTTTAGCCGGTTTCTCTTCTCTGTTGCCGTATTTCCTGCTTTTGAAAATAGGCGCTCAGCTGGTACGGATGTGCCTAGCACAAAACAGTATCGTAGCGCAACTGTATACAATTTCGTGTAGACCGATCGCATTTCCTCCCAGGCGTAAATGACTTTGCGTTTTAGCTCTAAAACAGGTGCGTTTAGAAAGAAGCTCAGCTCGTCTTGAACATCCTGGTACTCCGCATCTTTTTTGCTTTTGAAAACTCCAACTGGCATATATTTGCTTATTTTCAAATAGGCCATGTAGGGCTATTTCAATTACGCTGGTCAAATTCGTGTCAGTCCATATGTCAGTGGTCAGTGAAAATCCTGACATTTGACCCACCATTTCTTGGAATTTAGCCACCTCTACGTCATACATTTTCATCATTTCTGATTTAATCGTGTTGCGTGAAGGAACTTTATAGAGGGGAAAAATATTCTTCATCATTTTCAAAAATCCTGGTCCTAAAATTAAATTTAGTATTAGTGAATTTACAAAATTAGTCTTGATATTCAATTCATTATTACCTTCGACAAAAGAAAATGGATAATTATCCGTGACAATAAACTCCGTTATTGTCTTTGTTATTTCCTCATGCTTAGGGCCGCCCAATGCAAAGCTGCTCACATTTGCAAATGTTGCTTGGATTTTTGGTTGCGTTTGAACAGGCTTAGGATTTTGCGCTGTTGTCGTTGCTACAACCATCTCCTCTTCATCTTCAATTTCTTCAAAACGCGTGATCGGTGTCTAAAAATCATCATATTAAAATACTTATGTTTATTATAAGCTGAAATACCAACCTTGAGGGACGCAAACTCTTTTGCGTGTTTCAACTTTAAGTGTTGCAACATATTTGTAGTATTTCTACAATATTTTAGTTGCTTTTTACACAGATCGCATTTAATTTCCTTGCTGTTAACCTTGGTGTAATGTTTCCACACTTTACTTTGCGTCGGCGACATTATTTTCACTTTATCAGCAAAAAGTTACATCAATTTGGTGCTGTATGTGTTTGGCTTGCAAAGTTCAGTTTGCGCGGAAGTTCACTTACCCAGGCGATTATTTGATCGAGTAATCGATTATTGATTTGATTAATCGAGTGCCCTTTTGCGATTAAATTTAATCGCAAATTAAAAGAAAATAATCGATTATTGTGTATCATATGATTATTTTTGCCATCACTACCCAGGACCACTGGAAAGCCCTTTTTGCGAAGCTACCTGCGCAAGGAAACCTGTGCGATGACCGGCACCGGTACCGCCTGAACCCATAGGCCCAGGACAACAGCAGCTGAATCAACAAGCGTGAGGGGCAGGCTGCCTCTTACGCCTACGAAGGAGCATCGGAGTGCCAACCGGCGACGACCAGCTGATGCAGCCAAGAAGGACGACGCACAAAAAAAAAACATAGAATGAAAATATAATTTAATTTAAATATATATAAAAGAAAAATATTGTGAAATTTTTTTGAGAATGAATAAAAATAAATAAAAACAAGTAAAAACGTTGCAGTCGGACGCAACCGACTGCGGAATACTTTGATACCAGTAAAAGAACGGATGGTAAGGAGTCTGCTTGCAAAGGACTGGGACGGGTGGTAAACATCGCCAGCTATCATGTTACCAAATTTGGTGACTTTAGCTCAAAAACTGTGGAAGATAACTTAACCTCCAAATGTAAATGGTGGGAGCAGAGGTGGGTGTGGAATCCAAATTTTTGAATCAAATGTTTTTAAGTGTCACCATCTATATTCATTCGTGGCTCTAGCTCAAAAGCTGTTAGAGATATAGCCGATTCCGATTTTATAAGGCGGGTGGCTTGGGTGGGCGTGGCATCCAAAATTTTAATGCAGATCTTTGGTAGATGCTGCCTTCCATCTTTCTACCAAATTTAGGGGCTCTAGCTTAAAAACTGTAAGAGATATCGAAATTTCCGATTTTAAATGGAGGGCGGCAGAGGTGGGCGTGGCATCCAAATTTTTGATGCAGATCTTTTGTAGATGTCACCATATATCTTCCCACCAAATTTTGTGACTCTAGTTAAAAAAATGAGGAAGATACACGCATAACCGTTTTAACAACGGCGGGGGGTGGGGGGCGGAAGGTGTGGTCGTGGCATCCAAAATTTTGATGCAGTTTTTTCAGGGACATGACTAGCTATCTGCGTGCAAAATTTGATAGCTCTAGCTGTAAGAATGTGAGAAATATTTGGTTTTATCGGTTTTCAGTTATCGAATTTATCGATTTCCCAGCCTCCTAGTAGGCGTGGGCGCCTATATACAAACATAATTGCAAAGTTTCAAGTCTATAGCTCTACGGGTGTCGAAAAAAGTTTTGTTAATACGGACAGACGGACAGACACCATGACGGACATTGCACAAAACCAATATACTATGAGACCTTCGGTATCAAAGTATAATAAAAATGAATACGTATGAGTGTATAAGAATTACATTAGAAAAAGGACCAGAATTTTAGAATAGGGTACTTTCGATAATCAGAAACAGAGCAGAGCCCCTGTTGATTTATGATTTTGAATATGGATAGATATGGCCTTGCTTTTTCCCCACTTATTCATTGCAACAGCACTGAAAAAGGAATAGTACTGTCTACAGTAGGAAATTGTAGAGTATTTTCGGAAATAGACATACACAAAATATAAGGACAAATTATTGTGCTAAAAATTATGCACAAATAATATATAAAAAAAAAAACAACAATAAAACCTTGGTATGGAATGGGAGCAACTAACTCTCCTTATCCGTGAAATAAAAGAAACTTTTGTCTGTCAAATGTGTGAGCCAGAATAGGGTAATACCGAAAGACACCATAAATAAACATGCAAAAAATCTTGTGGATTCCTTTAACGAGGCAAGAATATTAGTGAATGAAAATAGGAAAATAATAAATAAAACGAACTGGCTAAAAATATCAACATTATTGATCAAGTTACGTTCGAATTTAATAACCGTCAAAGAAAGGTATCATTCAGATATATCTATACCGACAATCTTAAATACCCCTTTGGCAGAAGATCATAAGGAAAAGCAAAAATCAACAGACCAGGCAGAAATAGACTTAGCGGAAGATGAAGATTCCGAATAAAGCGAAATAATTAATATAAAAGAAAAATATCTAAACGGTCTGACAATTCCGGCGCTAATAACAATAAAGGACCTTGAAGAAGAAATGGAACAGGAACAAGAGGAAGAAGAATTAGAACAGGCATACATAAAAGACATTTCGAATGACATTCCAGAATTAATTGGACAAAAAATACATCTTTAAAGATTCGTAACAGCTTTGAAGCTAGTAAATTTAAGATGTTTATGCCAAAAAATGTAATTGACTCAGAACCATGAAACATGTCCAAAATTTTACTTATATATTGAAGTTTCAAGTTTACCGTTGAAGTTTCTGCTAACATTAGCAGAGCTTCAACAGTTGGTTCTGAGCGCTGTTACAGTCAGTCAAAATTCCATACCCGAACACACACGTCGTGTCCACGTTTAATACTACAATTAGTTACAATTACCACACTTATAATAATAAAATAAGATAATTCTACGCAATCCTGGATTCAACAAAACAACTTTAAATACACTGAAGAAAAACTCAACTTTAAATTACAACAAACTGCGTATTCCTTATCTTTGAAGCCTCTGCCACAAACAAACAAAAGGCACATTCGAAGAGCTAGCTGTTGAAGTGATAAAATCAAAAATAATAGGATCTACACTATACAAGGTACTAAATGAAACTACAACCAATGCAATTATAAAAAAATTTCAAGATACTATAGTTGCTGAAACATCCGACGTAGTAAAAGCAGACTTAACAAAAACCACACAGAAAGGAAAAACTGCCGAAAAATTCTCAACAGAAATTGACAATTTACGTAGGCTCTTGGAAGCTTCGTATATTGACAAGGGCCTACCGGCCGAACATGCTGATAAATTTAGCACCAAAGAATCCATTAGCACAATGGTCAAAAATTGTAAACATGGAAGACTCAAAACAATTCTTGAGGCAGGAAACTTCACAACAATGATTGAAGCCATCACAAAGTACTTACGATGTAGTACTGTAATGACAGGCAACGCAAATTCAATATTGTACGCCCAAAAAGGCCTAGGCCAACGAGGTAATTACAACAACAAAGGTAATTATCGCGGTAGAGGCAATGGTCGCGGCTATTATAATAATAATAATTATAACAATAATAAATCTCAATAACGGCCAGAATTATAGCTACAATAACAATTACAGAGGAAACAATAGAGTAAACAATAGAGGAAGGTATAAAGGAAATAACCACCAAAATGGAGGCTATAACCCTAATAATAATAACAATAATAACAACTACAATGTTAGGATAGCCCAAAAAGCTCCGGGAAACTCCCAACAACCTTTAGGTACTCAGCAGTAGGAAACATTAAAATTCACACCATCAATCTCAGTCAAAACACATTCGTAACTTTTATAAATGTAGCAACGGGAAAAGAACTAGTCTTTTTAATAGACACAGGTGCTGAAATATCCATATTAAAAGAAAACTCCGATGTTTTTCAATACATCCAAACTAATCATATAATCAATGTACAGGGCATAAGTCAAGAAGTTACCAAAACAAAAGGACTCACTTCTATCGAAATACAAACTCTTAATATAGCTTCTCAGCCCAACGTATACGAAGTCATTGTAAATGATGTGGTACGAAAAGTAGTGACCTTGCTAATAACGGATTCACTATGCTTACTAAAACATGGAAAAAAAAGTTATGGCATGAATTGACGTTAGCGATATGTACACCAATGCAATTCTCGACTTAGGTAAGTTCTTTCAAATGCTTGAAAAAGAAGCCGATATAATTAATATCAGCCAACTCAAAGTGGCACCGAGCGAAAAGATCTTTGACACCGTCTCAATAGAATCTTTTAAAATAATGGGCAATAAAATATTACAATCTCTAAGAGTAGCGCTACTCAAGCCGGTGACCCTATTATCAAATTATGAAAAAGAGAAAGAAGCAATACTGTTTACATTCCATGACGATCCAATACAAGGAGGTCATACTGGAATAGATAGAACATTAGCTAAAATAAAAAGGCATTATTATTGGAAAAACATGACACGAGATATATCAAATTATTTAAGAAAATGCCCCAAGTGCCAAAAGTCAAAAACGACTAAACATTCAAAGACTCCATTGACTATTACTGAAACGCCACAAATGGCTTTTGACAGGGTAATTGTGGATACGATCGGTCCACTACCCAAATCTGAACAAGGAAATGAATATGCAGTACCCTTAATCTGCGATTTAACAAAATACCTTATAGCAATACCAATTAAAAAGAAAAGTGCAAAAACAGTAGCAAAAGCTATATTTGAAGATTTTATTCTAACGAACGGTCCAATGAAGACGTTCATTGCGGACATGGGAACAGAATATAAAAATTCAATAATTGAAGATTTATGCAAAAATTTGAATATCAAAAAAATTACTTCTGCCGCACATCATCACCAGACTGTAGGTACCGTGGAGCGAAGCCACAGAACACATAATGAGTTCATCAACTCATACATATCAGTTGACAAAACAAATTGGGATGTATGGCTACATTACTTTGTATATTGCTTTAACACAGCACCATCTATGGCACATGACTATGGTCCATATGAGTTAGTTTATGGTAAAACTTCAAATTTGCCTAAACAATTGAATAGTTTAGATAAGATAAAACCCCTATATAATAAAGAAGACTATGCTGAAGAAGCTAAATTCAGACCAGAGCAAGCATTTAAGAGAGCTAGATTAATTTTAGAAGCAAATAAGCAAAAACAAAATATTTTCTATGACAAAAATACTTTAAATTTAGATTTAGAAATAGGAGATCAGGTTTTATTATTTTTTTTTACAAGTAACTATACTAAGAAAATAATTTCATTTAATTACGTTATTTTTCAAAAGGAGGGAGATATAGTATGCATGACAATCAGTCATATACCCACTATATTGCAGGGTATTTAACCTTCAGACATAGTAACACTTTGTTGCTTTGTATATACAAATATAACTCAACCTCCCAAACGGTCAGCGCACTTGAATACGAGCAGGAAAAAAACTGAATTTATGGAGGTGGAGGTTGGTAATGTTACCATCAAATCACAACCATACATCAAGTATCTTGCTGGACAACAGGCTGTGCTACCGGCCTAATATCTAGTATGTCGGTATTTATTATTATTATTGGGATGAGGAGCGTGCACTGCGACCACTAGGATCTATCGTGCCCTCTTACTGTTGTGTGAGTTACAGCTCCTCGAACAGCCCAATCGATCGCAGGAACGCGATGATGTGGCATGGTCGGAGAGCCCTCAATTCCTCAGTAGACAGAATGGGGCTCCCCAGAAGAGAGAGCCTCAGTCGACTGATGGCGGGACACTCCTCAAGCAGGTGCTCTGGAGTCTCATCCCCCTCCAGGCACAGTCTGCAAAGACTGTCTTCCCCAAACTTGAGATTATGCAGATGCTTGCGCAGTCTGCAGTGCCCGGTCAAGAAACCCGTGACTATCCGAAGAGATCCTTTGCTCAGCTTCAGACAGTCCTCAGTTCTCTTCTTGTTGTAACTACCTAGCAGTCGCTTGCTCTGTCTTGCCCCCTGTGAGGACCGCCAAGATTGAGCAGATCAATGCGACTGCTCTGACTAATAATCCCTGGTCCTAGCCCACAGAAAGGTTCAGGGCCGTGGAAAGGAGTGCTAGCTCCTCTCCTGGCCATAGTATCGGCTACCTCATTGCCGGGAATACCCGCATGTCCTGGTACCCAATAGATGGTGACTGTGTTGTTACTGCCCAACCTGTTGAGTGCTTCTATACATTGCCAAACCAGCTTGGAGACGATCTTGTAAGCACTGAGTGCTCTGATCGCTGCCTGGCTGTCAGAGAAAATGGCTATGTCTGTATCCCCTCTCGATGTTAAGGGAGGCACATCTTTCAATCGCATGCACTTCCGCTTGGAATATGCTGGCGAATTTACCAAGGGGCTCATGATATTTGAGCCGGGGTCCGCAGACTCCAGCTCCAGCCCCCTCCTCTGTTAGTGATCCGTCCGTATACCATCTAATAGCATGTGGTTTCACATTATTGGTGGTCGACAGACTAGTCCACTCTGCTTTATTACTGAGTTCCGTTTTAAAGAGCTTCTCGAAACTAAAAAGGGCCATCTGCGCATCTTGCGGAAAGGCCAACAGTGTGCCAGTTGCACTAGTGACAGAAACGATTGCGTTCGCGCCTGCCATTCTCATACTTGACCTGTTCGCACTGTGTTTGATGTAAACATTCAAAGGCGGAAGTCCTAGCGGTACGTCCAGTGCTGAGGACGGGCACGTACGCATTGCGCCCGAGATGCACGTGCATGCAAGTCTCTGGAGTTTGCCCAGTTGCCGTTTAGTGACATCAAGGTCTACACGTCTTGCCCAGACCACAGCGCCGTAGCTGACTATGCGCTTCACCATTGCTGTTTACATCCACAGAAGCATTTTTGGGGACACCCCCAAATTTTTCCCTGCGAGAGATCTGCAACTCATTAGGGCCAGTGTGGCCTTACGTACCGCATGCTCGACATGCTGTTTCCAAAGTAGCCTCTTGTCCAAGATTATCCCCAGATACTTTATCTCCGTAGAGATTGGGATTGACGTACCCCCAATAGATATGGGTCTAATGGATTTTAGCTTGTACCGATTGGTGAAAGCGACAATTGTGGTTTTTGCTGGATTGATATTCAGCCCCACGTCCCTGAACCAGTCCAAGCAAAGTCTAAGACCCAGTGTAATCCTATCACATAGCGTGTTCTCGAAGTTACCTTTACAGACAATGGTGACTTCTGCTATTCTAGTGTCAAGGAGTTTGCCTTGCCAGAAATTAAGTCCATCATGTGCTGTGTTATCGATCGCACCCTCTATGTCCATGAAGGCACAAAGAGCAACCTCTTTGGCCTTCACTGAGCACTGGAGGCTGTTTACTTGGTCCAGGAGAGCCGATTCTGTAGGCATGCTGATGATCATGCAAGGGACTGGACACTAGGTACGAGGTCATAATGTGATTGTCAACTATCTTTTCGAGGGTTTTTAGCAGGAAGGATGTCAAGCTGATCGGCCTGAAGGATTTGGGGTGGAAGGGGTCCTTTTTCCCCACCTTCGGGATAAAAATCTCCCTGGCCGTCCTCCATGCCCTAGGTATGTAGCCCATAGCTAGGCTTCCCCGGAAAATACGAATGAGGAACACCATTAGCTGTTCCATCCCCTTCTGAAGATGGACGGGAAGGATTCCGTCCGCACCTGGGGCCTTTTAGGGACTGAGCGTTCCAATGGCCCATCTAATCTTTTGCTCTGTTACTATGGCTGCAGCCAGCCTCCAGTCCGGTCTCCTGTTGGGGACCGTTTCGTAACAGCTGTCAGTGTTGGTGGTGGTTCTACAAAGTGGAAATTGAGTTTGCAGGAGAAGTTCTGCCTTCTCCACCTCATTTACCGTGAAGGAACCATCAGGCCTCTTAAGACAGAGTTCGGACAGCACTTTGCCTTTCGAGATCGACTTAAAGACTCTCACAGCTGGTGTGGCCTGTTCTAGGTTGGAGCAAAATCTCCGAAAATGAGCGCGCTTGCTGTACCGGATTTCCTTGTTATAATCTGTTAGTTTCTTGGTGTACAAGTCCCATCTGTCACTATTCTTTTTGGCTGTATTAAACAGCCTCCTGACTTCTGCTCGAAGCAGCCCTAGCTTTTTATTCCACCAAGGGTTATCCCTGTTGGACTCTATGGATTTGGCTGGACATCTTGCATGATAGGCATTCAAAATCGTCTCGCCAACTTCTACTGAGAGATGCTCTAGCTCTTCATGGGAAGAGATCCTCCTACTGTGGTTCAGTCTGCTCAGATTTAAACCCAGGCAGGACTGGTAGAGCGGCCAATCGGTCCGCCGGGGATTCCTGATGACTTTACTGAACCTGAAACTGCTACTAATATCGAAGAGGATGATCCTGTGATCCGACATTGACGGTTCTGTTGAGACCCTCCAATTGTTAACCAGCTCAGAGGCCCCCCCGTTGCTGAAAGTAATGTCAAGTACTTCGGCCCTATTTTTGGTGATAAAGGTGGGTTCAGCCCCGACATTGAACACCGTAAGGTCACTAGCTACAAGATAGTCAAGTAAGCACTCACCTCTACTGTTGTTGTCAGTGCTCCCCACGCTATATTGTGAGCGTTTGCGTCGCATCCCAGCAGCAAAGGGAGTCTGTTGCTGCTGCAATGTGCCACCAGATCTTGAATCTCTGTTGGTGGGGCTTCCGCAGTATCTCCCGGGAAGTAGGCTGACGCCACCACCATACTCCCGAACTCGCCAGTGATTAGCACCTCTACAAGATCCCTGCTGAGAAACTTGGAGAGACAAAGAAAGTTAGTGTTCTTTCGCACCAAGATGCACGCTCTTGGCGATGTCTCCCTCATATCTGCAACTGGTTGCGAACTTACATGGTTTAGGCCGCAGATCCTGCCTCTGACGACCCATGGCTCCTGGATGAGCACCAGCCCCAGGTCGGACCTGGAGATCAACTTGCTGATGACAGCCGAAGCTGCCCTCGCGTGATGCAGGTTGATCTGTGCCACGCTGGTGGCCACCATCCTTAGAGCTCTGGTTCCCCCTCCAAGAGCGTCAGATATGCCTCTGACTGCGTCCCGGTGGGTGTCTGCTCATCATCGGACTGCTGCTCATCGCTCAAGGGGTCTACCTCGCTGCGCACGTGTAGCCGCGACAGGTCCGAGTCCAACTCGGCTTCCCAGGCCGCGATGGCTTCGGCTTCTGCTGTCTCATCGTTGGGGCAGGTGGGTGCTGCTTTGTCTGCAGCAGATGATGTGCCAGGCACGTCTTGTACTACTGCCCGAGGTACCTAGCAAGAGCAACACCTCTACTCTTAGTGGAAGATTTAGTGTCGTATATGATGAAATCACAGGCGAACTGGAAGCAAGAAACCCAGAGTATCGTTTGCATCCAGAAGGACCAACAAAGGTGCGAATGAGAGCGACGCGAAGCAGTGAGCGATACCCAGGTAGAAAGAAGGATGGCCCGAGTACTAGGAAACGGCCTTTTTAAGGAAACCCATCCCCGCGAAGTAATACTTAATCGCGATCCCGTGGGGATGCGGCGTGTTGTTGTGTAGGGTGTGTTTAGTATGTGAAAATCGTGCATGCTGGTGGTACGGGCAACCAGTATCTTTGGGAGATTCTCATCCTTCATGGCGTTCCATGAAAAAAAAAAAAACACACACACACACACACTTGGACACACTCATACACACACCCGCACGCATACACGCAGTAGAGCGAGGTAAGTTGGCCTAGGGCCAAACATGTGCAGAATGCGACCCACTACCTTTACCGATGGCCAATACCTTACCGATGGCTTACAAATGCGGGAACGGATAAAGGTTATATCATCGGCTGTCATAAGACCCGATGCCATGTTATTTAAAGCAGAAGAAAATAATTGGTCCTCTCTTTTTCGCATAATTTCTGTGAGCACAAACACTTAAAAAGGTCCCACAGAGTAGACCCGGAAATTGCATTGTAGGGATCATTTGAGCTTGATTCAAAGATCCAACGTTGATTCAAAGCTGTCGTAGATCACTAAATACTATGACAGAAATACCACCAAACGGGAGACAATTTTTGAAGATTTGCTTAAGGCGGGAGTCCAACTGGGCAAACATTTTGGAACCTACCATGGATATTTCATCTATAATTATAAGTTTTAGGTCAAGTAACCTTGAATGCGAAGAATTAACTAAATCATGGCTTAATGCCCTTAAATCTGAGCCAGAATGGTTAACTGGGAGAGAAAACATGGAATGCAGTGTTGAGCCACTGATTCCGAATGCAGCTTTTCTTGTGGGTGCACACAAAACTATTTAACAGAGGTGGGATCTGTTCCTATTTTGCTTTTGTAAAAAGCGGACAAAGACTGATAAATTTCTAAAGTGTGTCGACTTTGTCCGACGCCAGCACCACCTCCAACAAAATCGTAGTAAACAGATTTGTTGTTGGCATTGTGCAAAACTTGTGTCAGGAATTGCTTTTGCTTTAAATTTAGGGACCTGACAATATTTGCTAAGCTCTCAGGGGATATTAAAGCTTGTAGCTTAATCAATCGAACATTATTTTCGTTTTTATTTTCTTCGTCATTATTTTCAACATTTAAAACATTTAATTGACGATTTATTTCTGGGAATCCCAAAACTCAAAAATTATTATCTACATCGTCCGGGCTAGTATCAATGTCTTCGTCCTCATCCCGTGAAGCAGTACTGAGCGCGTCCTGCAGTTCGTCTTCGTCAAAACTATTGTATTTTCTACGGTTTGTCTCAACAAATTCCCGATTTTCAGAACAAAACAGTTCGCAATCGCTATTGACTAGGTCTGAATTTACATCCCTCTACGGGTTAAAGCATAACCAATTTAAGAAAATAGTTGCTCCTATCAGTATTAACATTAAATCTTCTGTAACGGATAATGCAGGGACGATGTCTTTTTCTTACGAAACCACTACGATCGCGAAGTGTGTGAACTAAAGCTTCAGAAGTGTGGGGTGTTTCAATATCATCAATACCACTTTGCCGTTTGCTATAACCGTAAAAAACTGCAAAATCGGTCAGGCATAAGTTTTCTAAAGCGACTGGGCGCTGAACATAATGTTCTGTAAGTCCTTGTTCAAATATATATGTTAAGTCATCGGGTAAATTTTTCAACTGGGCCCTACACAAGAATTCTAGCCCGTTGCTACGCAAATGAAGTATTAATGTACATTACATACTAAGGCGCTGTATACTTTCACGATCAAACGGAAACTCTAACAGGGTCTGTATTTTTTCAAAATTCTTGCGATGAGCTTCTTAGTTTTCAGCATCATCGACTAACGGAAAAAGAATTTCAATTTGGGGCATGGGAGGGTATGGAATACCGAATCTACAAATTTGATTTCTCCTAACTTCGCGCCTACATGAATGCCCGTGACTATGAGTTTGATAATCCAGAAAGGAAGCTACTTCGGGGTTACTTGTATCGGTTGTGATAAATTAATCAATAAAGGACTTAACGGGAGGAATGCTTGACTCATCATTGATGTCAAACTTCGGGGCATCTTTCAACCAAAACATGCCATGAATATGTGGTAAGCCTCTTTGCTGAAACTCTGCTCGCCAATCATAATTTGATGACTATATGAATACCGAATATACCCCCCTCCTTCTTCATTAGTTTTATAAGTTGATTAAAGCGAAAATCAAAATACCTAGCACAAGTTACTGGATCAGCTCTTATGAGACGAGCTTTGTCGTTGAAGTTTAAATTTGAAGCTAATTCTTCGGAAATTCCAATTTTATCAAAGATTTTGGAAAGCAAAACCAAGAGCTCTGTCCACCTAGTTTCAGCTGCGGAAAATGTAATAAAAAAATTTCGAAGACCAAACTGCCTAATCATAGAAATTACTTTATTTTTTCTGCTTCCCAGTGAGCGGGCGACGTACGAATACGTTTACAAACTCGATAGCCATCATCGTGGCGAATTCAATTTTATATATGTTTTTGGTTAAGGGCGTTTGCTACAGAAATGCGTTGAATGGTGCTGTGCTTACGTAAGCAAATCGATGTGTTATTCCTAATGTTAATCATTTCCAACTTTATAAAGTTAAGATATAATTTATCGGTTCTACAACCTCTCCTATCAATATTCCTAAGTTCGGACCTAGCTATGGTTGTAAAACATTCTGTGCATTTTCTCCTAATACCATCGAAAATTGTTGGGAAGGCCAGCTCCTCGGAATCTGCAAATCTGCAATCTGCAAGCATATCCAAAGAACGCTGGCCTTCCCCAGGTGCCATAACGATTCTTTGCACCGCTACGTTTTCAGTGGGGACATTTTCTAGCAAAGTTTCTTGACCCCCGAGATTTATTATTTCCTCTTCAGTATTTTGCTCGTTTGTTGATGGTTGAGCAGATCTTTCTATTAGGTTTGTTACTAAGTCCCTATCTTCAGCTGATGCAACGAAAGGAACAGTGTCAGCCGAAAAAGAAGACATCCACCATTCGTTAATAACAATCTGGTGTTTCCTGTCGAGCTCTGTGCTGACGAGGAATCTGATTGCATCAGCTACTTTTGAAGGCCTAATGGTTTCGGCCATGAAATCATGGCAACATTCCATCCAACGCTTGAGGTATATCTGAACAGCCTAGGCTTCATTGGACGCCCTTGGAAGTGACGTTACGACATTGGCAACGGGAATTGATACATTGACCACTGCTCCCTTAATAGCATTTTGACGGCCATACCCTTAAGACTTCATTACCATAAAAGGAAGGCGTTAAGCCATTTTAGCAATCGGGAAATTATAAGCCATTTGTTATCGAAGCCATTGTTTTATGCCTAACTTAAAGGTCCTGCTACATGTCTTGCAAAAAAAAACCTATTATTAGAGGAAGGAAAAAAAGTAGAAAGACTTTTAAGTCTCGGCTGTCTGCCACACTTAATTTGTTTTCTATAACTTCCCGACAAATTTTTTCCACTTGATGTGGAAACCACAAGCCTTTGCAACAAATGCAAACCTGATCGGAGTGGTATTCGCACGTCGCTCTCTGTTCTGAGTAGCGTTACGGCAATTTTCGACTAACCTACTAACGGGAATGCTCTTGTGTTTTGTGTTGTTTTGATAAAATCAGAGACCGAAAATAACAGTTATTTGTAAAATTAATATCCCTATGAAAGGATCATACAAAAAATTTTTCAAGGGCACCAAAAAGATTATTATGATCACACAAAGTCAATTGCGTAATAAACTTTAATTTTGCAATTTTTATGAAAAAAGATAGAAATAATAGTTATTTTTAATTCTTTTTATAAAAGTTAAAAATCATAGTTATTGTTAATTTTTCTAATAAAAATTAAAAATAACTATTATTTTTAAATTTAAAAAAAAATCACTAATAATGGTTATCAAAGACTTTTAAAAATATAAATCAAAAAAAAAATCAGTCAAAAACTTTTATAAAAAATATAAGTCTTCTGGAAAAAAAAAAGTCTCTAGAATTTTTTATAAAAGTCTTTTGCTTAAAATACCGCTTACCTTGACAAATACAATCTAAAAAATTTTATTTTCTATAGTTAAATTTATTGATTGGACAGATTGGATCTTAAGTCCGACGGAATCAATTTTAACGCGGAAAATGCCCTCTCCACAGATACTTGGGTAGCAGGACCGCTTTGCACTAACGCTGCTAATTGATATAAGTGCGGATTTATAAATTTTCTGTCTTACCAATAAGTCATTATACATTTATTAATATCCATGGATTTAGGGCTGTAATCCATAATTTCGTTCATGGCACTTTGCATATCTTCATCTTCATTTCCCTCTTCATGGGATTCCAATTCAATAGTGTTTAGAAATGCACTTTGCAAAGAGCAAGTGCTTTCATTTGGAGGCTCGACTGTGGTAGAACTTGCGTTTTGTGATGGAAGCTTCTGCGTTATTGGCTATAATAACAAAAATGTACTTACTATTGATTCGACAATAGAATTATCTCTAAAAAGTTTTACATACTCTCTCTTTTAGACTGTAAATCTGACGAATTGTCCGCTTTAATTAATTTAATTGGATATGTCATCAAAACCCTGCGCAACCTTGGATCCAAATAAATAGCAGACACTACAACTTCATTATTTAATAATTGGTCTTCTCGCTTTTGTAGGCACTTTGTCAGGAGCTCGCTCTCAAGACCGACACTTGCCTGAACTGTGAGTTTCATTTCCAGCCACAGTTTATAAAAATCGCCGAAAAACAATTGCTCTTCCTGCAATTTCTTTGTAGTTATATAAACTGGGTCTAGAATGCCAACAAGGTTGTCAGATTTTTGCTTGGAACATGGTTCTCGCAAAATTGTTTAAGGTCTTGTAGCCTGGTTCGCATTCGTATAGTGATTGATTCTTTAAAAAAATCTTTCACTGCGAGCTGTAGTGTGTGAGCAGCACATTTAATAGATTGTATGTTATGCGGCTTAATTTCATCCGCAATTTCATCCATACTGTCATCATTATCTTCAATGCCTACGTCGAGCTCATTCAAACATTCCACAGCTTTCACCATATTTTTTTCATTGTCTGTTGTGACGCAGTATATTTGAATTTTTTCTAAATCAAAATCTTTCAATATTTCCTCTACCTCTTCGCATAAATTTAATGCTGTATGCCTTCTATTTACTTCGACCATGCCGAGAGTATATATTTTTAATTTTTTATTACAGTAAATCTGTGCATTTACGCCCAGAACGCTCCGATTAAGCCAGGTAGCTGTGTCAATTTTGAGGCATATTAATTTGCCTTTTAACTCTGCCCGAATACTTATTTTGAAGGCATTGTACTCCTCCGAAATAAATTCATTTATATTTTTTGAATTTATTGGGGTCATGTCAATCTTAAAAGCTTCGCTGTCCAAAAGTGAGAACGGCACTTTTTCATACGTAACCAACTAAACACAAGCTTTTTGCACTTAAATTTTCCCCAAATGAACTGTTATTTTCGTTTTCTTCTCGGGACTTCAGTATCTTAAACAATTCCCTTCCAGTGATTTAAATGTTGCGTTTTCAAATGCCGTTCCAGGTTTGCTATATAATTCCCTTTTAAAGTTGTTTTGCAAAGTATGCACTGCATCTTAGGGCTTTCTCCTTCATTCGGATCAGATTTAAAAAAAATTCGCACAATTTGTTTTTGCTTTCGTCCCATTTTTAAAAACACTTCTTTTAACTCCACTTTAATAATTATTCACAGAACATACACAGCTCAGATGTAACCGCAAGAATCAATACCGTGTGCTTATAAATTGGTAGCAAAATTATAAGTTTGAGTGGCTTACAATAATATATAAAGCATCGAACTGCGTGTAATAACTCAAGATAAGAAAAAATAGATTTACGGGGTGTCTGGTTCAAACACCGTGAAACACAAAAATGTTAAACTACCAAATTATTGTTCATTAGGTATATAATATTTTTTCCTAATACTATAATCCATAACATCAATATGTATATTTTCAATGTGATATTTTAACACTATATTATAAAGTTAAAACCAGTGTTAAATTTTAATGTAATAGTTTTATTTTGGGCCCCAAAACCCCTCCCCCCCCTTCCAACGGCCTCACCCCCTTCGCTCTCTCTTAATTTCGTGACTCTATATAATATATATATATATATATATAGTATATATTGAAGTTCTGGGCATTCACAGCAGAGACTTTTATAATTCATTTTTGAGACTTTTATTTTTGAGAAGATTTTTTAAAAAAGTTTTTTATATAAAAGTTTTTGACTGATTTTAAAATTAACTTTTAATAAAAAAAAGTCTTTTACGTGTCTTTAATAATCGTTATTAAAGACGTAAAAAAAATAAAAATCAAAAATAAGCGTTAATTTTAGACCTAAATAAAAAAATCTAAAATAATCGTTAAAAACAACTTTTATATATAAAAGTTATAGCCGTTACGGTCCCTGGATAAAATAAATGAAATGTTATCAAATTACATAATATTATAAAATATTTTTCCATTTTATTTCACTTTGAGGACCATGGCGTCGAGGCTGCAAACGTGGAAGGGAGTTCCGCTGGACTGTAAGGTGAGTGGTGACATTCCGTCACCACATAACATAACCATCTTCTGTACCACGAGCGCGGATCGGTTTACTGATTTCTTGATGATTCTGCTGAGAAATCAGAATAAGATCGAGACCGATACGTGGAAGATTATCTCGAGGAGATCGGAGGGTGGAGGTGCGCTGATGGTCATCGGCATTCTGTTCCGCTCAGGCTCAATAAAAGATCAAATTCCGATCCAAGTCAATCCGTAGGGCCTAGTGGCTCATTTAGTTAGGAACAAATTGAACCACGTGCGACCACCTCTGCAAAGCGCATATATACAGTAACACAGCCCATCCAATTCTCAAGGTCCGACAAGATACGAAGCTTGTGGGACAAGGTCGAGCAAGAATTTGAGCGCTGTTCAAGAGCGCCCTCTGAATCTGCTGGACACTGCGGTGAGTCCGATTCTGCAATCCGTCATGCAAAATATGACCACTGCTATGAGGCTTACAAATGTTGTGCATCCATGCTTAGCAAACATTTTGAGAACGCCACGATTCCAATGCCGATTCCAAATGTTGCCATCAGCCAAGAGGCTGCCACTTACCGCCTGTTGACACAGAAGTCTTTTCCGAAAATTATTTAAAATGGCCTACTTTCCGGGACATTATCACAGCGGTGTACATCAACAATATAAGTCTTACCCCAGTCGAAAAGCTATTCCATTTAAATGCAAAGACGAGTGGTGATACTAAGGCTATCGTGTCAAAGTCCAAGCTCACAAATGATGGCTTTGCGTCAGCATGGCAAGCACTTGTCAACAGGTTCGAAAACAAAAGACTATTAGTCAACAGTCAACTCAGAATTCTGTTCAGTGTGACACCCATTTCTCACGAGTCTGGAGCCGCATTAAAGGATTTACAGAGCACCATCCAAGGGTGCATATCGGCTCTGAAAATACCCAATATCTTCATTGAGAGTTGGGATTGTCTCCTCTTTCATGTGTTTGTCAAGACTACCAAAGCTCACATTGTCATTGTGGGAACAATCCCTATCCGACAAGTCAGCAATTCCGACTTGGCAGGAGCTCAATTCCTTCCTTAGCGAACGCTATCACACTCAAGAAGCGATAAAAGAAGCCAAACACACGCAGAGCTGAATCAAGACCCAACCGCAATGATGCGGCTCCAAAGAAAGTCAATACATTTGAAAACAAAGTAAACGTAAAACCTCAGTCTTGTCGGTTATGCTGAAAGAGATATCATCCTAGTCGCCTATGTTCACGATTTCTGCATATGTCTCCCAAGGACAGATCTATCCACATAAAACAACAGAAATTATGTTTGAACTGCTTCGCGATAGGCCATTTCCTTAAAGACTGCAAAAGTGCACACAGTTGTTTCACGTGCAAGGGTCGCCATCATACGCTTCTAGTCTCAATCGGCTCTCGTGATAGCCTCCAGTCCAACCAATTCGTCAAACATAGCCCCAAATGTCCGTTTATTTTTACAAAGACTCAAGGTTTTTTTTTTTTTTTTTTTTTTAGGGGGTTTTTTCAAAGAAGGTGGGCTTTTTTATTTTAGGGGGGGGGGCTTCGTTTATTACGACTCGAATTTTCAACCTGATAAAGCTTCCATTCCAGCCCGTTCAAGCCCAGATTAGTGGGTTAAATCAAGACGTAGCAGCCAGGCCTCAAAAGTTGTGCCACTTTTTCATAGGCTCCCCACTGAAACCGAGAATTCAAATTAAATCCTCGGCGTATGTTATTCCTCATCTGGCAGGAAACCTACCCTCCTACCTAGTACCCCAAACGATACTGAAGGATATGCCAGAGATCCAATTGGCTGACCCCACGTTTTATAGGAGCTCGCAGATAGGCGTGCTTTTGGGAGCAGGTATCCTCCCGTTCACTTTATTAGGCGGCTTCCAATCCACACTTCACTTGTTCACTTTCTCAGTGTTACTCATTATTTAAGCTATTTTACAAGCTAACGTGTTTATAGTAAAATTTCATTACAGGTTTTGTATTTGTGTTGGCAATTTTCGACAAATTATTTATATATGCGGAAAATGAGGCCTCTTTCTAAGCATTACACATATCTGTTTAGTTTTTCAAAAGTTCTAGAGCAACCAAACAGTTATTATGAACAACTAAACAGTGAGCAAGTGAACAGCTGAACAGTGAGCAGGTGAACAGCTAAACAGTGAGTAGTGATAAACTGTAAGCAAGTGAAAAACTGAACAGTGAGTAAGTGAGTAATAAACAACTGAACAGTGAGCTAGTGGGAAAGTAAGTAAATGAGAAGTTGAACAACTGAACGGTGAGCAAGTGAGAAGTTAAAAACTGAACAGTGAATAGTGAGCAAGTAAACAGTAAGTGAGTTAGCTCAATTTGAAAAAAAACATGTTCACCAAAGTGAACAATGTTTAACTTACACTACCTAGGACTTAGCTTATGTTCGAAACCTTGAGTCTCTAGTCTCTCTTATGGCCTCATACACATAGACGGACGGACGGACATGACTAAATCGACGCGGCTGTTAATGCTGAAAAAGAATATACATACAGTCGGAGTTCCATATAACGAACTTTTCTGTGTAACGAATTAATTTCGAGAACATTGGTTCAACTTTCAGAGTGTTTTGCTCCCCATATAACTTATTTTCAATACAACGAAGTTTTTTTCTTGTCCCCATGAAATTCGATAAAAGGAAGTTCGACTGTACTTTATGAAGTCGGAGATAGTTACTTCAGCCTGTTACATACTTTTGCACAAAACCACTTTACCCTTTTTAAATATTTTATGAATTCAGGGTGTAAGGTAGCTTTTTCTATGGCTGAGGTAGTTCGGTCTCTCCAGGGCCACCTTACAAGAAATTTGTAGGTTGCTGGGATCGAGAGAGTGGGGAACTGAGACACCGTGCTCGGAGAAGTGCGTAGTGAAGTTAGGGCCGACACCGGTACTCCGGTGATTCGTCCCAGTGCGGCAGTGTAGCCACCCCTGCCAACTCCGACTCGAATGCCCCTGGTATTAACCTAGGCTGCACCAAGTTCGGAGATAGGCATGCGCCGCTTGGAAACTTTGCGGACTGTCGCGGTATTGACCGGCGTACAGTCAGCGTAGTCTCAAGCGGTGGGTAAGCCACACTCACCGTATTTGGCACTATCACTTTACTTGACCCGTTTGAATAAATTTCCGATCGCACTGGTTTCATTGTTATTCTTGATCTTTATTTCTTTTCTTTCACAAGGATTTCCTAGACCCTACCTACTCGCACCAGACAAAGTCGTGAGAAGGGGGGAATAGTCGCTTGGACTCGCTTACCCTGGCACCACGTGTGACAATTATGTGTGTGTGTGTGTGTGTGTTCGGTGTCTCCAGCGTGCCGTGCTTGTGTGTGTGTGTACGCTGGCCCTATGGTGTCCGAGTGTGTGTGTGTATCCTTGATCTGTGTATCCTTCGTTGTCCTGACCCGCTTGCTGTTGTGTTCCTCGTAGTCCTTGTTGTCCTTGTGCTGTCTTCCCTTGATTGTTCCGGTGTTCTCCTCGAGCTTACTCTGACTTATTTTTGCGCTCGCACTGGTGTCGACTCTCCACCACGGGCATCCAAACTAGACTCATCGCTCTGGAGTTTTGATCTCGATCGTCAACCCTTTTTCGGCATGCCGTCGCTGCGGCCGCTGCCCGCGCCGTTTGGCTCGTGCCGATTCTGCTGCTGCGGGTGGCTGCGCTGTCGGCGTCGTCTGGTTGTGCTGTCCTCTGCTATGGCCGATGCCCGTGCCGTTTGGCTCGTGCCATTCTGCTGCTGCGGCTTTTCTCTCCCTCGTAGTCTCTCTGTTGTAAATGGGTCCCGTTTCCCAAGTATACTCAAGTACTATGGGCCTTATGTCTAACTAGCTCAAAATATATATATCTTAACCTACTAATTTATCCTATAAAATTGTGACTCGTCACAAGGGTATAAAAGAATGTTACAAAAAATAAATAAATAAAAAAAACCAAAAGCGAAAACAAACGAAAAGCTCATAATTAAGTAAACATTAAACGAAAACGATACAAAAATAGTCGCGGAAGTATATCTTTGTGTGGCCGTATTTTTGGCAGTTCATGCATTGTACCGGGCCGTTGCGTTTATGTGGCTCTTCTACGGTGATTCTGCGGTGCAGTAGAAACTGAAGATGGGGTGCGCCTCATATATTTTTGTTATCTGCGTCTCAGGCTCAAGCTCAACTTTAAAGAGTGGTTGCGGCTGTCTGTTCTTTTAACTTTTTTAACGCAGAATCCTTTCTCTTTTAGCGCCTCATGGATTTCATTTGGCGTGACATCAGACTCTATGCCTTTCAGTACAACTTGCACCCTTGCTGCTTTTTAGTTGGCACGTGTAAAAGTATTTTTGCTTTTGTTTAAGTACTTTGACAAGACTCTAAGGTTGTCATCGGTTTTTGTCTGAACTTTAATCTCCTGGATGTTACCCCTCATTAAGGGAATGATATGGAAATTGTCCTGACCGATGAGCTCAACAACTTTGTTAACAAAAGCGTTGGAGCTTTTCTTACGTACAAATATATGGGGTGGCTTTACCTTTTTCTTGTCGTCAACAACAGATTCTCGGGGCAGATCGTCAGCGTTATCTGCTAGGATTTTAAATCTGTTAATGTTCTTAAGAGATACGCCAGAGCTGCCAAGAGAGATTTTAGATTTGTTTGTGGAGTGTTGTGTAATATACATATACTTATATACACACTGTACTCAGTGTCTTTTGATATATTTTAATATCAAACATATTGTAGCACTTTGCTGCAATGTTTACGTAAGCCAAAGTCCCAAGCATAGCCACAGCGCAAAAGTAATATGATCACACAAGTATGCAATGGGCAGTAGAAGTGCCGTGTCAGCATGTCTCGCATGCGCGGCCGTTCCTTCTTTATATATGTATATAACATTCTCTCTCACGCTATCGCTAATGTCAGCGTTTAGCATATAAGTAATACAGGAAGAAGAGCAATCGGAATGCTAAAAAAGTCGCCGAATCTAAATTAAAAAAAGTTCAAGTGACTATTAAAAAAGAGCTAATATTTTTTGTCCCCCCAAAAAAAAAAAGGTTGATGGATGAACTCGAACCGAATTGTGTTGTTCCTCTGTTCAAGTCATCTGCCGAAGTTGAGGCTGTACTACGGGGCAGTCCAGAGCCGTCCAGTTGGACGTGGAGGAATAAATAAAAATATATGCTGAGTGAGTACGGGGCATGAGCTCGAAGGCAAACAAGCCCAGGCGCAGTGGCGTAAAGGAACGAATCAGACAGAGAAAGTCTGAAATCGTAAGAGTCCTGTATAAATGCGAAAATCCCCCACCATGGCGCACTGCAGTCAAATTAAATGACGAACTCAAACACCTCGAGTCTTTATTAAAATCAAAGACCTCGCCCTGTCCCTCAGAAACAAAATATAATACAAAAATAACTAAAAACAAGTAAAAACGTTGAAGTCGGACGCAACCGACTGCGGAATACTTTGATACCAGTAAAAGAACGGTTGATAAGGGGGAATGCAGGGGCGAAGGGAGTGGCCCATGTGGTAAACATCGCCAGCTATCATGTTACCAAATTTGGTGACTTTTGCTCAAAATCTGTGGAAAATAACTTAACTTCAAAATTGAAAAGGTGGGCGGCAGAGGTGGGCGTGGCATCCAAATTTTTGAATCAAATGTTTTTAATTGCCACTATCTATCTTCCTAACAAGTTTGGTGGCTCTAGCTCAAAAACTGTTAAAGATATAGTCGATTCCGATTTTATAAGGCGGGTGGCTTGGGTGGGCGTGGCATCCAAAATTCTGATGCAGATCTTTTGGTATATGTTGCCTTCTATCTTTTTACCGAATTTACGGGCTCTAGCTTAAAAACTGTAAGAGATATCGAAATTTCCGATTTTAAATGGTGGGCGGCAGAGGTGGGCTTGGCATCCTAATTTTTGATGCAGATCTTTTGAAGATGTCACCATGTATCTTCCTACCAAATTCGGTGACTCTAGCTCGAAAAATGTGAAAACTATAGGCGTTTCCAATTTCAAGTAGAAGGGGGGATGGGGGCGGAATCAGGGAGCGTGGCATCCAAAATTTTGATGCATTTTTTTGGGGAACGTCAATACCTATCTTCACACAAAATTTGGTGGCACTAGCCCAAAAAATGTGAAAACTATAGGCGTTTCCAATTTCAAGGAGCAGGCAGGATGGGGGCGGAAGGAGTGGGCGTGGCATCCAAAATTTTGATGCAGTTTTTTCAGGGACATGACTAGCTATCTGCGTAACTTGGTAACTCTAGCTGTAAGAATGTGAGAAATATTTGGTTTTATCGGTTTTCAGTTATCGAATTTATCGATTTCCCAGCCTCCTAGTTGGCGTGGCAACCCAATCTTGACACTTTATCTGTCTCGCCTATAGACAAACAAAAAAGTTGCATTCATACAGACGGACAGACGGACGGACAGACACCATGACGGACATTGCACAAAACCAATATACTATGAGACCTTCGGTATCAAAGTATAATCATCGCCCACCAGCAAAACAGATTCCAGCACGAAAACACCGATGCCCACCGGACTGTAAGGGTCCGCTCTGCAGCCCCCATTGCGAAGGCACCTGCGGTGTACAGAATCCTGAGTCAACGCAATAGAACGAGTTGCATGAGAGGCAGACCACCCCTTATGCCTACGAGGGAACGCAACGCAATAGAACGAGTTGCATGAGAGGCAGGCCGCTGCTTATGCCAACGAGGGAGTAGCAGCGAGAGCAACAAACAGCGAGATGACCAGAGCCACCAAGAGCCCCCAACATATTATAGAAACTATATTATATAAAATTATACAATAAGAATTGTAATGCCCGACGACAATTGAGTCGACCGGCAAGACGTTTGGCCTGTACAGCCATTCGAACTACTAGGTAGGAACGGAAAGAAAAATTGTAAAACATATAAATTCCAACTCAAGATGATAGATTAAATCACTTAACTAAAAACCACAATTTTACTACATATAAAGTGTACATTAAAAATAAAAAAAAATAAATAAATAATAATAATTATATGTCAAATTATAAAGAACAAAATATAACAAACACAATAGATACAACTTTAACAAAAAAAAAAATAGTGTAATTAATTATTAAATAGAATTCAAACTGGATTTGCCTATATAAATAATTTTAGCTTGGGCAAAAATGGGCCTAATAGATACTAAGACAGTGGATTCCACTGCAAATGTTATAAACAAAGTAGAATCATCTAGTGTGGATTTAGGCCTCACCAACACACTATTAATAATAATTATAGTTGTATTGATTGCAAATTTATTTTTATACCCCGAACCCATGAAATGGGTAAAAGAGGTATAATGGTTTTGTGCAAAAGTATGTAACAGGCAGAAGGAAGCATCTCCGACCCTATAAAGTATATATATTCTTGATCAGCATCAACAGCCTTTCGATATAGCCATGTCCGTCTGTCCGTCTGTCTGTATGTATGAACGCGTAGATCTTAGAGACTATAAAACCTAGAGACTTCAGATTTTGCACTTAAGCTCATCTAAGTCCTAGGCAGTACAAGTTTGTTTCCGATTTTCGAAAACTATTTCCGTTTTCGATATACACATGTAATCGATTACAAAAATTTATCGAATTTGGAGAATGAAATAATGGGGGTTGAAATAATGGGTAACGATATAACTTTTCTGAAAATTTCATCGAAATCGGTTTAGAAACACCAGAGATATGGAAGATTGAAGTTTAGTCACAGATGCATACAGACAATGACTGTACGCGTTATGTACAGGGTTCGGGGTATCTCCTAGTCGGGAAATCTCGACTAGAGCCTTCTTACTAGTTTAAACTGTATAGAGTACACAATAGATGCTTACGTAAAAGGTATCTAAGCAAAGCAAATGAGCTAGATAAAATATTAAAAAAAAAAAAAAAGAATTTTATATTTCAATAAAATATATTTTTGTTTCAAAAACGAAAAAAAAAATAGCTTTCACGTTGACACTTTCCGTTATGAATTAAAGATGACAGAGTTAAAACTTTTATTAAAATATATACCATTCCTTGAATTTGCGGTTGCAATAAATACGCAGCCCAAATTGAAACTTATCCTACAGTGGATAATTTCCAATAGAATAGCTAAACTTAACAAATTGTATAAAGCAATTGAACGAAATATTATAATGCAATACTAAGAAAAAACATTCGCATGACCAAGCAACTTCATGATATATTTGCTACCCAAATCATCATTGCAGAACCAGTGAGTTCAGACAGTGACGATTCAGATGCGCAGATAAGTGAAGAGCACAAGTAAATAGTCATGGAATGGCAAGATATACAGAAACAGATAAATTCGCATAAAGATATATTTACAAAATCTTACAAATGTATCAATAAAGATACACCAATAAAAATAAACACATTAATACACCATATGACAATTCTAACCACTGAATACAACAGTATCAGTGAGTTAGCGTCAGCTTACAAGTACAAACTTATATCAGCACACAACGACCTATGTCTAAAATTGTTGCGTTCTTTAGTCTTGAGACTAGAAAATGTAAGTAAAAGACACAAACTTAAATTGAACATATCAACGAACGTGTATTTTCCAATTGAGTTTGATAAAGATCAATTTAAAGACCTGGACGAGTCAATTCCTTCCTTAGAAAGTAAATATAGCGTTGATAGCGACATTTAAAATCTGGAGGAAGAAGACTCAAAAGAGACAATGACTCAGACGTTAGTAGAATTCCTAAGGCTAGCCGCATCTCTGTTGCCAGAGTTTGACGGTAAAGCCGAAAATTTACAAAGCTTCTTAGATGCATTGCATCTAATTGATTCACTAAAAGGTGAACACGAAGCGGTAGCCGTTACACTAACGAAAACCAAATTGAAATTTGATAGGTAACGAACAAACAATAATTGAAATTGTAAACAAACTAGCAAATACTGTAAAAGGAGAATCAGTGGAAGTCATTTCTGCCAAACTACTCAATTTACAACAGAAAAGCAAGACAGCCAACCAATACACCCAAGAGGTTGAAAAATTAGCTAAGTCCCTAGAGGGAGCTTACATTAATGATGGCTTGTCAACTGACCTAGCAACCAAATACAGCACAACGCTTGCTGTAAAAGCCATGACTTAAAATTGCACAATAGATAAGGTTAAACTTATCATTCAAGCAGGCACGTTCAGTAATATGAACGATGCCATATCCAAATTTGTAAACAGTTGTACTGATGCTACGGGACAGTCGAATACTGTCTTGTATTATAAGCAGTACAACCAGAATAGCAATAGAGGTTACCGTGGTAGAAGTAGTATCCAGAATAACGGTTACAGTAACAACTACAGGGGTCGTTCTAACGGAAACGGCCGTGGAAATAACCGAGGTAGGAATAATTCCAACCATGGTAACCACAACAATAATAATGTTCGAGTTACTCAAGGTAACTCGGAAAACTCCCAAAGCCCTTAAGATATTCAACAAATAATAACACAAAAGTACACACAATAAATTTAAATCTTAGTATCTTCGTTGAAATGAAAAATGAAAATACAGGTAAAGCATTTACCCTATTATTAGATACAGGTGCAGATATATCTCTGTTAAAAGAAAACATTGACACATTTCGAAATATTAATACAAATATTTCAACACAAATATCCGGAATAGGTGAAGGTTCTGTTCTTACAAAAGGCTTAGCATTCGTAGAGTTATCTACGGGAAAATATGTAATTCCATACAACTTTCATTTAGTCGAAGAAGATTTTCCAATTCCGTGCGATGGAATTATTGGTATAGATTTCTTTAAAAAATACAATTGCCAATTAGATTTCACAAAAATAAGTGACTCTCTAATACTTCGGCCAAATAACCTAAACTATCCAATTAATATACCAATAATTCACACTTGTGATAATAATGCCACAATACTTCCAGCTCGTTCGGAAGTAGTCCGTCAAATTAAAATTTCCTCAATAGAAAAGAATATCCTCATTCCAAATCAAGAAATTGAAAAAGGAATATTCATTGGAAATACAATTTCCAATAATAAACATACTTTTGTCCGAATACTTAACACAACAAATACTGTATAAATAATAAGCCTCAAAGACTTAAAAATAGAAACACAGATCGTCAAGAAATTGTGATGAAAAAATTAAAAATGAACTTTCCCACATTATTCAGAAAAGTCTTAACAAACCTCTGCACCAAATATACAGATATATTCGGACTTGAAACCGAATCGATAACAACAAATAACTTCTATCAACAAGAACTAAGACTTAAAGATGCTGAGCCAGTGTACATAAAAAATTACAGAATACCTCATACTCACAAAGATGAAGTAAATAAACAAGTCAAAAAACTCATCTCGGATAAAATAGTAGAACCGTCTGTTTCAGAATACAATAGCCCAATATTATTAGTTCCCAAAAAGGGATTACCAGGTTCTGATGCAAAAAGATGGCGATTAGTAATAGACTATCGCCAAATAAATAAAAAATTACTGTCCGATAAATTTCCCTTACCAAGAATAGATGATATTCTTGATCAGTTAGGAAGAGCTAAATATTTTTCATGCTTAGACTTAATGTCCGGTTTTCACCAAATAGAGTTACAAGAAGACTCTAGAATTATTTCGTCTTTTTCAACGACCAATGGCTCTTATCGTTTTACACGATTACCATATGGTTTAAAAATAGCGCCAAATTCTTTCCAAAGAATGATGACAATAGCATTTTCTGGATTAAACCCTTCACAAGCATTCTTGTATATGGATGACTTAATTGTCATCGGTTGTTCAGAAACGCATATGATCAAAAACCTAATTGATGTTTTTGATTTATGTAGAAAAAACAACCTCAAATTACATCCAGATAAATGCTTTTTCTTCATGCATGAAGTGACTTTTCTAGGCCACAAATGTACTGATAAAGGTATCTTACCAGATGACAAAAAATATGATGTCATTGAAAAATACCCTGTCCCTACGGACGCTGATAGCGCTAGAAGATTCGTTGCATTTTGCAATTACTACAGACGATTTATAAAAAACTTTGCAGATTATTCACGTCACATAACGAGATTATGTAAGAAAAATGTAAAGTTTGAATGGTCCGATTAATGCCAACAAGCATTCGATTATTTAAAAAAGTCTCTTATGAAACCTACTTTACTAAAATATCCAGATTTTAGCAAAGAATTTTGCATCATTACAGATGCCAGCAAATTAGCCTGCGGAGCAGTTTTGACCCAAACATATGGAGATAAACAGTTGCCCGTATTATTATTATTGGACGTAGATGTACTAAAAAAAGACAGTACATTCAAGTGGCCCAACGATACCAAGCACCGGCTTGTTAACGCGCGAACCCAAGCAAAAAGCAACCAACCTCCCGCCCAACCGACCGAGGGGCACACCGCAGAGCGTACGGTTACGTAGATCGCGAAAACGTAGACAAATGACATAAGACTAACTTTTTAAGAGAACTACTAGAAGTGGCACCGTTTATTAAGTGGGAAAATTCGTTATAGTTTGAACATAAAATCCGAAAAGGGTTATGAATAGCATAGTTAGATTGACAAGCTTGAAGAGCAATGGGTAGAAAATTCCTTGTCCTTCTGATCGGAACAGCAAAACTAATTTGGCTGATTAATTCGGAGGAATCAATTTCACCATTTATTAGTTTATGTAAAAATACTACACCTAGCATTGTTCTGCGATCAGAAAGAGAAGGAAGATTTATTAGTAAAAGTCTACTGTGGTAGGAAGGTAGGTTAATGTTAGTATCCCAGTTAAATCTCCTAAGGGCAAAGAGCAAGAATTGTTTTTGCACTGATTCTATTCTATCCTGGTGAATCCTGTATTTGGGATACCAGATACAAGATCCATATTCAAGAACAGGACGTACCAAAGACGTGTAAAGTGTTTTGGTTATGTAGGGATCGTCAAATTCTTTCGACCAGCGCTTAATGAACCCCAAGGTACTAGAGGCTCGATTTGCAACTGAAGAGATATGCTTGTGAAATTTAAGTTTCGGATCAAAAAGGATACCTAAGTCATCAACCCATTCAATGCGATCGAGTGGGCTTCCATCAAGAAAATATATATTTGAAAAAGGAAGGCATCTATAAAAAGACATGACTTTACATTTGTTGCAATTAAGATTTAGTAAGTTAACACGACACCACTTTTGAAAATTATCTAAATCAGTTTGTAGTTTTTGAGCAGACAACAGAGCAGTACCCGACATGCATAATTTTACATCGTCAGCATACATCAGCACTCGAGATTGGTCAATAACAGATGGAAGATCATTGATGAAAAGTGTAAATAATAAAGGTCCAAGGTGACTTCCTTGCGGAACACCGGAAGTGACATGAATCACCTTAGAGACAGCGTCATTAAAACTGACTCTCTGTGTTCTATGAGTTAAATATTCCCTTATCCACCGAATAAGATTGCTAGGAAAACCTAACAGTTGAAGTTTATGAAGTAAAAGGTAGTGATTAACCGAGTCAAATGCCTTGCTGAAATCAGTGTAAATAACATCCGTTTGCATTTTATTTTGAAAACCATTAACAACTAGTGAAGTAAATTCTAACAGGTTAGTGGTAGTAGATCTTTCTTTCATGAATCCATGCTGGCACGGTGAAATTAAAGATCTGCAAAAATGTTGTAATTGAGAAGTTATTAATTTCTCAAACATTTTTGGTATAGCAGACAATTTGGATATACCCCTATAATTTTGAACATTAGACTTGTCTCCTTTTTTATGGAGCGGAATAATAAATGATTCTTTCCAGATATTAGGAAATGAACATTTCTTAATAGACAAACTCAACAATTTATGCAAAGGCTTTAAGAGACCATCAGCACAGTACTTAAGCACACAGCTTGGTACGCCGTCAGGTCCCGGGGAAAATACAGGCTTACTACCCTGTAGATCACGTAGTAATGAACACTCCGTGATACTTGGTTCAAAAATGCAATTAGAGGCATCAACCTGATACGGGTAAGGCAGATCAACCTGATTATCAATTGAACTGTATGTTGTTTGAAAAAATTCGGCAAATAAATCGGCAATGGCCTGATCCGAATTGGCCGACTTGTTTTCAAAAGATAAATTAGATGGAAGTGTTGATGACTTTCGCTTCGCATTAACGAAGTCATAGAACCTCTTAGGATCTTGCTGAAACAGTAGTCTGCACCGACTTAGGTAATTTTTATAACATGAATTATTCATGACTGAAAAACTGGAACGCGCAATCAAGTATGATGAGTAATGAATAGAAGAGCCAGATTTTCTGAAACTCTTATAAAGCTTAGATTTTCGATTTTTAAGGGCAGTCAACTCTCGTGTAAACCACGCAGGTTTGTTTTTCCTACTTGGCCTACCAAAAGGGACACACTTATCGAATAAATTTTCTAAGGTGCAATAAAAAATACTGATTGCCGTATCCAAGTCCTCAAAACCATAGAGGGGCGACCAGTCAACCAATTTTAAGAGCCGGGTAAGTTTTACAAAATCGGTTTTCCGAAATTGACGTACCCGTCTTAATGGTTCACTACACTGGCGTTCGGCACAGGCAGGCAAAGTGATCAACACCTCCAACGTCGGGTGGTATAAGTCTTCGGGAGTGGATATGGGAAGGGATCTTGACACAGATAGAGTAGATGGATCCGAAACAAATACCAAATCAAGCATTTTACCAAGAGAATTTGGAATGCCATTGATCTGACCCAACGACATTTCAAATAAACCAACCAGAAAATCAGTCTGCACCATGGGGGTCAACACGCTTGAGTCCGGACTTGAAATCCAAGTAGCATCAGCAATATTAAAATCGCCAAGAACTACAAAAATATCACGATCAGAAAGCATAGAAGATATGGAAAGTATTGCTGACATATGTTCATTATAAACAGAGCTGTCAGATAAAGGTGGTATTAAGGAACAAGAAATATAAATACCAACACCGTTAATATTTAACTTTACAGCAACAAACTCAATATCTATAGAGCCACTTAATATTACTGTCTCAGAGGAAAAGTCCACATCAACAGCAATAAGCACCCCACCACCACGGCGCAGAGGGCGGTCCTTTCTATAGATACAGAATCTGTTAGATAATACTTCAGAATTAAGAATGACTATTAAGGTACAAAGTACTAAGTTTACTACAAAGTCCTCTTACATTCTGATAACCCAGTAAGAGGGAGGTAATCAACTGTGTTAGTTTTTTGCTACTAAAGTGGATGCAACAGGCGGAGCACTACTGATCCTAACATTGTTATTATTATTACTTCGCCTACTAACATACTCCTTCACTATGATGTGTGGCGGCCAAAACTTTTCAGAACAAATCGTTGAGAAAAGTTGCGGCGGAACACTCAGCTTAAAGGACGATATATCGCGGGCGAGCTTGAATTTAAATTTGTCGACAACAATTCGCGGGGAATAAATTTTACCTTTTATATAGGCGCTTACATCTTCCGCAGAATTATCGGAAGCGAGCCTAGAAACAAAAACAAATTTACTCTGAGGTACAACCCTAATGGGCTTAAGAGTTGAACCTAACGTAGAATCAGTAGGCTGACTATCGTTTGAACCACAGGGATCTACGGGAAGAACATTAGTTTTAGGTAACACCGGGTTAGTTGCCGGTGAGTTAAATACCATTAACGGGCTGGCAGCAGGTGTAGGGGTACTAACAATAGCCGCTAGGGGAGGCTTGGATGTGGCAGCAGGGGTAGAGGCAGTAGCAGGCAGAAGAGGATTGGGGGGCAACACCAGCGGGACTGCAAGCGGACAAGAGCCCGAAGTCTTTTTGCGCTTCGGCGAGTCATTTAACGTTTTAGCAGTATTAATGTGGTCTTCCAACTCTTTAATACTGCCACGAAGCGTATCGAAATTATTTCGGACAACTTTGAAGTAATTGAAGGTCAGCCTCATGAACTTTGACTGTTCCTTCTCTATCTCATTGCAGGTGTGGCAATACCACTTAAGACCAGAATCAGCTGCTAAGCTGTCCCTGATTTTGGCATTGAAACTAGCACATTTCATGTGAATCATGTTATCACACGCCCTACATAGGATAAAATCTTGGGTGGATCCACCAGAAATTTTACAGTTTTTACTGCAGCAGACAAACATGTTAAAAGAAATATGTAAAATAATTTGAAAAGCTTAATAATGTGCAAAATAATATGCTTGACCAAAAAAAGTAGGGTACACGTGCAATGAGCGTAATATAACGGACACAAGAGAGAGAGAGAGCGCTTACGTTAGAGAACGTCAGAGCGTAGGCTAATAAAAACCGCAAGTGCGTGGTATAAGAGCGTAAAAATAGATATTTTATGTTAGTAGGCACAGAACAAGCGAAAGCAAAATATATGTATGTATGTATGTACGTGTGTTTAGGCACTGACTGCAAATTAAAACAATTTAATAAAGCAAAATCACAATATCCACGCGTAAATACATACAAATTACATTCACTATCACTGTTACAATTGTTTAACACAATAAAACCAATTAAAAACACAGTTTAAACACTCACAAAGTTAGAAATTTATAGGCGCACACAGAAACACAACCGTCACCAAAGAAAGACAATGACATATGATATCATATGCTTCTCGTTCATTCACAAAAGGCGAAAGCAATAAAAATACAACAGAACAAGAATTGGCAGCAATTCACTGGGCAATAATACATTTTCGACCATACATATATGGTCAACACTTCACTATAAAAACAGACCATAGACCACTTACATAATTATTTTAAATGGTCAATCCAAGTTCGAAACTTACGAGAATGAGATTAGATTTAGAAGAGTATGATTTCACTGTAGAATATCTCAAGGGAAAAGACAATTTTGTGGCAGATGCCCTTTCACGGATAACAATATCCGATTTAAAAGATATACAAAATAAAGTCCTGAAAGTCACTACCAGGCAACAAAATAGACAGAAAAACTGCGCAGTTAAAGAACAAGAACTTTTGCCAAGGCAAAATCTCAAAAAAGCTTCTAAGCCCAACGTATGTGAAGTCATTTGCAATGATGAAGTACGAAAAGTAGTGGCCTTGCACATAACAAATCAGATATGTTACTTTAAACATGGAAGAAAAGTTGTAGCAAGAATTGATGTTAGCGATCTGTATACTAATGAAACACTTGATTTAGGTCAGTTCTTTCAAAGGCTTGAACTGCAAGCCGGTATACTTGAGATCAGCCAACTCAAAGTGGCACCGAGCGAAAAGATCTTTAAATTAATTTCAATGGAATCTTTTAAAAATATGGGCAATAAAATATTAAATATCCTAAGAGTAGCGCTACTCAAGCCGGTGACCCTAATAGAAAATGAAAAAGAAGCAATACTGCCTAACCACCATGACGATCCAATTCAAGGAGGTCATACAGGCATTACTAGAACTCTAGCAAAACTAAAAAGACATTACTATTGGAAAAACATGACAAAACATGTAAAAGAGTACGTACGTAAATGTCAAAAATGCCAAATGTCAAAAACAACTTTACATACAAAAACTCCTTTGACAATAACTGAGACACCAATATATGCCTTCGACCGAATGATAGTGGACACAATTGGTCCACTACCAAAATCAGAAAATGGCAACGAGTATGCAGTTACACTTATATGTGATTTAACGAAGTACTTCGTAGCTATCCCGATCACTGATAAAAATGCAAAAACAGTGGCAAATGCTATATTCGAATATTTTATTCTAAAGTACGGTCCAATGAAGACGTTCATTACGGACATGGGAACAGAATACAAAATTTCGATAATACATGACTTGTGCAAATATTTGAAAATAGACAATATAACGTCTACAGCACACCACCACCAGACAGTTGGAACAGTAGAAAGAAGTCATAGGACTTTTAATGAATATATTAGATCATACATTTCAGTCGATAAAGCAGACTGGGATGTTTGGCTACAATATTTCGTTTATTGTTTCAACACAACCCCCTCTACAGCACATGGATATTGTCCATATGAGCTGATTTTCGGCAAACAAACAAATTTGCCAAAACACTTTAATAAAGTAGATAGTATAGAACCTTTATATAACGTAGATGATTACGCTAAAGAAACTAAGTTTAGATTAGAACATGAATATAAAAGAGCAAGAATTATGTTAGATAAACATAAGATTAAATATAAGGAACATTACGATAAAAAAGTAATAGATTTTAAAGTTAAAATAGAAGATAAGGTTTTATTGAGAATTGAAACTGGCCATAAATTGGATCCAGAATATTTAGGACCCTTTACAGTAGTATCAGTAGAAGATAATAATATTTTAATTAAAGACAATAAAAATAAACAACAAAAAGTTCATAAGGATAGGCGAAAAATTTGTATTTCATAAACATTTTTAGTATGGCCATACATATGTATATTCACTTACTTTTAATACAAAAAAAAAAAAAAAAAAAAAAAATATATATAGCCTTAATTACATTTAAAAAAAAAAAAAAAAAAAAATAAATAAATAAATAATATATATACTTGTATAAGTATTATTTGCTATTCACTAACAAAATAGCTTCATGTACTTACGTTATTTTTCAAAAGGAGGGAGATGTAATATACATATACTTATAATACACACTGTACTCAGTGTCTTTTAATATATTTTTATATCAAACACATTGTAGCACTTTGCTGCAATGTTTACGTAAACCAAAGTCCCAAGCATAGCCACAGCGCAAAAGTAATATGATCACACAAGTATGCAATGGGCAGTAGAAGTGCCGTGTCAGCATGTCTCGCATGCGCGGCCGTTCCTTCTTTATATATGTATATAACATTCTCTCTCACGCTATCGCTAATGTCAGCGTTTAGCATATAAGTAATACATAATAAGCCAACGTCTCTGCCAGCGTTTACTGGCAGCGAAGTCGCGCAGCTTAGGCTAAGAACCAAAAATGTAAAAACTAAAGATTCATTCAATAAACGGACTTGAAAGAGTTCAAGTGACTATTAAATAAACTGAGTTGAGTATTTATTACAGTTGGGTGCTTAATTTTCGCTTTATCAATATGAAGCGATCCATGCCTCTCTGTATGGCCGGATCTGCATTTGCTTTGGCTGCGGAGCTTTTTGCTAACGGCGCAGCAGTCGTTGCATTTGCAGAGCGCGCATTCGGCACCGGTGCAATTGTTGTTGCAGTAGCTGTTTTTGCGGCCGTCGGAGACAAAACAGACGGAGAGCATGATCGAACTCTGTCGTGCGAAAGTTCGTTGGTCCCGTTTGGAGTGTTCGGCCGCGCGCGGTCGGATTTCGTCGATGCTAGGGACGTAGAAGGGGGCACGAGCGTACGCTGTCAATTAATAACATTAATTTTATAGCTATCCTTAACTTGTTATAAAATTGTAGAAAATCATTCAAATTGAGGCAGGGCAAGAACTCACAACGCAATTGCTACGCATACATTTAAATGTGCTGCACATGAACATACACATGCACACACACATTCATATGCGCTGATAGAAAAGTAACAAAATCCATAATCGCATCAGAGCCACAAAAAATATGCATACGCACATACATGCACACATATATTGTAAGTTGCATTCTGGCTAGCCCACAAAAGGCTGAGTGGTACGACACCCGCTGCGTCGTACCGTGGCCAGCCACTTACGCGCAACAGATTGAGCGGTCGGTCTGATCGTTGCGCGCCCTCAAAGCGCAAAAGAGAGGGATCGGTCTGATCGTTACGCGCCCCTAACGCAAAAGTGAGCAAGAGGGCACTTGACGTGACAGCCCACAAAACTTGACGCCGATGTCGCGTGAGACAGGATGAGCCAGCGATTTTGGATTTTTCTGCAAAAGCTTTTGGAAAAGGAGTTGGATTTTGGCACGCAGCCAGGCACGACGCGACTAACAAGTGCAACAGCAACCCAAAGTGCAACAGCAACCCGAAGTGCAACAGCAGCAGCAGCTATTTGCAGCAACAGCAACACCAACGGCCATAGAAGTGGCTGCGACAGCCACCGGCACGGCAACAACAACAACAGCCACAGCCATAGCAGCGGCCACAGCGGTTGCCGGCCAACAACGACAACAACAACAACTACAGCAACGGCAGCAACAACAACAACCACAGAGCCCACAGCCACAGCTCCCCGCAGCGACAACAACAACAAACAGAGGCAACAGCAGCGACAACAACAACAGCAGAGGCAGCAGCAACAACAACAACAACAACAAAGCGCACAGCCACAGCACCCCGCAGCGACAACAGCCACCGCAGCAGAGTCAACAGGAGCAGCAACAACAACAGCTGAGCGAACAGCCACTGCACCCGGTCGCAACGCCAACAACAACAACCGTGGAAGCGACCGCGGCGACACTCGCAACAACAGGAGTAGCAGCAAGGAGACACGGGATTCGGAGGCAGCGAGGAAAGTGGTCATAAGTGAAGTGACAGAGTGACAGTGAAAAGTGAAAAGTGCAAGTGGCGGGGGAAGTTGTTTGGCACACACACACACGCACCGGCAGCCATACACACACTCACACGCACGCACCCACGCTACGCACCGGCAGCCACACACTCTCATACGCAGCCACACGCACTCACACGCACTCATACACACCTATACACACCCGGCACACACTCACACACACACGGCACACACACCTGTACACACGCACACCCACACGCAGGCAGGCACACACACACACTTGGGCCACCGCAGCGGACACACACACGCGCACACACGCCACACACATGCACCCGAGCTGCAGCCACGCACCTACCCTCGCACACATCTACACATACACACACACACACACCCAGACGTGTGTGAGCTTTTACAAGTGCGGTCGCGTTTTTCCTGTCGCTCCGTCCTTGTAGTGTTTTCGCAGTGCCAAACCTATAGTGAAGGCAAATTTCCAAGTTAATAGGCGCTTTGAGGGGCTGAGCAGCTTACCTGTTGTTCTCATCGCCTATGCCAGGCGCGTTCCCAATTATTTGGTCGCCGGGTCATTCTGGAGTCTCCCTTTTAGCCGCGCGCAATTCGGTGTACTCTAGCTGGTGTGAGTGTTAATATTACACGTAAATATTACACACATTGCACGCTTTTCCTCCTTAGTGTGCTATTTCAGTTTGCTAGTGTTTTAGGAATACCACAGCGACAGCTGATCGCGAGTGTACCAGGGCTGTTCGCTTTGTTTAGCAGCGCCAGCTGAGCGATCAGCGCTAATTGGCTTTCGCTTGTTAAGCACAGGTGGCGCCAATACTGCAAGAGGTGTCCCAGCTGTGTGTGGTTCGTAGACAGGGTGCACGTGCAAACAAAAATTTTTTGTTGCATACGCGCAAGGGTTTTGCAAAGAGTGCTGCATAACCAACAGGCGCACCATTTGGCGATTTCTCCAGTAGGAAACTTCAAGCAGATATAGCAAAAAGCCACGGTACCGGCTATTACCAACCCCCTCCGTCGCGGCGGTGCTCTGTGGGGCTCTGGTGACCGATTCGGGGCGGTATAACCTCCACCGGTTTAACACCTTAGGGAAACCTTTGGTCAACGCGGGACTGCTTGAAGTTCTACGAGTGAGTGGAGAGTAGTGATAGCAGTGGAGGGTATTGTGCGCCGCTCGGCATTGCCGAGATCTCCCCCCCAGGGGACTGCATCACCCCCGGCGCAAAGTTTGGCACCTCCATGTGCCATGCCTGCACCTGCGGCGGTTGCTTCACCCCATGGGAAGGAGCCAAGAGACAAAGATGTCTTCGAGCAGCTGGGTGCCACACTGAACGGCCTTAATGCACTTTTGATCGGGCAGCGGCACGTTAACCAACTGGTGAGAGACCTAGCAGCGAGGGCTGTTAAGCTGTATGAAGCTTCTGCTGGCAGAAGCAAGCCAGCTTCCATTGTTAGCGCGGATACGGCCACACAGACGTCGCCGGTTACAAAACTGCCTCCTAGTGCAGCCGACAAGGTCCGACAGCAGGGTAGCGGTGGACTACAGTGACTCCCAAGAGACGGCGAGAGCAAGAGCAGGGGCAGAGAGCTACGCCCTCGAAGCGGAATAAAACTGGCAACGCAAGTCCAGCGGGTCCAGAGTCAGTCCCACAGAATACGTGGCAAACGGCTCAGCGGAGGAAGGCTACCAAGCTAGCCGGCAAGACGCCTGGCAAGCCGCTTGGCAAGCCGCCTATGAAGAGCAGGTCGGATGCGCTGGTAATAAGCACCAGCGAGCTTTCTTACAGCGAAGTTCTGTCGCTAGTTACGCGCAGAAGTGATGGAAAGCTCAACGGAGTACGCGAAAAGGTCTCCAAAGCTCGTCGCACAGCAAAAGGTGACCTGCTACTGGAGCTAAACGGAGTAGGCCTAGAGTGCACTAAGCAGCTCAAAGACGAGGTGGAGCTGGTGCTGGGCAAGAGTGCTGTGGTTCGCTCATTTACCGAGCAAGCTCACTTTGCCATCCGGGACCTGGACGAGTTGGCGCAGGCAAACATCCCAGCCGACGTTTGCAATTTCAAGAGCATTCGACCTGGATACGGCAACACCCAGGTGGCACAGTTTTCGGTCCCGGCGAATCTGGCAAGCAGCATTACTGCCTTGCGCACAGTTCGCATTGGTTGGACCAGCTGCGCCGTTCGCCTGCAGGAGGCACGCACGCGGTGCTACCGCTGTCTGGAGATGGGACATACCGCAAGCAGTTGCCGTAACCCTGTGGATAGGTCCCAGTGCTGCATCAGGTGCGGGGATACGGGCCACAAGGCAGTGAACTGTAAGAGCGAGGCGGCGAAATGCTTCGTCTGCATCGCCAAGGGCAGTGCCTCATTCAGCCACCAGGCGGGCAGTAGCAGATGTCCACTCAGCGGTAGTGTATCTAGACGTACAAAATGAAGTTTATCCAGCTGAACCTAAACCATTGTGCAGCAGCCCAGGATTTGTTGTCGCAAACGGTGCGTGAACGCTCTGCAGACCTTGCGGTGCTTAGCGAGCCATACCGGCTGTGTGAGGGCCCTAGATGCGCTGCGAACACATCTGGGAGAGCGGCTCTATGGTCCTGCGGGAATGACGGGACTCCGCTGGTCAGCGTTCATCGGGACGAAAACTACGTGCGCGCATTGGTGGGCGACCTGTGGTTCTATGCAGTCTATTTACCCCCCAGTCTGCAGCTATCAGAGTTCGCTAACACCTTGGACTCCCTGGTAGCAGACGCTAGAGGCCGTCACCCGACCGTCATCGCTGGAGACTTCAACGCGTGGGCAGAGGAGTGGGGTAGCTCATCAACTAATGCCAAGGGACGGGCGTTGCTCGAGGCATTCTCTCTTCTTGACGTGGCGCTCCTTAATCATGGAACGCAGCACACGTTCAGCAGATCTGGACTGGGCTCGGTCGTTGACTTAACCTTTGTCAGTAGCTCGCTGTTCAGTTCCTCTGGCTGGAGCATCGACGACACTTTTAATGCAAGCGACCACGTTGCCATTTGGTGCACCGTTGGAGTACGCCCTGAGCGCCGAAATGTTCCAGCTCAACATTGGCCTAGGTATCGGGTCGAGACGCTAGACACGCGGACCTTTAGTGCCCATCTAGAGTCTGCTGAGATCCCCGATACTGCTGATAATACCGAAGACGTGGTGGACAAAACGATGCTGATGCTAAGCCGCGCTTGCGATGCTAGTATGATCAGGAGCAGAAGGTACCAGAGACACCATGTCCCAGTATACTGGTGGAACGAGGAGATCGCCGAGGCTCGGAGCGACTGCAACTATGCCAGACGCCGCTACCAGCGCTCACGTGGATCGCCGGTGTTTCAGGAACGGCAGGCGGAGTTTCTCGCCAGCAGGAGACGCTTCCAGAAGCTTATTAAAGACTGCAAGCGCAGATGCTTCCTGGACCTCTGCGACACAGCGGAAAACGACCCGTGGGGCAATGCCTACAAATTGGTAGTAAAACGCTTCAACGCCTCTTCCCGCTGCCACCCAATGGATCCAGTATCGCTGAAAGAGATTGTTAGGCATCTCTTTCCCAGTATGGCTGATGATAGCGGCGAGCTCCCGCCCGCGCCAAGCATGCTTTCTGCAACTGAGCCCATCACATTGGATGAGATTCGCCACGCTGCAACAAGGTTGAAGCCGACCAAGTCGCCTGGCCCAGACGGGATTCCCAACCGAGCGCTCAGACTAGCAATTTCGCTCCGCCCTGAAGTTTTTTCGGGCATGTTTAACAGCTGCCTACGAAGCGGAGTATTTCCAAATCGTTGGAAAATTCAGCGCTTGGTCCTCTTACCGAAACCTGGCAAACAGCTCGAGGATCCAGCTGCATATCGCCCGATCTGCCTGATCGACACTGTCGGTAAGCTACTGGAGCACCTGATTTGTACCCGGCTTGATAGCGCCATTGCTGCTGCTGGTGGAGTTTCACCGCAGCAGTATGGCTTTCGCAAAGCGAGATCCACGCTGGATGCGATCGGCAAAGTGGTCGATTTAGCTTCAGGAGCGATCGCCGGAAGTAGATGGAAAGGCGGCGCCAAGAAGTACTGCCTAGTGACAACGCTGGATGTCAAAAATGCCTTCAATACGGCTAAATGGGGCTGCATCCTGGAGGCTCTCGAGGCGCTCAACGTTCCGGAGTACCTATTGAGGATAACCAGAAGCTACTTCGAGGATAGAGTCCTAAGGTATGATACCAGCGAGGCGACAGAGGAGCACCAGGTATCGGGAGGCGTGCCACAAGGGTCGGTACTGGGACCTCTACTGTGGAACGTCATGTATGACGGCGTTTTTCGTCTATCAATGCCTGACGATGTTCACCTTGTGGGCTTTGCTGACGATGTGGCGATAGTGGTCGTCGCCAAGGAGCTCAACGCAGTGGAGGGAAAGTGCAACCTAGCCATCGCGAAAGCTACACAGTGGCTCTCTTCAGTAGGACTGCAGATAGCACCCCAAAAAACGGAGGCTGTGCTCATTAGCAGCCGAAAAGCTGTGGAGACAGCTACCATCACCGTGGCAAATACGCTAGTCAGGTCAAAGAGGGCAATTAAATACCTGGGCGTGATGCTGGATACCAGGCTTTGCTTCAAGGAGCACTTGGAGTACGCTAGCACAAAGGCCGCCATAACAAATCGTGCAATCTCGCGGATCATGCCTAATAGGCGAGGCCCAAAGCAATCCAAGAGACTCCTCTTATCCAGCGTCACAAGAGCGACGATGTTGTACGCGGCGCCGATATGGCAACCAGGTTGCCGCTTTGACAACTACACTCGCGGATTGAGAGCTACCCACCGCCTTGGAGCGATCAGAGTAAGCAGCGGTTTCAGAACCATCTCGGATGAGGCATGTCTGGTTCTGGCTGGAGTAGCACCCATAGCCGAGCTGGCTAGAGAAATCGCGGAGATCTACGAGGGAACACACGGCCAGGAACTTTCCGCTCCCCAAAAGCAGGCAGTGCGCACTGCGGCCAAAACGCGCACCTCGGAAAACTGGCAGAGGCAATGGGATGCATCTAGCAAAGGGCGTTGGACACATCGCCTCATCCCGAGCATTTCAGCGTGGCAGAACAGGCGGCATGGGCAGCACATCACCCAGCTTCTAAGTGGACATGGGTGCTTCCGAGCATACTTGCACCGATTTGGGCATGAGGGTGCCCCGTTCTGCACCTTTTGTGGCGACAGTTTTGCTGAGGATGCCGAACACGTCTTGCTTCACTGCGGACGCTTTACCGGGCTTCGAGAGGATCTGGAGAGGGCTTTTGGCTGAAGCATCGAGGTGGACAGCCTCGTGAGTTTGATGCTGGTCAGCGGCGCTAATTGGGAAGCGTTCAGCGTGTTTGCGGTGGCAGTCATGACTGAGCTGCGCAAGGCTGAGCGCGAGCGTAGAGGAGTAGTGGAGTAGGTGAAGCATAGGCATTAGCGACGCATTACCTCACGGCCGTACCGCTAATGCCATGTTTCGCTTATATATAACTTTAGCCAATGTATATATACATATATAGGATAAGCAATAAATGAATTTAAAAAAAAAAAAAAAAAAAAAACGCATACGCCTGTTACAGCGGGGTAAGTTGGCCCACGGCCATGCGTAGAGAGCGACCCCAACGCCCAGTCGACGCCGAGGGGCGGTCGGAGAAGGGGAGTTGAGGAGTCTTCCGGGTGATCACCCTGGACCACCAACCCCTTTCCTTAGCCCGCTCCGAGGATGTCGACCCGGCCACCACCACCACCCCTCTGACCCCCCTATATGTCTGCGTATTGGTGTTCGATACCGGAGCGGCTCACTCCAGGGTCCCAGTAACTTACAAATTATCTGTAAATAAACCCCGGACGCGACTGAGACGCCGACCTCGGCTAGGAAACGTCCTTACAGATGGCGCCCGAGCAGGGACTCTGGAAGACTCCGTTGAGAAAAAGCCCCTGTCCTTTTTGTGGCCTAAAGAACCACTTGTACAATAGTCGTACAGAAAGGGGTAGTCCGGGATCGATACCAGTGCGCAGAGTGTTGTCTGTTATTGTCTGCACCATGTCCTTACGCTTTTCCGTGTCGTTGATAGAAAGTTTTGTCCAAGTCCCAATGTCCTACGCAAAAAACCCTACCCCGAACCCATCTCGCCCCCCCCTCCCTCTGCCACGAAACTCGTGTTTTGGAACGCGTCGCAGCAGCCGGCGACAGAAGGCTGCGTCGCTGCGCTGCCGACGGGACCCTCGCTGCCGACGACGGCAGAGCGTCGCTGTTGGTGCTGGCAGAGCGGCCGTTTGTGTATATAAGGCCGGCTGCTGGCACCAGGAAATCAGTCTACCTCCAGCCTCCGAGCTGATCACATCAGTCAGTGCAAAACAAATTTATAATTCAACTATCCTTTTGAAAAGGATAGCCCAGCAACGATCCTAGTCGAAGGATATCCAGGCAACGATCCTCTTCGAGAATAAACCAGCGACAATCCTATTCAAAGGACATCCCAGCAACGATCCTATTCGAAGGATATACAAGCAACGATCCTCTTCGAGGATAACCCAGCGACATCCAAGCAACGATCCTCTTCGAGGATAACCCAGCGACATCCAAGCAACGATCCTCTTCGAGGATAACCCAGCCACGATCCTCCGCGAAGGGTAATATCTCAAGGACCTAGAAACAACGGCGACCGAAGGACCATGGTAGCGGTGAGTTGGGTTTACTACCGCCGGAGGGACGAACTAGTGTCCTTGGCAAGCGAGTTCGGGCTCGACGTAGAGGGGACCGTCACCGAGCTACAGACCCGAGTGGCCAGCTTCATCAGCCGAAGTGAGCACCCGGACACTCTTCTAGCCCGCTTCGAGGAACTGGCTGCGAAGTATCGGGACCATTCACCATCATCCAAGGATAACACGGCACGGTCACGGACGCCGAGCCCAACCCTACCGGAGATGAGTACCCCACCTACAACGAGGCCGGTCATTACAGTGACGAACACCGACGGAGCCGTGCCTGGACCCGACCCGACCCGACTCGCCGGTAGGTCACCATCGCGCCTACGCCACCACTCCCCACTCAGGATAAACCGACCGGAGCCCTCACATGGCATGTTGGCCGAGAAGATGCAACGCTGGGGCCTAACCTTCGATGGATCAACCGATCCATTGAACTTTATAGAGAGGGTAGAGGAACGAGCGGCGGTCCACCGGATCGACATATACAGCCTGCCCCTATTGATCTCGGAACTGCTCACAGTAGAGGCCGAAAGCTGGTACCGGATCAACAGGATGCATGGGGAGACGTGGACGCGGTTCCGAAAGGAGTTCCTCGAGCTCTACCTGCCCCAACGGTACTACGAACGCCTAGAGGACGAAATCCGGAACCATATGCAGCGCGACGGTGAACCATTTAAACGCTTCATGGTGCAGCTGCGGCTGATGATGCAACGGGCAGGATACTCCAACGAGCGAGAGTTGGACCGCCTTTATGAGATTCTGCTGCCGGAATACCAGCTATACATAAGGAGGCATGAGGTAACGTGCCTAAGCCAGCTGACGCAGCTGACTACCCACTACGAGATGGTCAGGGAGAGGGAAACCCAACAACAACAAACTCGAAGGAAGCCGGCGACAGGCCCCCGACCCTCCGCGCCTATCCCACAGGAGACCCCGTCCGCCCCAAGACACCACAACCCCTTCCGGGACCACGCGCCTCGGGCACAAGAGGCCCACCCACCACAGGGCGACGATACCCCGATCGACGTACGTACTGCATGCCGAAGATGCGGACAACCGGCAACTGTTACACTGTTGGCAGTGTTGGCGGCGAGGTGTCCGAACAATTGAGTGCTGCACACGGACATCGGGAAACGAAGTGCCTCCCTCCTAGATTTTGGACCAGGGGGGAGCGGCGACCACCAAGTAACGGAAGCAAACGGAGCCATTCGGCTCGAAAATGCAAGGATAGTAGCCAGGGTTAGCATGGAAGGCAAACCCTTCCTAGCTATTCAGCCTCACCCACAGAACTGGTACCGCCCCCGATAGCCAATCCAATGGAGGATGACGCAAGCACCGCCAAGGCGCCCGAAGTCTGCAGCCGCGAGGTGGCCGCCGAGCATTCGCAAGCGGTAGCAGTTGACCAGGTGCCCGTAGTCAAGGACACAACGGAGAGACCGACCGAAGCCGACGAGTAGATTAACCCCAGAGTGCAAGCATTTTTGGAGCGGGAGCTGGCGCTGTTTGATGAGTTGAAGGGAGTCTCTCACATTGCAGAGCATGTGATTACCATGCGAGACGAGAGACCCATCAAGCAGCGCTACTACCCGCAAAACCCCGCCATGCAGAAGGTCATCTATGATCAAGTAGATGAACTATTAAAGAACGGATGCATAGAACCCTCCAAGTCACCCCATAGCGCCCCCATCGTGCTGGTAGGGAAGAATACGGTTGATATCAGGATGTGCATCGACTACCGGCAGTTGAATGCACGTTCCATCCCCGACGCCTACCCCTTGCCCCGCTTCCAACACATCTTGGAACGGCTGCGGAATGCGAAGTTCATCAGCACCTTGGATCTGAAAAGTGGATACTGGGACGGTACCGTGACGAGGACTGTTCCATTGGAAGGTCATGCCTCTCGGCCTCCACTCCGCCCCAGCCACCTTCCAACGGGCTCTCGATGGAGTCATCGGACCGGACTTGGAACCATTCGCCTTCGCCTACCTGGACGATATTATCATCACCGGGACCGACATTGATGACCATCTACAAAAGCTGCAGGAGGTCCTTCGACGGTTGCAGGAGGCGAACCTGCGGCTGAACAAAGCCCAGTGCAAGTTTTTCGAGCGCAGTCTTTCTTACTTGGGCCACGTCGTCAGCGAGCAGGGCATTCATACTGATCCAGGTAAGATCGCCGCCGTCCGAAAGCTAACACCCCCTACGAATATTCGGGAACTGCGACGATGCTTGGGCATAGCGTCGTGGTACCGGAGGCTCGTGCCCAACTTCGCCGGAATAGTGCAGCCAATGTCGCTCCTACTGAGGAAGAGCAAACGCTGGGAATGGGGAGAACCACAGCAAGCAGCCTTCGACGAGCTCAAGCGGCGCCTTACGGAGGCACCTGGCCCGGCCTGTTTCGAGGCGTCACCAAGTACGTCCGACAGTGCGCCAAGTACCAGCTGTAGAAGGTGAGCCAGCTCAAGCCGGCCGGGAGGATGCTGACAGGACAAGGGGAGGAACCCTTCGCAACGCTCTGCGCAGATTTTGTCGGACCCTTACCCAGGTCTAAACATGGTAACACCATGCTTCTAGTGTTCTTCGACCACTTTTATAAGTGGGTCGAATTGGTACCCCTGCGCAAAGCAACAACGGCCTACCTGAAAAAGGCGTTCAGGGAAAGGATCCTGTGCCGGTTCGGAACACCGCGATGTTTCGTGTGTGACAACGGAACCCAGTTCACGAGCCGGTCCTTTACCCGATTCTGCAAACAACTAGGGACGGAGTTGCAGCATACCGCCCCCTACAGCCCCCAGCAAAACCCCAATGAGAGAGCGAACAGGACGATCAAAACAATGCTGGCGCAGTACGTCGAGGGACACCAAAATACGTGGGACGAACTACTGCCAGAGCTCATGCTGGCTATAAACACAAGCATCTCGGACACGACCAAGCTTAGCCCGGCCTTCCTGGTGCAAGGACGTGAGCCCTGGCTACGCAACGCCTTATACGACCAAGTCACACCTGGGAGCGGTCGTGAGGAAGTAGATCCCGAGACACGGGCTACGGAGCTGAAAGGCGTTTTCGATACCGTCAAAAGGAACACACAAAGGGCTTCTCAGGACCAGGTGAAGGAGTACAACTTCCGTCGCCGGGATTGGCGACCTACCCTGGGTACACACGACGTATTATCTAACGCAGCGGAAGGGTCTGCCGCGAAGCTGGCACCAAAATTCGACGGGCCATACAAGGTCGTAAAATTCGTCTCCCCAAATGTCGTAAGGATCCGACATGAGGAAACGAAAAGACGTCGCGTTGCCAATCTGGCGGACTTAAAGCCATTCCACGCAGACAATGGCGAGGAAGACCCTGAAACTACGCTCGACCTAACTCCTGTTCCTTTCCCAACCTCCTCACCCCGTGTGACCCGAGAAAACCCACTAATCGCAGATGAAGACGTAAATCTCAACCTTGTGGTATTTACAGACGAGATGTCGGAAGCCGAAGGACACATCCTCTTCGGCTTAGAAGGGCATTGCCGGTGGGCTACGTGTCGGAGGATAGTAGGAACACCGACATTTTTGTCCTTTCGGATGAGCTCCCCGACTCGGCGCTCGGTGTCGACCTGCCACCGCTGAACCTGGAAGAGGACCTCGGACTGGACTTCGGCTGGTTGGACAACAACGCTATGGACGTGGCGTTGACGAGCACGCAGGATGATATCGGGCTGGACGATCTCCCCCTTTTTAGTATCGATTGGGTGATGGCCACGGAAGCATGGCTAGTGGTTGGAACTGAAGGATTAGTGCCGCAGGAAGTCCTGGAAAGTCCTGACCAATCAGGCTCTCCAACAGCAATCTTTCCTGGGCGAATCGCCCACATTGAAAGAGAATATGGCCTACGCCCTCATCTGTGCCATCTCCGCACCAACTGCACTCTGAACTAGCGTCATGCTTAAAGCGCATTAGGTAGCTCCTAAAGCAGTCATGGCCCGTCAACAGTTGGGTGACGTAGAAGGTGACCGACCCGTGCTTCCTCTCCATCCATCGGCGCACATCGGGTATCAGCAGGTGGGTCCAGCGTCCTTTGGTGGAAAAATCCCAGTGCCGCTGTCAGGCCTCAAGGCTCCGCTCACGGGCTACAGCCCTAGCTGCTCTTTTCTCCGTTGGTACTGCGTCGAGCACCGCTGCGGCTTCGACTGCTAGATAGTGGATTGGGATCATCCCAGCTATCACCAGCGCTGCGTCCGAGGAGACCGTGCGGAAGGCGCAGCAGACACGCAGGGCGGAGAGCCGATATATCGACTCGATACCCCTCATGTAGCTGGCCACCGAAGTTGCACCGACCCACACTGGAGCAGCATACAGCATTATCGACTTCATAACACCCATGAGCAGCAGCCGCGTTTGCTGCTTCGGACCCCTCGTGTAGGCATCATCCTCGCAAGTGCTCGCCCTGATTCAGCCGCCTTGCAATGTATGAACGCCAGATGCTCACCGAAGTTTAAACGCCGGTCGATGACCACACCAAGGTAGCGGATACAGTCCTTGGAACGCAATGTGACGCCGCCCACCGTGATATCCGCGTATCCCACCTTTTTTCGGCTGCTGATAAGCACCGCCTCCGTCTTATGGGCAGCAAGTTGGAGACCAACAGACGACAGCCACAGTGTTACTGCGTCCAAGCACCAGTCACAGAGCTCGGTAACTCCCCGGAGGTCCTTGGCTACGAGTACCAGAGCGACGTCGTCAGCATATCCGATAGCGCTGGCTCCATCAGGTTACCGAATTTGCAGTATCCCGTCAAACATGATGTTCCACAGGAGAGGACCCAGGACCGATCCTTGAGGAACACCTGCAGAAACGACGTACTCCTTCTCACCCTCATCCGTTTAATACCGCAGCCTGCGGTTATCAAAGTAGCTCCTCACGATTGCTACAAGGTAGTCTGGCACTCTAAAGCTCACCAGGGCATCCATTATGCAGCTCCAGTAAGCGGAGTTAAATGCGTTTTTCACGTCGATGGTCACGACGAGACAGTACTGCTTACTTCCAAAGCGCCAGCGGGTGCCTGCGATCGCATCAGAAGCTAAACTGACTACCGACCTGATAGCGTCGGTAGTAGATTTCGCCTTTCTGAAACCGAATTGGAGCGGTGATAAACCTCCAGCGCTTTGCACAGCTTCATCCAGTCTAGCAGCTATGATTGCCTCGAAGACCTTGCCACTATTGTCGATGAGACAAATAGGCCGGTAAGCTGAAGGGTCATCAGGAGGCTTGTCTGGCTTAGGCAGCAGGACGAGTTTCTGCATCTTCCACCTGTCCGGAAAGATGCCTTCTCGCAGACAATACGTGAACAACTGGGCGAACAGCTCGGGTTGAAGCATGATTGCTAGGCGCAGGCACCGATTTGGGACTCCGTCGGGACCAGGTGCTTTGTTAACTGACAGTTTCCGTGCTGCTAGCAGCACTTCTTCCGAGGAGACAGGGGAAACACCTTCATGCAAGGAAACCACACCGACAGACGTTGGCGAGTTAGCGCACTGAGGAAACAGAGTCGCCACTATTTCCTTCATTCGGACTGGCTCCAAGGGCGCTCTGTTGTTGCCTTGACCTATGCGCTTGAAGACAAGCTTGTAGGCTCTTCCCCAAGGGTCCTGATCGGCTGAGTCACACTGTTTGAGAAAGCACTCCTTTTTGCTGGCTCTAATAATGTTTTTCAGCATCTTTCTAGCAGTCCTAAACTCCAGCTGTAGCTGGCGAGTTGCATCCAACCCTCTTGTAGCTGCTCGCTGAAAACGCCTTCTCAATCTCAGGCAGGCTCGCCGAGCATCAGCAATCTCGTCGTTCCACCAAAACACGCAGGTGTGGTGGCGTCTATAGGCCTTCCTCTGCGGCATGCTTACAGCACACGCAGCCTCTAGCTGCCGGGCCATCTGATCCGCAATGTCCTGCGCCGGTCCGTCTGCTACCATACGACATATAGCATCTGCAAAGCTCCTGGTGTTCAGAGATTCTACCCTGTATGCAACACCAGTGTTGGGCCTTGGCGGTATCCGCATCCTTTCTCCAACAGAAAACAGGATGGCCACGTGGTCACTTCCGGTGTAGCAGTCACTTATGCACCACTGTGCCGAGCGGGCGAGTGAACTGCTCACATAGGTGAGGTCGATAATAGACCCAGCACGTCCGTTGTTGAAGGTGTTCACTGACCCAGTGTTAAGAAGCACCAGGTCGAGGCACGCAAGCGATTCCACAAGAATGGTACCCTTGGCGTTCGTAGTCGGGCTGCCCCAGTCTGTTGACCACGCGTTAAAGTCGCCAGCAATAATAACGTTGCTGCGACCCCTGGAGTCGTCCACTATTTGCAAGAGCACCGCTTCACAGTCGCTTATCGTGAGACTTGGCGCTAAGTAACAACTGTAAATCCAGAAATCTCCTAGCTTCGCACGCACGAAGCAATCGGAGGCCAGAGTATGCGTTAAGGGGGGATGTAGGTCACCACAGCTCCACACAGCGGCTCTCCCTGAGATGTCCGAGGCCCACAACCTGCCATTAGTGGATGCCCGGTGGTGCGGCTCGCTTAACACGGCGACATCGATATTTTTCTCCAAGATTGTCTGTTCAAGTTCAGCGACGCAGTGGTTGAGGTTCAGCTGCAGGACCTTTACCATTTGGCGTGCTTGACCGCTTCCCGGTATGCAGGACACCTGTAGCTGCCAGTCGCATGGTCAGCCGTCTTTACGCCTTTTCTTGTGCATAGGGCACATTTTGGCGGCTGGTTGCACGCTCTCGCAATGTGAACGAGAGCACCACACTTATAACAAGCCTTGCTCAGATCGGCCGTGCTCTTGCAATGGGCAGCGATGTGGCCATACTCCATACATTTGAAGCAGCGCCTTGGCTGAATCATGGGCCTTATGCGGCATACCGGCCACCCTATGCGGATTTTCGCCCTTTCGACCAGCTTGACAGCTTTATCCGTCGGTAGGCCCAGAGTTGCTGATTGAAGTCCCGCTCTCGTGTGTCGCAGCGACTTGACGACGCCGCTATCCAGCGTCGGGTCCTCAAGGGCAGACCTTACAGCGCTCAGGACCTCCTCCTTGATCGCAAGCTCATCCAGATCACAGATCTCCACCTGGTTGGTATCTGAAAGCGTTTTGACAGTGGCTCGCTCACCGAGCACCTTACCGACAGCTAGCTGAAGCTCATTCGCACTGTGTGCCGGCTGTTTGCCTAGCCGAATCAGAAGGTCGCCCTTAGCCGTCTTACGGATGGTGCTAACATCCTCTCGCAGCTTCGGTCGGTCTCTCCGTTGTGTCCTTGACTACGGGCACCTGGTCAACTGCTACCGCTTGCGAATGCTCGGCGGCCACCTCGCGGCTGCAGACTTCGGGCGCCTTGGCGGTGCTTGCGTCATCCTCCATTGGATTGGCTATCGGGGGCGGTACCAGTTCTGTGGGTGATGCTGAATCTTTTGTAGTAGTCCTTCGTTTCCGGCGTCCGGCTGGGCTCAGGAACAACTCCTTCGTCATCTGCAGCTCAGATGACCCGAATGCTAGAGTGGCCTGTATCGCGCAAAGAAAGTCGATGCCCAAGATAAGCTCGTCCAAGACGGTAAGCATCACCAACAGTGGCAGGCGGATGCGCTTGTCTCCGAGCTCGACCTCCGTGATGCATGCCCTGGTGACGGTCGTGCGCGATCCATCCGCCAAACTTACCCCTACCTGGATTTTCCTGAGCCCCTCTGCCGAAAGCTGTTGGGCGACCTTCTCGCTGACAAATCTGCGCGTTGCTTCAGTGTCGATAGTAGCTAGGAAGGGTTTGCCTTCCATGCTAACCCTGGCTACTATCCTTGCATTTTCGAGCCGAATGGCTCCGTTTGCTTCCGTTACTTGGTGTTCGCCGCTCCCCCCTGGTCCAAAATCTAGGAGGGAGGCACTTCGTTTCCCGATGTCAGTGTGCAGCACTCAATTGTTCGGACACCTCGCCGCCAACACTGCCAACAGTGTAACAGTTGCCGGTTGTCCGCATCTTCGGCATGCAGTACGTACGTCGATCGGGGTATCGTCGCCCTGTGGTGGGTGGGCCTCTTGTGCCCGAGGCGCGTGGTCCCGGAAGGGGTTGTGGTGTCTTGGGGCGGACGGGGTCTCCTGTGGGATAGGCGCGGGGGGTCGGGGGCCTGTCGCCGGCTTCCTTCGAGTTTGTTGTTGTTGGGTTTCCCTTTCCCTGACCATCTCGTAGTGGGTAGCCAGCTGCGTCAGCTGGCTTAGGCAGGTTACCTCATGCCTCCTTATGTATAGCTGGTATTCCGGCAGCAGAATCTCATAAAGGCGGTCCAACTCTCGCTCGTTGGAGTATCCTGCCCGTTGCATCATCAGCCGCAGCTGCACCATGAAGCGTTTAAATGGTTCACCGTCGCGCTGCATATGGTTCCGGATTTCGTCCTCTAGGCGTTCGTAGTACCGTTGGGGCAGGTAGAACTCGAGGAACTCCTTTCGGAACCGCGTCCACGTCTCCCCATGCATCCTGTTGATCCGGTACCAGCTTTCGGCCTCTACTGTGAGCAGTTCCGAGATCAATAGGGGCAGGCTGTATATGTCGATCCGGTGGACCGCCGCTCGTTCCTCTACCCTCTCTATAAAGGTTAGGCCCCAGCGTTGCATCTTCTCGGCCAACATGCCATGTGAGGGCTCTGGTCGGTTTATCCTGAGTGGGGAGTGGTGGCGTAGGCGCGATGGTGACCTACCGGCGAGTCGGGTCGGGTCGGGTCCAGGCACGGCTCCGTCGGTGTTCGTCACTGTAATGACCGGCCTCGTTGTAGGTGGGGTACTCATCTCCGGTAGGGTTGGGCTCGGCGTCCGTGACCGTGCCGTGTTATCCTTGGATGATGGTGAATGGTCCCGATACTTCGCAGCCAGTTCCTCGAAGCGGGCTAGAAGAGTGTCCGGGTGCTCACTTCGGCTGATGAAGCTGGCCACTCGGGTCTGTAGCTCGGTGACGGTCCCCTCTACGTCGAGCCCGAACTCGCTTGCCAAGGACACTAGTTCGTCCCTCCGGCGGTAGTAAACCCAACTCACCGCTACCATGGTCCTTCGGTCGCCGTTGTTTCTAGGTCCTTGAGATATTACCCTTCGCGGAGGATCGTGGCTGGGTTATCCTCGAAGAGGATCGTTGCTTGGATGTCGCTGGGTTATCCTCGAAGAGGATCGTTGCTTGGATGTCGCTGGGTTATCCTCGAAGAGGATCGTTGCTTGTATATCCTTCGAATAGGATCGTTGCTGGGATGTCCTTTGAATAGGATTGTCGCTGGTTTATTCTCGAAGAGGATCGTTGCCTGGATATCCTTCGACTAGGATCGTTGCTGGGCTATCCTTTTCAAAAGGATAGTTGAATTATAAATTTGTTTAGCACTGACTGATGTGATCAGCTCGGAGGCTGGAGGTAGACTGATTTCCTGGTGCCAGCAGCCGGCCTTATATACACAAACGGCCGCTCTGCCAGCACCAACAGCGAAGCTCTGCCGTCGTCGGCAGCGAGGGTCCCGTCGGACGCGTTCCAAAACACGAGTTTCGGGGCAGAGGGGGGGGCGAGATGGGTTCGGGGTAGAGTATTTTTTTGCGTAGGACATTGGGACTTGGACAAAACTTTCTATCAACGACACGGAAAAGCGTAAGGACATGGTGCAGACAATAACAGACAACACTCTGCGCACTGGTATCGATCCCGGACTACCCCTTTCTGTACGACTATTGTACAAGTGGTTCTTTAGGCCACAAAAAGGACAGGGGCTTTTTCTCAACGGAGTCTTCCAGAGTCCCTGCTCGGCCGCCATCTGTGAGGACGTTTCCTAGCCGAGGTCAGCGTCTCAGTCGCGTCCGGGGTTTATTTACAGATAATTTGTAAGTTACTGGGACCCTGGAGTGAGCCGCTCCGGTATCGAACACCAATACGCAGACATATAGGGGGGGTCAGAGGGGTGGTGGTGGTGGCCGGGTCGACATCCTCGGAGCGGGCTAAGGAAAGGGGTTGGTGGTCCAGGGTGATCACCCGGAAGACTCCTCAACTCCCCTTCTCCGACCGCCCCTCGGCGTCGACTGGGCGTTGGGGTCGCTCTCTACGCATGGCCGTGGGCCAACTTACCCCTCTGTAACAGGCGTATGGTGTGGGTGTGTGTGTGTGTGTGTGTGTGTATGTGTAGATGTGTGCGAGGGTAGGTGCGTGGCTGCAGCTCGGGTGCATGTGTGTGGCGTGTGTGCCCGTGTGTGTGTCCGCTGCGGTGGCCCAAGTGTGTGTGTGTGCCTGCCTGCGTGTGGGTGTGCGTGTGTACAGGTGTGTGTGCCGTGTGTGTAAGTGTGTATGAGTGCGAGTGAGTGCGTGTGGCTGCGTATGAGAGTGTGTGGCTGCCGGTGCGTAGCGTGGGTGCGCGCCACTTGCACTTTTCACTTTTCACTGTCACTCTGTCACTTCACTTATGACCACTTTCCTCGCTGCCTCCGAATCCCGTGTCTCCTTGCTGCTACTCCTGTTGTTGCGAGTGTCGCCGCGGTCGCTTCCACGGTTGTTGTTGTTGGCGTTGCGACCGGGTGCAGTGGCTGTTCGCTCAGCTGTTGTTGTTGCTGCTCCTGTTGACTCTGCTGCGGTGGCTGTTGTCGCTGCGGGGTGCTGTTGCTGCTGTTGCCTCTGCTGTTGTTGTTGTCGCTGCTGTTGCCTCTGTTTGTTGTTGTTGTCGCTGCGGGGAGCTGTGGCTGTGGGCTCTGTGGTTGTTGTTGTTGCTGCCGTTGCTGTAGTTGTTGTTGTTGTCGTTGTTGGCCGGCAACCGCTGTGGCCGCTGCTATGGCTGTGGCTGTTGTTGTTGTTGCCGTGCCGGTGGCTGTCGCAGCCGCTGCTATGGCCGTTGGTGTTGCTGTTGCTGCAAATAGCTGCTGCTGCTGTTGCACTTCGGGTTGCTATTGCACTTTGGGTTGCTGTTGCACTTGTAAGTCGCGTCGTGCCTGGCTGCGTGCCAAAATCCAACTCCTTTTCCAAAAGCGTTTGCAGAAAAATCCAAAATCGCTGGCTCATCCCTATGTCTCACGCGAAGTCGGCGTCAAGTTTTGTGGGCTGTCACGTCAAGTGCCCTCTTGCTCACTTTTGCGTTAGGGGCGCGTAACGATCAGACCGATCGCTCTCTATTGCGCTTAGAGGGCGCGCAACGATCAGACCGACCGCTCACGGTACGACGCAGCGGGTGTCGTACCACTCAGCCTTTTGTGGGGTAGCCAGAATGCTACCTCACAGCCCCCCCCACCCCCTTACTACGGGTGGTGATGACGGACGGTGACCTTACCGGCCGCGGACACCTTCACCTGGAAGCCCTGGTTGTCCACCTCCATAAGGTACTTCACCCCTCGGTGGGTGTTGTGCTGGACGGCGTGCTGGACGCTTTCTAGGACTTCCTGCGGCACTAATCCTCCAGTTCCAACCACTAGCCATGCTTCCGTGGCCATCACCCAATCGATACTAAAAAGGGGGAGATCGTCCAGCCCGATATCATCCTGCGTGCTCGTCAACGCCACGTCCATAGCGTTGTTGTCCAACCAGCCGAAGTCCAGTCCGAGGTCCTCTTCCAGGTTCAGCGGTGGCAGGTCGACACCGAGCGCCGAGTCGGGGAGCTCATCCGAAAGGACAAAAATGTCGGTGTTCCTACTATCCTCCGACACGTAGCCCACCGGCAATGCCCTTCTAAGCCGAAGAGGATGTGTCCTTCGGCTTCCGACATCTCGTCTGTAAATACCACAAGGTTGAGATTTACGTCTTCATCTGCGATTAGTGGGTTTTCTCGGGTCACACGGGGGGAGGAGGTTGGGAAAGAAACAGGAGTTAGGTCGAGCGTAGTTTCAGGGTCTTCCTCGCCATTGTCTGCGTGGAATGGCTTTAAGTCCGCCAGATTGGCAACGCGACGTCTTTTCGTTTCCTCATGTCGGATCCTTACGACATTTGGGGAGACGAATTTTACGACCTGGTATGGCCCGTCGAATTTTGGTGCCAGCTTCGCGGCAGACCCTTCCGCTGCGTTAGATAATACGTCGTGTGTACCCAGGGTAGGTCGCCAATCCCGGCGACGGAAGTTGTACTCCTTCACCTGGTCCTGAGAAGCCCTTTGTGTGTTCCTTTTGACGGTATCGAAAACGCCTTTCAGCTCCGTAGCCCGTGTCTCGGGATCTACTTCCTCACGACCGCTCCCAGGTGTGACTTGGTCGTATAAGGCGTTGCGTAGCCAGGGCTCACGTCCTTGCACCAGGAAGGCCGGGCTAAGCTTGGTCGTGTCCGAGATGCTTGTGTTTATAGCCAGCATGAGCTCTGGCAGTAGTTGGTCCCACGTATTTTGGTGTCCCTCGACGTACTGCGCCAGCATTGTTTTGATCGTCCTGTTCGCTCACTCATTGGGGTTTTGCTGGGGGCTGTAGGGGGCGGTATGCTGCAACTCCGTCCCTAGTTGTTTGCAGAATCGGGTAAAGGACCGGCTCGTGAACTGGGTTCCGTTGTCACACACGAAACATCGCGGTGTTCCGAACCGGCACAGGATCCTTTCCCTGAACGCCTTTTTCAGGTAGGCCGTTGTTGCTTTGCGCAGGGGTACCAATTCGACCCACTTATAAAAGTGGTCGAAGAACACTAGAAGCATGGTGTTACCATGTTTAGACCTGGGTAAGGGTCCGACAAAATCTGCGCAGAGCGTTGCGAAGGGTTCCTCCCCTTGTCCTGTCAGCATCCTCCCGGCCGGCTTGAGCTGGCTCACCTTCTACAGCTGGTACTTGGCGCACTGTCGGACGTACTTGGTGACGCCTCGAAACAGGCCGGGCCAGTAGTACCGCTGCATGACTCGTCCAATGGTCTTCCGTATCCCAAGGTGGCCGGCAGTAGGGCCGTCATGACATTCACTTAGGACGCAGGGCCGTTGATCAGTGGGCACGCAGAGCTTCCATGGGATGTACTCCTCTTCCAGGGGGCGATGACCAAGGTGCCGGTATACTTGCTCGTTCTCCAGCGCATAGTCCGGGTACTTGTCCGGTTGATCCCTGATCCGCTGGACCAATTTGCGTAGCCAAGGGCAGTCGACTGTGTCGAACTGTTCTGTCTGCAACGCCTCCTCCGTCGGTAGTGGATGTCGAACTGGTACTGCTGCAGTTCCAACGCCCACTGAGCGCCAAGTGGTCCGTCACTACGTCAAAGCGGTAGCCCTCGAGGAAGCATCTCAATTTGCGAATGGCCCAGACGATCGCGAGGCACTCCTTCTCTGTCGCCGAGTAGTTCTCCTCGCTACGCTATGACTTATTAAGCTCCATCTTTTTCCTGTGTTAGCACAGCCCCTATACCAAAGTCGCTGGCGTCGGTCTGCAGCACGAGCTTGGCCTCAAAGTCGGGACACGCTAGAACAGGTGCCTCCGTAAGGCGCTGCTTGAGCTCGTCGAAGGCTGCTTGCTGTGGTTCTCCCCATTCCCAGCGTTTGCTCTTCCTCAGTAGGAGCGACATTGGCTGCACTATTCCGGCGAAGTTGGGCACGAGCCTCCGGTACCACGACGCTATGCCCAAGCATCGTCGCAGTTCCCGAATATTCGTAGGGGGTGTTAGCTTTCGGACGGCGGCGATCTTACCTGGATCAGTATGAATGCCCTGCTCGCTGACGACGTGGCCCAAGTAAGAAAGACTGCGCTCGAAAAACTTGCACTTGGCTTTGTTCAGCCGCAGGTTCGCCTCCTGCAACCGTCGAAGGACCTCCTGCAGCTTTTGTAGATGGTCATCAATGTCGGTCCCGGTGATGATAATATCGTCCAGGTAGGCGAAGGCGAATGGTTCCAAGTCCGGTCCGATGACTCCATCGAGAGCCCGTTGGAAGGTGGCTGGGGCGGAGTGGAGGCCGAAAGGCATGACCTTCCAATGGAACAGTCCTCGTCACGGTACCGTCCCAGTATCCACTTTTCAGATCCAAGGTGCTGATGAACTTCGCATTCCGCAGCCGTTCCAAGATGTGTTGGAAGCGGGGCAAGGGGTAGGCGTCGGGGATGGAACGTGCATTCAACTGCCGGTAGTCGATGCACATCCTGATATCAACCGTATTCTTCCCTACCAGCACGATGGGGGCGCTATGGGGTGACTTGGAGGGTTCTATGCATCCGTTCTTTAATAGTTCATCTACTTGATCATAGATGACCTTCTGCATGGCGGGGTTTTGCGGGTAGTAGCGCTGCTTGATGGGTCTCTCGTCTCGCATGGTAATCACATGCTCTGCAATGTGAGGGACTCCCTTCAACTCATCAAACAGCGCCAGCTCCCGCTCCAAAAATGCTTGCACTCTGGGGTTAATCTACTCGTCGGCTTCGGTCGGTCTCTCCGTTGTGTCCTTGACTACGGGCACCTGGTCAACTGCTACCGCTTGCGAATGCTCGGCGGCCACCTCGCGGCTGCAGACTTCGGGCGCCTTGGCGGTGCTTGCGTCATCCTCCATTGGATTGGCTATCGGGGGCGGTACCAGTTCTGTGGGTGATGCTGAATCTTTTGTAGTAGTCCTTCGTTTCCGGCGTCCGGCTGGGCTCAGGAACAACTCCTTCGTCATCTGCAGCTCAGATGACCCGAATGCTAGAGTGGCCTGTATCGCGCAAAGAAAGTCGATGCCCAAGATAAGCTCGTCCAAGACGGTAAGCATCACCAACAGTGGCAGGCGGATGCGCTTGTCTCCGAGCTCGACCTCCGTGATGCATGCCCTGGTGACGGTCGAGCGCGATCCATCCGCCAAACTTACCCCTACCTGGATTTTCCTGAGCCCCTCTGCCGAAAGCTGTTGGGCGACCTTCTCGCTGACAAATCTGCGCGTTGCTTCAGTGTCGATAGTAGCTAGGAAGGGTTTGCCTTCCATGCTAACCCTGGCTACTATCCTTGCATTTTCGAGCCGAATGGCTCCGTTTGCTTCCGTTACTTGGTGTTCGCCGCTCCCCCCTGGGGGGGGCTGTTCGCTCAGCTGTTGTTGTTGCTGCTCCTGCTGACTCTGCTGCGGTGGCTGCTGTCGCTGCGGGGTGCTGTGGCTGTGCGCTTTGTTGTTGTTGTTGTTGTTGCTGTTGCCTCTGCTGTTGTTGTTGTCGCTGCTGTTGCCTCTGTTTGTTGTTGTTGTCGTTGCGGGGAGCTGTGGCTGTGGGCTCTGTGGTTGTTGTTGTTGCTGCCGTTGCTGTAGTTGTTGTTGTTGTCGTTGTTGGCCGGCAACCGCTGTGGCCGCTGCTATGGCTGTGGCTGTTGTTGTTGTTGCCGTGCCGGTGGCTGTCGCAGCCACTTCTATGGCCGTTGGTGTTGCTGTTGCTGCAAATAGCTGCTGCTGCTGTTGCACTTCGGGTTGCTGTTGCACTTTGGGTTGCTGTTGCACTTGTTAGTCGCGTCGTGCCTGGCTGCGTGCCAAAATCCATCACCTTTTCCAAAAGCTTTTGCAGAAAAATCCAAAATCGCTGGCTCATCCTGTCTCACGCGAAGTCGGCGTCAAGTTTTGTGGGCTGTCACGTCAAGTGCCCTCTTGCTCACTTTTGCGTTAGGGGGGCGTAACGATCAGACCGATCCCTCTCTTTTGCGCTTTGAGGGCGCGCAACGATCAGACCGACCGCTCAATCTGTTGCGCGTAAGTGGCTGGCCACGGTACGACGCAGCGGGTGTCGTACCACTCAGCCTTTTGTGGGCTAGCCAGAATGCAACTTACAATATATGTGTGCATGTATGTGCGTATGCATATTTTTTGTGGCTCTGATGTGATTATGGATTTTGTTACTTTTCTATCAGCGCATATGAATGTGTGTGTGCATGTGTATGTTCATGTGCAGCACATTTAAATGTATGCGTAGCAATTGCGTTGTGAGTTCTTGCCCTGCCTCAATTTGAATGATTTTCTACAATTTTATAACAAGTTAAGGATAGCTATAAAATCAATGTTATTAATTGACAGCGTACGCTCGTGCCCCCCTTCTACGTCCCCAGCATCGACGAAATCCGACCGCGCGCGGCCGAACACTCCAAACGGGACCAACGAACTTTCGCACGACAGAGTTCGATTGATAAAGCGAAAATTAAGCACCCAACTGTAATAAATACTCAACTCAGTTTATTTAATAGTCACTTGAACTCTTGCAAGTCCGTTTATTGAATGAATCTTTAGCTTTTACATTTTTGGTTCTTAGCCTAAGCTGCGCGACTTCGCTGCCAGTAAACGCTGGCAGAGACGTTGGCTTATTATGTATTACTTATATGCTAAACGCTGACATTAGCGATAGCGTGAGAGAGAATGTTATATACATATATAAAGAAGGAACGGTCGAGCATGCGAGACATGCTGACACGGCACTTCTACTGCCCATTGCATACTTGTGTGATCATATTACTTTTGCGCTGTGGCTATGCTTGGGACTTTGGTTTACGTAAACATTGCAGCAAAGTGCTACAATGTGTTTGATATAAAAATATATTAAAAGACACTGAGTACAGTGTGTATTATAAGTATATGTATATTACATCTCCCTCCTTTTGAAAAATAACGTAAGTACATGAAGTTATTTTGTTAGTGTATAGCAAATAATACTTATATTTATTTTTTTTTTTTTTTTTTTTTTTTTTTTAAATGTAATTAAGGCTATATATATATATATATTTTTTTTTTTTTTTGTATTAAAAGTAAGTGAATATACATATGTATGGCCATACTAAAAATGTTTATGAAATACAAATTTTTCGCCTATCCTTATGAACTTTTTGTTGTTTATTTTTATTGTCTTTAATTAAAATATTATTATCTTCTACTGATACTACTGTAAAGGGTCCTAAATATTCTGGATCCAATTTATGGCCAGTTTCAATTCTCAATAAAACCTTATATCCTATTTTAACTTTAAAATCTATTACTTTTTTATCGTAATGTTCCTTATTTTTAATCTTATGTTTATCTAACATAATTCTTGCTCTTTTATATGCATGTTCTAATCTAAACTTAGTTTCTTTAGCGTAATCATCTACGTTATATAAAGGCTCTATACTATCTACTTTATTAAAGTGTTTTGGCAAATTTGTTTGTTTGCCGAAAACCAGCTCATATGGACAATATCCATGTGCTGTAGAGGGGGTTGTGTTGAAACAATAAACGAAATATTGTAGCCAAACATCCCAGTCTGCTTTATCGACTGAAATGTATGATCTAATATATTCATTAAAAGTCCTATGACTTCTTTCTACTGTTCCAACTGTCTGGTGGTGGTGTGCTGTAGACGTTATATTGTCTATTTTCAAATATTTGCACAAGTATTATCGAAATTTTGTATTCTGTTCCCATGTCCGTAATGAACGTCTTCATTGGACCGTACTTTAGAATAAAATATTCGAATATAGCCTTTGCCACTGTTTTTGCACTTTTATCAGTGATCGGGATAGCTACGAAGTACTTCGTTAAATCACATATAAGTGTAACTGCATACTCGTTGCCATTTTCTGATTTTGGTAGTGGACCAATTGTGTCCACTATCATTCGGTCGAAGGCATATATTGGTGTCTCAGTTATTGTCAAAGGAGTTTTTGTATGTAAAGTTGTTTTTGACATTTGGCATTTTTGACATTTACGGACGTACTCTTTTACATGTTTTGTCATGTTTTTCCAATAGTAATGTCTTTTTATTTTTGCTAGAGTTCTAGTAATGCCTGTATGACCTCCTTGAATTGGATCGTCATGGTGGTTAGACAGTATTGCTTCTTATTCATTTTCTATTAGGGTCACCGGCTTGAGTAGCGCAACTCTTAGGATATTTAATATTTTATTGCCCATATTTTTAAAAGATTCCATTGAAATTAATTCAAAGATCTTTTCGCTCGGTGCCACTTTGAGTTGGCTGATCTCAAGTATATCGGCCTTTGAAAGAACTGACCTAAATCAAGTGTTTCATTAGTATACAGATCGCTAACATCAATACTTGCTACAACTTTTCTTCCATGTTTAAAGTAACATATCTGATTTGTTATGTGCAAGGCCACTACTTTTCGTACTTCATCATTGCAAATGACTTCACATACGTTGGGCTTAGAAGCTTTTTTGAGATTTTGCCTTGGCAAAAGTTCTTGTTCTTTAACTGCGCAGTTTTTCTGACTATTTTGTTGCCTGGTAGTGACTTTCAGGACTTTATTTTGTATATCTTTTAAATCGGATATTGTTATCCGTGAAAGGGCATCTGCCACGAAATTGTCTTTTCCCTTGAGATATTCTACAGTGAAATCATACTCTTCTAAATCTAATCTCATTCTCGTAAGTTTCGATCTTGGATTGACCATTGAAAATAAAAATGTAAGTGGTCTATGGTCTGTATTTATAGTGAAGTGTTGACCATATATGTATGGTCGAAAATGTATTATTGCCCAGTGAATTGCTGCCAATTCTTGTTCTGTTGTATTTTTATTGCTTTCCCTTTTGTGAATGAACGAGAAGCATATGATACGGGCAACTGTTTATCTCCATATGTTTGGGTCAAAACTGCTCCGCAGGCTAATTTGCTGGCATCTGTAATGATGCAAAATTCTTTGCTAAATTCTGGATATTTTAGTAAAGTAGGTTTCATAAGAGCCTTTTTAAAATAATCGAATGCTTGTTGGCATTAATCGGACCATTCAAACTTTACATTTTTCTTACATAATCTCGTTATGTGACGTGAATAATCTGCAAAGTTTTTTATAAATCGTCTGTAGTAATTGCAAAATGCAACGAATCTTCTAGCGCTATCAGCGTCCGTAGGGACAGGGTATTTTTCAATGAAATCATATTTTTTGTCATCTGGTAAGATACCTTTATCAGTACATTTGTGGCCTAGAAAAGTCACTTCATGCATGAAGAAAAAGCATTTATCTGGATGTAATTTGAGGTTGTTTTTTCTACATAAATCAAAAACATCAATTAGGTTTTTGATCATATGCGTTTCTGAACAACCGATGACAATTAAGTCATCCATATACAAGAATGCTTGTGAAGGGTTTAATCCAGAAAATGCTATTGTCATCATTCTTTGGAAAGAATTTGGCGCTATTTTTAAACCATATGGTAATCGTGTAAAACGATAAGAGCCATTGGTCGTTGAAACAGACGTAATATTTCTAGAGTCTTCTTGTAACTCTATTTTGTGAAAACCGGACATTAAGTCTAAGCATGAAAAATATTTAGCTCTTCCTAACTGATCAAGAATATCATCTATTCTTGGTAAGGGAAATTTATCGGACAGTAATTTTTTATTTATTTGGCGATAGTCTATTACTAATCGCCATCTTTTTGCATCAGAACCTGGTAATCCCTTTTTGGGAACTAATAATATTGGGCTATTGTATTCTGAAACAGACGGTTCTACTATTTTATCCGAGATGAGTTTTTTGACTTGTTTATTTACTTCATCTTTGTGAGTATGAGGTATTCTGTAATTTTTTATGTACACTGGCTCAGCATCTTTAAGTCTTAGTTCTTGTTGATAGAAGTTATTTGTTGTTATCGATTCGGTTTCAAGTCCGAATATATCTGTATATTTGGTGCAGAGGTTTGTTAAGACTTTTCTGAATAATGTGGGAAAGTTCATTTTTAATTTTTTCATCACAATTTCTTGACGATCTGTGTTAATATTATTGACTGTTTCGTAGTCACTTAGCTTTTCTATTTTTAAGTCTTTGAGGCTTATTATTTATACAGTATTTGTTGTGTTAAGTATTCGGACAAAAGTATGTTTATTATTGGAAATTGTATTTCCAATGAATATTCCTTTTTCAATTTCTTGATTTGGAATGAGGATATTCTTTTCTATTGAGGAAATTTTAATTTGACGGACTACTTCCGAACGAGCTGGAAGTATTGTGGCATTATTATCACAAGTGTGAATTATTGGTATATTAATTGGATAGTTTAGGTTATTTGGCCGAAGTATTAGAGAGTCACTTATTTTTGTGAAATCTAATTGGCAATTGTATTTTTTAAAGAAATCTATACCAATAATTCCATCGCACGGAATTGGAAAATCTTCTTCGACTAAATGAAAGTTGTATGGAATTACATATTTTCCCGTAGATAACTCTACGAATGCTAAGCCTTTTGTAAGAACAGAACCTTCACCTATTCCGGATATTTGTGTTGAAATATTTGTATTAATATTTCGAAATGTGTCAATGTTTTCTTTTAACAGAGATATATCTGCACCTGTATCTAATAATAGGGTAAATGCTTTACCTGTATTTTCATTTTTCATTTCAACGAAGATACTAAGATTTAAATTTATTGTGTGTACTTTTGTGTTATTATTTGTTGAATATCTTAAGGGCTTTGGGAGTTTTCCGAGTTACCTTGAGTAACTCGAACATTATTATTGTTGTGGTTACCTTGGTTGGAATTATTCCTACCTCGGTTATTTCCACGGCCGTTTCCGTTAGAACGACCCCTGTAGTTGTTACTGTAACCGTTATTCTGGATACTACTTCTACCACGGTAACCTCTATTGCTATTCTGGTTGTACTGCTTATAATACAAGACAGTATTCGACTGTCCCGTAGCATCAGTACAACTGTTTACAAATTTGGATATGGCATCGTTCATATTACTGAACGTGCCTGCTTGAATGATAAGTTTAACCTTATCTATTGTGCAATTTTTAGTCATGGCTTTTACAGCAAGCGTTGTGCTGTATTTGGTTGCTAGGTCAGTTGACAAGCCATCATTAATGTAAGCTCCCTCTAGGGACTTAGCTAATTTCTCAACCTCTTGGGTGTATTGGTTGGCTGTCTTGCTTTTCTGTTGTAAATTGAGTAGTTTGGCAGAAATGACTTCCACTGATTCTCCTTTTACAGTATTTGCTAGTTTGTTTACAATTTCAATTATTGTTTGTTCGTTACCTATCAAATTTCAATTTGGTTTTCGTTAGTGTAACGGCTACCGCTTCGTGTTCACCTTTTAGTGAATCAATTAGATGCAATGCATCTAAGAAGCTTTGTAAATTTTCGGCTTTACCGTCAAACTCTGGCAACAGAGATGCGGCTAGCCTTAGGAATTCTACTAACGTCTGAGTCATTGTCTCTTTTGAGTCTTCTTCCTCCAGATTTTAAATGTCGCTATCAACGCCATATTTACTTTCTAAGGAAGGAATTGACTCGTCCAGGTCTTTAAATTGATCTTTATCAAACTCAATTGGAAAATACACGTTCGTTGATATGTTCAATTTAAGTTTGTGTCTTTTACTTACATTTTCTAGTCTCAAGACTAAAGAACGCAACAATTTTAGACATAGGTCGTTGTGTGCTGATATAAGTTTGTACTTGTAAGCTGACGCTAACTCACTGATACTGTTGTATTCAGTGGTTAGAATTGTCATATGGTGTATTAATGTGTTTATTTTTATTGGTGTATCTTTATTGATACATTTGTAAGATTTTGTAAATATATCTTTATGCGAATTTATCTGTTTCTGTATATCTTGCCATTCCATGACTATTTACTTGTGCTCTTCACTTATCTGCGCATCTGAATCGTCACTGTCTGAACTCACTGGTTCTGCAATGATGATTTGGGTAGCAAATATATCATGAAGTTGCTTGGTCATGCGAATGTTTTTTCTTAGAAAGTTTATGTATTGCATTATAATATTTCGTTCAATTGCTTTATACAATTTGTTAAGTTTAGCTATTCTATTGGAAATTATCCACTGTAGGATAAGTTTCAATTTGGGCTGCGTATTTATTGCAACCGCAAATTCAAGGAATGGTATATATTTTAATAAAAGTTTTAACTCTGTCATCTTTAATTCATAACGGAAAGTGTCAACGTGAAAGCTATTTTTTTTTTTCGTTTTGAAACAAAATATATTTTTGAAACAAAAATATATTTTATTGAAATATAAAATTCTTTTTTTTTTTTAAAAATAAAATAAATTTGCAATCAATACAACTACAATTATTATTAATAGTGTGTTGGTGAGGCCTAAATCCACACTAGATGATTCTACTTTGTTTATAACATTTGCAGTGGAATCCACTGTCTTAGTATCTATTAGGCCCATTTTTGCCCAAGCTAAATTTTTTTGTATAGGCAAATCCAGTTTGAATTCTATTTTATAATTAATTACATTATTTTTTTTTTTAAAGTTGTATCTATTGTGTTTGTTATATTTTGTTCTTAATAATTTGACATATAATTATTATTATTTATTTATTTTTTTTTTTTAATTTACACTTTATATGTAGTAAAATTGTGGTTTTTAGTTAAGTGATTTAATCTATCATCTTGAGTTGGAATTTATATGTTTTACAATTTTTCTTTCCGTTCCTACCTAGTAGTTCGAATGGCTGTACAGGCCAAACGTCTTGCCGGTCGACTCAATTGTCGTCGGGCATTACAATTCTTATTGTATAATTTTATATAATATAGTTTCTATAATATTTTGGGGGCTCTTGGTGGCTCTGGTCATCTCGCTGTTTGTTGCTCTCGCTGCTACTCCCTCGTTGGCATAAGCAGCGGCCTGCCTCTCATGCAACTCGTTCTATTGCGTTGCGTTCCCTCGTAGGCATAAGGGGCGGTCTGCCTCTCATGCAACTCGTTCTATTGCGTTGACTCCGGATTCTGTACACCGCAGGTGCCTTCGCAATGGGGGCTGCAGAGCGGACCCTTACAGTCCGGTGGGCATCGGTGTTTTCGTGCTGGAATCTGTTTTGCTGGTGGGCGATGATTTTTAGTTATTTTTGTATTATATTTTGTTTCTGAGGGACAGGGCGAGCTCTTTGATTTTAATAAAGACTCGAGGTGTTTGAGTTCGTCATTTAATTTGACTGCAGTGCGCCATGGTGGGGGATTTTCGCATTTATACAGGACTCTTACGATTTCAGACTTTCTCTGTCTGATTCGTTCCTTTACGCCACTGCGCCTGGGCTTGTTTGCCTTCGAGCTCATGCCCCGTACTCACTCAGCATATATTTTTATTTATTCCTCCACGTCCAACTGGACGGCTCTGGACTGCCCCGTAGTACAGCCTCAACTTCGGCAGATGACTTGAACAGAGGAACAACACAATTCGGTTCGAGTTCAATATGCTCCATAAGCCGAATAGATTCGGCGACTTTTTTGGCATTCCGATTGCTCTTCTTCCTGGGCCAAAGTAATGCCCCACAAATCGTCTATGGTGCGCTCCAGTTCCAGCTCCATCCAGCTCCGACTTCAGCACTTTTTTTTGGTGGGCAAGTTACTGCCTCACGGTCGCCATGTAATAAATACTCAACTCAGTTTATTTAATAGTCACTTGAACTCTTTCAAGTCCGTTTATTGAATGAATCTTTAGTTTTTACATTTTTGGTTCTTAGCCTAAGCTGCGCGACTTCGCTGCCAGTAAACGCTGGCAGAGACATTGGCTTATTTTGAATTACTTATATGCTAAACGCTGACATTAGCGATAGCGTGAGAGAGAATGTTATATACATATATAAAGAAGGAACGGCCGCGCATGCGAGACATGCTGACACGGCACTTCTACTGCCCATTGCATACTTGTGTGATCATATTACTTTTGCGCTGTGGCTATGCTTGGGACTTTGGCTTACGTAAACATTGCAGCAAAGTGCTACAATGTGTTTGATATTAAAATATATTAAAAGACACTGAGTACAGTGTGTATTATAAGTATATGTATATTACACAACACTCCACAAACAAATCTTAAATCTCTCTTGGCAACTCTGGCGTATCTCTTAAGAACATTAACAGATTTAAAATCCAAGCAGATAACGCTGACGATCTGCCCCGAGAATCTGTTGTTGACGACAAGAAAAAGGTAAAGCCACCCCATATATTTGTACGTAAGAAAAGCTCCAACGCTTTTGTTAACAAAGTTGTTGAGCTCATCGGTCAGGACAATTTCCATATCATTCCCTTAATGAGGGGTAACATCCAGGAGATTAAAGTTCAGACAAAAACCGATGACAACTTTAGAGTCTTGTCAAAGTACTTAAACAAAAGCAAAAATACTTTTACACGTGCCAACTAAAAAGCAGCAAGGGTGCAAGTTGTACTGAGAGGCATAGAGTCTGATGTCACGCCAAATGAAATCCATGAGGCGCCAAAAGAGAAAGGATTCTGCGTTAAAAAAGTTAAAAGAACAGACAGCCGCAACCACTCTTTAAAGTTGAGCTTGAGCCTGTGACGCAGATAACAAAAATATATGAGGCGCACCCCATCTTCAGTTTCTACTGCACCGCAGAATCACCGTAGAAGAGCCACATAAACGCAACGGCCCGGTACAATGCATGAACTGCCAAAAATACGGCCACATAAAGATATACTGCACACTGCGCACGGTATGTGTAGTTTGCGGCGATCTTCATGACTCGTCGTGCTGCCCAGCAAGCAAAGGCGACTCCAGCAAAAAATAAAGTGTGGCAACTGCGGCGGCAATCACACAGATAACTACAGAGGCTGCCCAATTTACAAAGAACTTAAGTCCCGCATCCATCAGTGTGTGAACACAGCACGCACGCAAAACGCACAGCCTAACTACACTCCATCAAAAAGCAACCCAGTCGTCTTCTTTTCGACTGCAGCCAGGTCCTCCCTTGGTCCCGTACCCGCATCCAAAAACGCGACTTATGCAAGCGCTTTAAGATCAGAACTGGAGCCTCCTGCCTTTAATGCACCGTACGCACAAGCAAAGCATGCGGATCTAAATACGGCACAAGACAACAAGCCACAGGAGCAGCAACACAGCAACTTCGAAGCAATGATATGTACGCTGCAACAGAGCTTGACAGAGTTTATGTCATTTATGCGCACAGCTATGCAAGATTTAATGCGAAATCAAAGTCTTTTGGTACAAATGCTTGTATCAAATCAGTCAAAATAATCAATGGCTCCGCTACGTATATCTACGTGGAATGATTATGGCGTTTCACAGCATAAACTTGAGTTAGCTCAATTCGTACTCGACAACCTCATCGACGTTATGCTACTCTCCGAAACACACCTTACAAACAAATATAATTTTACAATAAGCGGATACACATTCTACGGAACCAATCATCCCGATGTTAAGGCACACGGCACGACTGGTATTTTGATGAGAAGCCGGCTGAAGCACCACTACCACAAAGTGTTCGCCAGAAACTATCTACAAGCCACATCTTTAAAAATAATCCTTGATACTGGTAACCAAATTGCACTAGCTGCCGTCTACTGCCCCCCTCGATTCACCATATCTGAAGACCAATTTATGGAATTTTTCAACTCATTAGGAGAACACTTTATAGCAGCAGGAGACTACAATGCCAAGCACACACACTGGGGATCTCGCCTTGTGAATCCAAATTGAAAGCAGCTGTACAACGCACTTGTAAAAGTAAACAACAGGCTCGGCCACGTCTCTCCTGGCACACCAACTTACTGGCCCACAGACCCCAAGAAACTGCCCGACTTGATCGATTTTGCAGTTACCAAAAATATTCCCCGCAGCCTGATAAGCGCCGAAAGCCTCTCGGATCTTTCATCCGACCACTCGCCTGTTCTTATACAATTACTACGACACCCAGAGTTTGTAAATCGACCCGGTAAGTTGACCTCAAAAAAAAACTATGTAAAGTAGTGATTTGCCTTGGTACAGATCTCAGTCTGGCCAGGCTCAACTTACAAGAAAATTTGTAATTTGCTGAGAATGTAAGTCGAGGTTTATCCAAGTTTCGGGAGGAGTGGAGCAGTTAGTGAGTCCGCACTAGGACGCCTCCAGAGTGATCAGGGGCGTGGAAGGGCGAACCGCAACCACTTCACGAATCACGCGATCGGGTCGTATGTTAACAACGGGGCGGCAAAACCTCCACACAAGCAACAACAGTAACACTAGCAATTGGCACAGCAGGCGCGGGTGCAACCCAAAGAACCAACAAAAAAAATATATATATCTATATTCGCAGGCGTGCTCGCTCGACCGCAAGTTCACCGACGGTCACTTTATTATCCTTTTCTTTTTTTATTCTAACTCTTTCTGTAACTATCCTAACCTAACGCCCTTTCTTATTTATTACTTACAAACTTTTCGGGTATCTCCGGGCACGTGTTAAAGTTCACTATTCTTTCTGGTTTCGCTTCTTTTCCCGCGCGCGTCTGCACTCTGGCACCGATCGTTTTCCACTCTCGAGTCGCCCAGGCTTCAGGTTCGGCCAGAGCTGCCGTTCCCATACTCCCCACGCTCGTTCGCGAGCTTGGTGGGTTCGAAGCCCACAGCTGGCGCGCTGCACCCCTTGCGACTCTGCGTTATCGGGCGGTCCATTCGAACATGTTATTTAAACTAATCTTCCAAATCCATATTTAATTCTTTTCTTTTATCTTAAAACTAACGGCGCTCCTCGCAGGTGGAAAAAAATCAAAATAAAACAACTTAAAACTCCTCGCTCCTTGCGTTACGGAAAATCATAAGAAAACTAACGAAATCATAATAAAATCCTTCCATTATATACTACAAACTAAATCTACAAATTAAATTCTACAAAATCAACGGCTGCTGTGGGGGAGGCCAGGGGCCTACTTCAAAACTAACTGGCTTAAATAAAAAAAAATACATATGTTCACACATTGAACTAAATCGGATCTGAAAGTGGAAAATGACATCGACTCTTTGGCAAACAAACTTGAGTCAATCTTCGTCGAAGCAGCTCGCACCTCATCATCAAAACCAATAAATGCAGTACACATTCAAATGAAAACAAATCCTCAAACTGAACAGCTTGTTCTTGAAAAGCGACGCCTCAGACGGCATTGGCAATCCCACAGATCGCCGTCAGCAAAGCAAAATCTAAGAAGAGCTACACGTTAATTCGCCAAAGCGTTAAAGCGAGAAGAAGAATATGCCCAACGCCAATATATTCAGCAACTATCAACATCTAGCACTAAAAACTCTCTGTGGAAAGCTCACCCAACTCTTAGACCACCGACAGAAACAGTGATGCCTATAAGAAACCATGCAGGCGGCTGGGCCCGGAGCGATGAAGTCAAAGCTAACACATTTGCGGATCATCTGCAAAAAGTATTCCAACCTAATCCTGCTACGAACGCATTCGCACTTCTGACCGTATTAAACCACTCTCAGCTTCACTATGAGCCAATTGTATTTCACCCGAATGAAGTCGCAAGAATTATCAACCAGCATCTAAATCCAAAAAAAACCCCGGGCTGGGACTTAATAACCCCAAAGATGATTATTGAGCTTCCCTATTATGCAGTCGGCATCATTGCCCAGTTATTAAATGCAATCACAAAACTCGGCCACTTTCCAGAGAGATGGAAAAAGTCTATCATCATAATGATTCCAAAGCTGGGTTAAGATTGAACAGTTCCCTCGTCTTACAGACCTATAAGCCTTTTATCGTGTCTATCAAAACTCTTCGAAAAATGTATGCTGACTCGGATTAATCAATTCCTGAATCTCCATAACATAATCCCATCACATCAACCGCATAATATCATAAATACGAGGCGCTTTCGAAAATCGAGAATACTGTACTGCAATATTTTTGGATGTGTCTCAGGGTGTTCGACAAAGTCTGGTTGGTAGGGCTGATGTATAAGATCAAATTAACGCTCCCAGTCAACACACATAAACTGTTACAGTCGTACCTCTACGATAGGAAGTTTGTAGTGAGATGTAACTCTGCAATATCCGACGAACACCGTATTGAAGCTGGCGTTCCACAGGGCAGCGTACTTGGGCTGACACTATACGTTCTCTACACATCAGACATCCCAACATGCAACGGTCTAACAACATCAACCTTTGCTGACGATACAGCTATTATCAGCCGATCCAGATGCCCACTGCAAGCAACATCACAGCTTGCTCGACATATGGTTAAAGTGGAAAACTGGCTATCCGACTGGCGAATTAAGGTAAACGAACAAAAATGCAAACATGTAACTTTCACTCTTAACAGGCAAGATTGTCCACCACTCACGCTAAACAACACCCCACTCCCGAAAGCTAACGAAGCTACGTACCTGGGAGTACACTTGGACAGAAGACTTACATGGCGTAGGCACATTCAAGCTAAGAGAACACAGCTTAAACTCAAAGCCAATAGCCTCCATTGGCTTATCAATGCTCGCTCTCCGCTGAGTCTGGACTCCAAGGTTCTGCTCTACAATTCCGTTTTGAAACCAATCTGGACCTATGGCTGCCAGCTATGGGGTAACGCGTGCAGCAGTAACATCGACATCGTCCAAAGAGCCCAGTCGAAGATCCTGAGAACTATCACCGGGGCACCGTTGTACGTTCACAACGAAAACATACAAAGGGAGTTAAACGTACAACCGGTCAGGGAAGTCATAGTGGAACACAATGAGTAAGCTCTCATCGCACGCAAATAATCTCACGAAAGGCCGATGAGTTGAGCAACGCGATCTCAAGCTACCAGTCCAAAAGAACTTTTTAGCTAAATAATGTTTGTAAGACTTTTATATAAACTTTTTGTCAGTTCCTTGTGTTTTAAAAAAAAAAAATAAAAATTAATTAATAATTTTTTATTTATTTTTTAAAAATTCATCTTTATCATTAAGGCTGGCAAAAATCCTCACCTGAACCCTCCACGAGGGTGCCGGCTGGGCAATGGGCATCGTGCTGCCTCGAAAAAACGAGGGGCACTTTTGTGCTTTTTGCCTTGCAGAGGGGCAATAAGGTGTCTGTCCAAGGTGAACTCCACACAACTCCATGGCCCCAGTACGGCGAGGATACGGTGCAAACCGTGTCTCTCAATGGCTCCGGTACGGCGAGGGTGCGGCGCAAACCAAGGCAACCGGCACCGTACTGCCCTGAAACAATCGGACAGTACTTTGGTGCAACTCGCCTGTGAAGAGACAGGGCGATGCCTAGCAAAGATGCGCTACATATTTCTCAAAAGCTTCGGCAGTGCGAGAGTATGGAGCAAGCCATGGTTCGAGGTTCTTGGCAGTAAGACTAAAATGCAATGGGTAGACCTCCCAGAACAGAAAAATCAAATGGAGAAGAATACGGATGAAACTCGGACTGGGATGTCAGTCCAAACGTCGGTAGGGTTGACAGCGACAACCGGCGGGTACGGGGGGAGCAATCCTCTTTACGTGTTGCCAGCAGTCAAACCTGCGTACTGGTTGGAGCAGGCCAGGACGGTTGCAATGCTACTGCCAAAAGCAACAAGCCCAAAATGTGGCTCGATACCGCAGTCCATGGAGACTCGGATTGCGAATTGCATGAAGGGTCTCAAGAGGCGGAGGACAAACTTTTGTGCTCTCCTACCCCGGCGAATTCCAGTGCCCCTAGTAGGGCCGGGCTCAAAAGGTCAAAGGAGGGCATGAAAGCCAAAGCCCAATATAAGGCCGCCCTTAAGATTAAGGCTCGGCTCGCTGACTGCAAGCGGACTCTCACTGCGGATGAGGTCAGCCAGCAGAAGTAGGCCGATTAAAAGATCGAAGAGGGTAGAGCCTTCTACGCAGGAAAGGTAGCTATGGCGCCGGCGGATGCCGGTTTTGCCAACAAGGTGGAGGAGCTTCTGGCCGGCAAACGCCAGCGCACAACTAAAACCGCTAAAACAGAGGTGCCAGCTTGCAAGCGGCCCTGAAACAAGCCAGTTTCGCGGGCAAAACCGACAGCCAGCGATGTGGCGTGTCGACACCTAGTCGTCGCGCTCAGCGACCGGAAGCGACCCAGTGAAAGCCCGAACAGTGGAAGAAGCTGGAGGCGCTACTGTTCGAAGAGCTTCTGAAGCATATGGGAGAACCGGACTCGCTTCCCATCTCTTTTGATGGTGCGGGCTGGCTCGCCGGCGTTAAAATACTAAGCTGTAGGGATGACCTCACCCTGAAGTGGGTCACCGGCGTCCTGGCCGCGCTGAGAGCTCCGTGGGAGGGTGCTCAGCTGGAGGTAGTGGACAGAACCTGTATTCCATCCATACCGAAGGCAAAGGTACTCTTCCCACGTGTTGTTTCAGCCGATCAGGCGCTTCAACTTCTAAAGTGGCAGAATCCGGACGTGCCGTCCGTTGATTGGAAGGTGATCCATGTCACGAAGCCCGATAAAAAGGGTCTAGGAGGCCGAGGACATGCTGTACCCGAGGTTTGGGAAGATGGCGTGGGGCGCCGGTAGTGTATACCTGCGTCTTAAGAAGCGCCACCCCGACGACACGATCAACAACACTCTGATGGCTGGCGAAGTGGAGAAAGACCTGGCGGAGGTCACTCGCGCCACAAAAAGCCTGGAGATAAAGGACGACGAGGATGCGGACATAACCGTTGTAGAGGTCCCATCCGGGGAGGACACCACAAACAGCCATGCAGCTGAGGGTCCTTCAGATCAACCTACATAAAAGCATGTTGGCCTCGGCGGAGCTCCTGCTAACCCTGGAGTCAGGGCCCGCTGATGTCGCCCTCGTCCAGGAACCTTGGATAGCGTCGGGAAACAAGGTTTCTGGACTGAGCAGCCCGAATTACAACATAAGTAGAGCAAGGACCGCGATCCTAGTAAGGAAGGGTATATATTAATGTCTATTTACAGCACTGACGACTTAACGGTGGTTGCGCTGGAGGGTGGCAATCCTAATGGCATCCTGCTACATGGCGCATGAGAACGCCGCACCACCACAAGAGCTCGCGCGACTGGTGAGATAGGCTGAGCCAAAGAAGCAGCCACTTGTCATCGGCACCGACGCTAATGCGCATCACACGGTATGGAGCAGCAGAGACACAAATGATAGAGGTGAGTCACTGCTAGACTTTATACTGCAATCTAATTTTAAGATAGCAAATGTGGGGGAAGAGCTGACCTATGTAGGTCCCACCTCATCCAATGTGCAAGATATCACCCTCGCGTCGGTAACGAGTACCGTAGTTACAGAATGGAGAGTCCTTAGTAGATACTCCTTCTCGGACCACAGGTACATTCAATTCCGAGTGAACTTTGAGAGTGAAAACAATAAAAAAAAAACGTACCGAAACCCGCGGAACACAAATTGGGATCAGATAAAAAAAGAAATTGAAAGGAACCTACCAAGGCTGCCCATGATAACATCAACAGAGAAGTTAGAGAAGTCCCTGGAGACACTCAAGAAAAATCTGGTGGGAGCCTTTCATAAAACATGCAGACCGTCCCAAGAGAAAAAGAAACACAAAGCCCCATGGTGGACTCCAGAACTTAAGGGACAGAGAATAGATGTACAGGAACCCTTTAAACTCGCCAAGCAAGCCGATGAAGAACCAGTATGGGAGGAATATAGAACAGGGCTCTGTGACTTTAAGAAAAAAGTACGGGCAGCCAAAAGAAACGCATGGCGCAGCTTCTGTTCAGGCATAGAAAAGACATCTGACACCGCAAGGTTAAGAAAGTTACTTGCCCGCCAACAGACAGTACAAAGCCAACTTAAAACTGAAGATGGGAGATGGACGGAAAACAGCTCGGATGCAATAAATGTGCTCTTGGAGGCACATTTCCCCGGCTGTAAAGAAGTCACTACTATGACAGAAATGATGTATACGCACACGCGGGCTGAGATACCTGCAGACATCATAACGACAGACAGGATACTGTGGGCTATAGACTCTTTTGAGGGTTACAAATCCCCAGGTCAGGACGGGATATTTCCTGCCATGCTGCAATATGTCAAGAATATTACTCCATGGCTTAGGAAAATATATAGGGGATGCCTCAGTCATGGCTATGTGCCTGTGGCCTGGAGGACAGCACGGGTAGTTTTCCTGCCCAAAGCAGGGAAATGCAGCCACGTGCTCCCAAAAGACTACAGACCCATCAGCCTGACCTCATTCCTACTAAAAACATTGGAAAAGCTTATCGACCTCTATATAAGAGAGAATACAGCTATAGCCCTGGAACCATAATGTCATTGTCTTTCTTTGGTGACGGTTGTGTTTCTTTGTGCGCCTATAATTGATAACTTTGTGAGTGTTTAAACTGTGTTTTTAATTGGTTTTATTGTGTTAAACAATTGTAACAGTGATAGTGAATGTAATTTGTATGTATTTACGCGTGGATATTGTGATTTTGCTTTATTAAATTGTTTTAATTTGCAGTCAGCGCTCTCTCTCTCTCTCTCTCTCTCTCTTGTGTCCGTTACCCTACTTTTTTTTGCGCAAGCATATTATTTTGCACATTATTAAACTTTTCTAATTATTTTACATATTTCTTTTAACATGTTTGTCTGCTGCAGTAAAAACTGTAAAATTTCTGGTGGATCCACCCAAGATTTTATTTTATGTAGGGCGTGTGATAACATGATTCACATGAAATGTGCTAGTTTCAATGCCAAAATCAGGGACAGCTTAGCAGCTGATTCTGGTCTTAAGTGGTATTGCCACACCTGCAATGAGATAGAGAAGGAACAGTCAAAGTTCATGAGGCTGACCTTCAATTATTTCAAAGCTGTCCGAAATAATTTCGATACGCTTCGTGGCAGTATTAAAGAGTTGGAAGACCACATTAATACTGCTAAAACGTTAAATGACTCGCCAAAGCGCAAAAAGACTTCGGGCTCTTGTCCGCTTACAGTACCGCTGGTGCTGCCCCCCAAGCCTCTTCTGCCGGCTACTGCCTCTACCCCTGCTGCCACATCCAAGCCTCCCCTAGCGGCTATTGTTAGTACTTCTACACCTGCTGCCAGCCCGTTAATGGTATTTAACTCACCGGCAACTAACCCGGTGTTACCTAAAACTAATGTTCTTCCTGTAGATCCCTGTGGTTCAACCGATAGTCAGCCTTCTGATTCTACGTTAGATGCAACTCTTAAGCCCTTACCTCAGAGTAAATTTGTTTTTGTTTCTAGGCTCGCTTCCGATAATTCTGCGGAAGATGTAAGCGCCTATATAAAAGGTAAAATTGATTTCCCACGAGTTGTTGTTGACAAATTTAAATTCAAGCTCGCCCGCGATATATCGTCCTTTAAGCTGAGTGTTCCGCCGGAACTTTTTTCAACGATTTGTTCTGAAAAGTTTTGGCCGCCACACATCATAGTGAAGGAGTATGTCAGTAGACGAAGTAATAATAATAACAATGTTAGGATCAGTAGTGCTCCGCCTGTTGCATCCACTTTAGTAACAAAATACAAACACAGTTGATTACTTCCCTCTTACTGGGTTATCAGAATGTAAGAGGACTTTGTAGTAAACTTAGTACTTTGTACCTTAGTAGTCATTCTTTTCCCTTTCATGTCGTTGCCTTCACCGAAACGTGGTTAAAACAAGACATACTTAATTCGGAAATATTATCAAACAGATTCTGCATCTATAGAAAGGACCGTACTCTGCGCCGAGGTGGCGGGGTGCTTATTGCTGTTGATGTGGACTTTCCCTCTGAGACAGTAATTTTGGGTGGTAATTTTAGAGTTTGTTGCTGTAAAGTTAAATATTTATGGTGTAGGTATTTACGTTTCTTGTTCCTATATACATCCTTTATCTGACAACTCTGTCTACAATGAACATTTGTCAGCAATACTTTCCATTTCTTCTATGCTTTCTGATCGTGATATTTTTGTAGTTCTTGGTGATTTTAATATTGCTACTTGGATTTCAAGTCCGGACTCAAGCGTGTTGACCCCCATGGTGCAGACTGATTTTCTGGTTGGATTATTTGAAATGTCATTGGGTCAGATCAAGGCATTCCAAATTCTCTTGGTAAAATGCTTGATTTGGTATTTGTTTCGGATCCATCTACTCTATCTGTGTCAAGATCCCTTCCCATATCCACTCCCGAAAACTTATACCACCCGACGTTGGAGGTGTTGATCACTTTGCCTGCCTGTGTCGTACGCCAGTGTTGTGAACCATTAAGACAGGTACGTCAATTTCGAAAAACCGATTTTGTAAAACTTATCCGGCTCCCTCTATGGTTCTGAGGACTTGGATACGGCAATCAGTATTTTTTATAGAACCTTAGACAATTTATTCGACATGTGTGTCCCTTTTGGTAGGCCAAGTAGGAAAAACAAACCTGCGTGGTTTACACGAGAGTTGACAGCCCTTTAAAATCGAAAATCTAAGCTTTATAAGAGTTTCAGAAAATCTGGCTCTTCTGTTCATTACTCATCATACTTGATTGCGCGTTCCAGTTTTTCAGTCATGAATAATTCATGTTATAAAAATTACCTAAGTCGGTGCAGACTACAGTTTCAGCAAGATCCTAAGAGGTTCTATGACTTCGTTAATGCGAAGCGAAAGTCATCAACACTTCCATCTAATTTATCTTTTGAAAACAAGTCGGCCAATTCGGATCAGGCCATTGCCGATATATTTGCCAAATTTTTTCAAACAGCATACAGTTCGATTGATAATCAGGTTGATCTGCCTTGCCCGTATCAGGTTGATGCCTCTTATTGCATTTTTGAACCAAGTATCACGGAGTGTTCATTACTACGTGATCTACAGGGTATTAAGCCTGCATTTTCCCCGGGACCTGACGGCGTACCAAGCTGTGTGCTTAAGTACTGTGCTGATGGTCTCTTAAAGCCTTTGCATAAATTGTTGAGTTTGTCTATTAAGAAATGTTCATTTCCTAATATCTGGAAAGAATCATTTATTATTCCGCTCCATAAAAAAGGAGACAAGTCTAATGTTCAAAATTATAGGGGTATATCCAAATTGTCTGCTATACCAAAAATGTTTGAGAAATTAATAACTTCTCAATTACAACATTTTTGCAGATCTTTAATTTCACCGTGGCAGCATGGATTCATGAAACAAAGATCTACTACCACTAACCTGTTAGAATTTACTTCACTAATTGTTAACGGTTTTCAAAATAAAATGCAAACGGATGTTATTTACACTGATTTCAGTAAGCCATTTGACTCGGTTAATCACTAACTTTTACTTCATAAACTTCAACTTTTAGGTTTTCCAAACAATCTTATTCGGTGGATAAGGTAATATTTAACTCATAGAACACAGAGAGTCAGTTTTAATGACGCTGTCTCTAAGGTGGTTCATGTCACTTCCGGTGTTCCGCAAGGAAGCCACCTTGGACCTTTATTATTTACACTTTTCATCAATGATCTTCCATCTGTTATTGACCAATCTCGAGTGCTGATGTATGCTGACGATGTAAAATTATGCATGTCGGGTACTGCTCTGTTGTCTGCTCAAAAACTACAAACTGATTTAGATAATTTTCAAAAGTGGTGTCGTGTTAACTTACTGAATCTTAACTGCAATAAATGTAAAGTCATGTCTTTTTATAGATGCCTTCCTTTTTCAAATATATATTTTCTTGATGGAAGCCCACTCGATCGCATCGAATGGGTTGATGACTTAGGTATCCTTTTTGATCCGAAACTTAAATTTCACAAGCATATCTCTTCAGTTGCAAATCGAGCCTCTAGTACCTTGGGGTTCATTAAGCGCTGGTCGAAAGAATTTGACGATCTACATAATCAAATTTACACGTCTCCTTTTTAATAGGATCTTAATAATAAATCTTCCTTCTCTTTCTGATCGCAGAACAATGCTAGGTGTAGTATTTTTACATAAACTCATAAATGGTGAAATTGATTCCTTGGTTGGTTGCTTTTTGCTTGTGTCCGCGCGTTAACAAGCCGGTGCTTGGTATCGTTGGGCCACTTGAATGTACTGTCTTTTTTTAGTACATCTACGTCCAATAAATTAAAAACACGCATACACGAAAGGAAAATCGGAGGAAACTGCGCTGCACTCCATTGTGGCAACCGTAGAGAAAGAATTACACCACAAAGAATTCGCCTCAGGCGCATTCGTAGACGTCGCAGGAGCATTCAACAATGTGCCCACGGAATTCATAATGCACAGTATTAGAACTGCGATCCCCCAAGAAGCGGTGTACTCCTGGGTACAGAACCTACTGCGCAGCAGGAGAATACAAGCGGAATGGGGAACCACGACCGCAATCAGTGAAGCAAAACGGGGCACGCCCCAAGGGGGATTGCTCTCCCCCCTGTTGTGGAACTTCGTGGTCAACGACTTGTTACGGAAATTCAAACGGAGAACCCCAAAGATAGCCGCCTATGCGGATGACATAGGCATAATTATCACGGGCAAGTGTCCCTCGACGGTTAGCTCAATCATGGACTACACACTCAAAGAGATACTAGAATGGGCCACTGAAGCCGGTCTAAGTATCAACGCGGACAAGACGGACCTCATTCTCTTTACAAAGAGATACAAGGTACCTCGATGGACGCCACCGGTAATCAACGGTACGACTCTGATACCAAAAGAAAGTATCAAGTACCTTGGGACAGTAATGGATAACAGTTTAATTGGAAGCTCAATGTGGAGGAAAGAGTGAAGAAATCCACCAATGCACTCTACGCATCGCAAAAGATGCTGGGTAGCACATGGGGACTCTCACCAAGACTGACACACTGGATTTTCATCTCAATTGTGCGTCCTAAACTGCTTTACGGCATACTGGTATGGTGGAAAGCAACAGAAAATTCCACATACCTAAAAACTATGGAAAAAAACTCAGCGACATGCACTTATATGCATCACAGGGGCTCTGAGATCCACGCCAACAATAGCACTTCAAGCTATACTGAGTGTCAACCCCATGGACATTCAGGCACGCCTAATGCCAAAGAAGACTGCGCAACGTCTATGCGCGATAGGCAATTTGAAGATCCAAAACTACGGGCACAGTATGATTGGCAGAGGGATGCAAGTAGCAACAGACTACATGACCCCAAAAAAAAACTTTAACTTTACGCCCACGTTCCTAAACAAAAATGACTGGCGCTCCAGAGCAGAGCAAGTGGCCACAAACATATATACTGATGGCTCAAAGATGGAAGACGGAGTCGTTGGAGCAGTGTACTGCGCCGATCCACCACTGAGACTATCATACAGACTCCCTGACCACTGCAGCATATTTCAAGCGGAAATATTCGCAATAAGAAAAGCAGCAGAAGCGGTCTCAAGAACGAGTACAACGCAAATAAAGGTAAACATATTCGTGGACAGTCAGGCAGCAATGAAAGCCCTGCAAGCCCACTACATAAGCTCTCGGAGCGTTCTAGCAAGCAGGGAAGCACTAGACAAACTGAGCATCACAAAAAACGTCCACATCTACTGGATCCCAAGCCACCAAGGCTTTGAAGGAAACGAGATGGCAGACGAATTGGCTAAGCAAGGAGCAAAGAGACAATAGAAATCTCAACCTCCCTGCCAACGATACACGCTCAGATGAAAGCACACTCACGGGCCTCGGCAGTATCCAGGTGGAAGAACACCTCCGACTGCAGAACCTCGAAAACAATGTGCAAAACTTGCGACGACAAACGGACGGAATACATGCTGAAGCTTCAGAGGCACAAATGCAGACAGCTTATATAAATTAATATTTGTCATATTATGAACTATGGACAATGCATCTTAATGATTAAGATGAATTTTTAAAATTATAAAAAAATATTATAAATTAATGACATTATTTTTGTAGCTATCCTTACATTTTATAAAATTGTTCAAAATCATATAAATTGAGGCAGGTCAAGAACTGCCAAGGCAATTGCTACGCATACATTTAAAGGCAGTGCACATGAACATACACATGCACACACACATTCATATGCGCTAATAGAAAAGTTACAACCCTGCAGTACGGCTGGTGTCAAGGCATACCTAACTATAGTCCTATGATGCATCACTACTAGCTAGCTAAATCGTTAGGTACTAGTAATGCAGAGGGCGTTAGGCAAATAAAACGAAAAATAGCACAGGTAAGAGAAGTGAAAAAAGTATTAGTATAAGATGAAGCGCGATGGTAAAGTTAACGGTGAATTAACTAGTTATAACCAGAATTTTGTCAATTTTTGTTTTCGATTGTGCTCTCTGGTTTTTGGTCTCGAACACATTTTTGTGTGCAGTCAGAAAGTGAAATGCGTTCAAGCGAGTGCGCGTGCAGTTTAATAAATTCTAGTAAGTACATATATATATATAAAATTATAATAGAAGTAGAAACAAGTGTTAATCAAAGGAATCGTTATATTTTGACTAAAGTGGTAATAGAGTTTCTATACTATAGCTTTGATTTATTTATTTGTATATTTTAACAGACGACCTAGCCATGGTATACAACGGCGATGAAGCTTTAGCGGAGGACAATTTAAAAAAAACTGGCATCTTCTATTACTCGTTAATAGGAAAAAGTATACAGAAATAAGAAGTATAATTGATATTAAATTTAATCACTATTTTACATTTCAGAAGCTATCTCTAAATGCCAGGTTGGGCCGCCGGAGCCGGAGCAGTGTTAGGCGTTGCAGCTACAGAAAAAACTCGTGGTAAAAACTAATAAAAAAACACTTAGCACGTAACATTCAATTTATAAAACAAAAACAATTATTTTTTTTACATTATTTTAAAAAATAAATAGTTATGTTTAATGTTAGACCTTAGAGTTTTGTGTCCGTTTCTTACTATTTTTGTACTATCGAAAATATTATTTACTTGTACTAGCGATATTACTAGGCCTTGTGTACCAGAGAAATAACTAGCGACTAGTACTAAAGATTTCATTACTCCTTCGGTACCAGGGTAATCGCTAGCTAGTGGCAATGCACCGCCGTACCGCTCGGTACGCTCTGCGGACATTCTCTAGATAAATTGGTTAGGTAAATATACTGCTGGTGAAGCGAGTGTGCACCAGTACTCATCACTGAGTTCTAGGCATATCGCTAGTCTGGCACCGGGCTGCGCGTACATACTTTTGAACAAAACCATTATACCCCTTTTACCCATTTCATGGGTTCGGGGTATAAAAAGTTTAAGAATTTTGGTGTCAGTTTAATCTCGAAAGCGGGATAACATTTCAAGAACGAATTTCGGGCTAATGAACTTAAATCAAGTCTGACGTACTTAAATAGAAGTCTAACGTACTTAATACCAAGATTTAATCCGATTTAAGCTCAATATAAGACCAAAATACTTAAATTTACCGATAGAAAATGAATTTACCAAATTCGCTCTCTCGCATACATAAAATGTATATGCAAAATAACGGAATCTCTCTCATGAGAGAGACGATCGGCATTTATACATTTGTGTCGCGATAGTCGTTTTCATAATTTGTTTAAACCAAGTGTTAATTTGGAGACAGAACTTTGTTGACATTCACTAGAAAAATTTGTATTTATATAATTTCATAAAAAATTAGAAAAAAACAAAAAAAATATTTTGTTCAATATACCGCACCGGGACTCGAACCTGCGACCGCGTGTTTTTGTGCGGCGGGTGCCTTAACTGTTGCTGCTTATATTTGTTCATGAGCTGTATATGTCTTCCAATAATTTAAATAATGTTCTTCTTTATCATATGTTCAAAATGTTCTTTAACTAAGAAACAATTGATTGGGTTAAATTCAATATCAGTGGGCTTACATTAAGTTCGTGAATCGTTCTTGAAATTTGCCTGTTTGGGATTGGTTTAAGTCTGAAACACGGGCACAAATAAATCCCACGTACTTTTTTCAAGAATTCCGGATTTACACAAAACGTTCTTAATTTAAGAATATTGGTTTCTGTTTTGAGAATTCCGGCCTTAACGAACTTATGACATCGTTGGGCTGCGATTTGACTATGTTGGTCTTGATTATTTCATTCGGTGTACTTTTGCACAAAACCGTTATACCCCTTTTACCCATTTCATGGTTTCGGGGTATAAAAAGCATTATAGAATAATATATATCGTCTTTACTTAAAAATATATTCCTGTTGCCGAGCTCAATAGATTTATCCAATTTTAGTAATTCTTCTTTGTTTGAAATTAGAAATAGATTTCCAAGCTCGTCTGTTTTCGACTTCTTCCGGAGAATTTGCTGAATTAAAACTTTTTGCTCAGCCACCTCTTTTAAAACAACTTTGAGTTGTGAGCTCAAAGTTGCAAATTCATTTTTTAAAAAATCTATAAATATTAAACACATTTAGGGTGTACAAAAGTTTGTTTCATCATTTCATGTTTAATGTTTCAAGCCTCCGGCAACAACAACTTACATAGAAAATATTCTTGAAACCATGAAACATCCCAGCCTATGTATACAAAAATTGTTTCATGTTTCGTGAAAGTGAAGATATGAAGAGCACGATATTTAATCGATATTTGCTATCGATGCATCGCGATGTTCAGTATTTTTCAGTATATCAGGGGTGTGCCAGCCATCAAAACCAACCCGATTTCAACCTAAAACCAACCTCGAGCTGGTTTTAGGTGTGCCAAAGCCAAGTTCGAGATGATTTTGAAACCTCAACAAATTTGGCCCGAAATTTGGTTAATTTAAGCAATATTTAATGTCTAATGCATAACTGTTACTTTTTCAAAAGGTAATTTTAAGCTTAGTTCCATATTGCAAATACATTTGAATTTAATACATTTTTTAATTCATGAAAATCGCTAAGACTATTTGCCGTTCTGTGTAAGCATGCAAAACCGTCCCTAACAAAGGAGCTGCCACATTGTTTGTTTAACAATAACTATTATTCGGAGTCTTTAATAGATCAATTTTAAAGACACTTTTTTGTGGCAAATAAACATAAATATATCGTACTTTAAGGTAACAAAATTGCATGGTTGAGCAGTGTACAGTTTGTTGTAAATTTAACTAAGTTATTGTAGCAAACCTTTTTTTATGAGGTGGCAACGGTGTTTAGGTGGCGGTGTTTGTTAGGTGTGTGAATGTCTACAGTAAGAAGAAGAATTTAATTTATGGAAAGCCATTGAGCAGCCAAAATGTAGGTTAAATTAAAATTGCATTTAGTTATTTGTTTTACATTTATTTTATTATTGGTCCATAGGGGAAAACACCGTTCACCTTTTGCACTTTTAAAATGTAAACAAAACCAGATGCGCCATTTACGAAGTACGTAGAACAGCTGTTCAAGCAAGCTATTACGGCAGGGCTGTCAAGCAACATGAGTTACTTGGAGGGCAAAATATTAAATATTTGTTTTGTATAATAACTACAAGAGATAAAACCTAACATATTTTTATATAACCATTTATTAAATATAACACTAATGCCAACCTTGAAAACAAAGACAAAAATAGCAAATACATTTTAGACAATTTTAATTTTTGAAAGGTAGCAACTCTTTTTGGCCATTTTCGTTTTACGTATTTGCTCCGAAACATTTTACCGAAAAATGAAATCTCCCTAACTTCTGGCACACCGACGGTTTTTTTTTAGAGATTTGAAAATCAGCTCGTGCCGAAATCTCCGGAGATTTGTGGCACACCCCCGATTTGGTGTATTTTTGTGCAAAAAAGTATGAAAACATCTGATTAATGGCCGCCGCAAACAAAAGTAATTTAAACTGGTTTTTTTTGGTAAAATAAACTAGTAATTACCTCATTTATAATTGTAGAATCAACAACTATTTAGAAGCGCAGGAGTCCAAAAAATATATTTCAAGCTTTTCTGGCATTTTTTCTTAATCCAGGCAGCTGTAGCGCAGTCACCGAAAATATGAAACGCATTGAGACGAAAAAAACCGTTCAGGAGCAATGCGTTTCATCCATTAAACATGAAACGATGAAACGGAACTGTTAAACACCGCTATTAGTGAAAAAAATTTTAAAATTAGATTTCGCATTATTGGATCCAGATGTCTTAAACAAAAGAATTTCTTTGTGACCTTCATTATTATTATTACATTTTTGTTGATTCCTTTGGTTTTTACTTTATTCTACGTTTATTAAAATAATATTCAATTATGTACTTAAAATTACAGCAATTGATTATTGATAGAATTGAGGATTTGTAGAATTATAATGTGTTGACCCGCAGTCGCTTGATAACTTTTCACTAATGACTGCACCAAAAAATGCGCTCGCGACAATGAAGACAAAAAAAAAGTTAACTTTGTCATACACGCTTTGTCTTGTTCTGTTGCTTTGTCGCTATGATTGTTTTTTTTTGTCTTTTTCGTTTTATTTGCCCAGCGACTTGGTGTATTACTAGTCGCTAGATGAATCGCTAGCTACCAGTAATGCAACTTTGGATTGTTTTTTGTGCTTTTCGTTTATTTGCTTAACGATCTTATGCATTTTCAGTAGCTAGCGATTTGGCACATAAACATACATACATATATACACCTAACGGCGATCTTGTCGCTGACATACAGACGTATACACAACAAATTGCTGGCACTCCGTCTGTACCGAGTCAAGCGCCGGCGCATGAATGACTTGCACTTTTTAGCTACACAAATGGTCTGCAAAATTTGAGATTCTTTGCGATCGGCTCGCTGTTTTCAGCAGCCGAAATGCTGGTGGTGCTGATCTTAATTAGACCAATTACGCTATTGGATTTTCGGCATTTGACTCTTCTATGTATAAGTGCTTAGTGATGAAAGCGAGAAAAAAAAATTTCCTCATGCTGTGATTTTTGTAGGGAAAAATTTTGTACTATGCTTTATAAAAAACCAAAAATAAGTTTTAATTTTGAAAGTGGCTTCATGGCTAATAAATTAATTGTGATTAAAATCAAATGCGATGATACTTTTTTTTAAATACACTATTTTCCTAGCTTCTCATTATATAAACTAAATAAAAATATGATAACTGACTTAATAATCTATGGTACAGAGTGGAGTATATGTTCCGGTACAGGAGGATGGCATTGGGGCAATGGTGGTCCCAAGGTGGGGTATGTGCGCAGTCGTAATAGCTCCAAAATTGTGTGCAATTCCAAGACATGAGCATAGTGCTTGCGAACGGCTTCCAATAACTGTCGATGAGTCTTAATCTGGTCCATGCTGTTAGACGGTTATGTACTTGTTAAGCATAATACGATACAGAAAGCCGATATGTGCAGCTTACCGCTCGCGTTGCTCTCGATCGCGACGTTCCTCCATCATAACATCGCGCTGTGAGTTCTGAATAGCAACGCTTACTTTGAGGCGTTCTATTTTGGAGTCAATTGAATGATTTTGACGTTTTATTTCCAGTATTTTCTGCTTAACAGTGTCAATTTTGATATTGCTGTAGTAAATATTTGCTTTTTATATTATTGACGCCTGTTTTGGCTATATAGTTTGAGTACTTACACGCGTTCGATCTGTTTTCTAAATACTGCAATTTTTTGTTCAATTATGCGTTCAATTGCACCAGCTGTCATGTATTTTTGGCGTTCAGCTTTGACTTTTTCCCAATTGCGCAAAATATTCAAAAACTCAATGGTTACTTTGCATTTCTCAATGGCATCTAACATATACTTGAGATAGGCAATATTGGCCTTATACAACTTATGCTCCCATTCCTTAAAAATAACCTGACGTCGAAATATTGCAACTCGCTGCATAGCTTTTATCTTTTTATTGCCAGCGTCCTTTAATAATTTTTTTTTAGTATATGCTGTAATTTTAAAGAAAATATATTTATTTACCTTTATCATGCGATTTACGTCATTAATGTCATCCACATGCATTAACACACTGTTCGAAAGTGATTTTGTAGATCCCATGACAAATACCTCGACCTGACCAAGTGTTAATGTTAACTGCAGCGTCATATTTCTCATGGCCTCCAACTGAAAAATGCTTTATATTAGACCATAGTGTATTATATGAAAATTATTAACGGACGTTAAGATATTAGCTCAAGACAAATAAAATTTTAAAACACACAATAGACAGCTTTTTTCTTTTCAAATACCGCTAGGGTAATTCGCAATCGGTTTGGTCCGACTGCAACGGTTTTACAGACATGGCACAAAATAAATATAATCCTTACTTGATATAAAATAATGCAAACGTTGCAGTTGGACGCAACCCACTACGGAATACTATGAGACCAGTAAAAGAACGGATGGGAGGAAGTCTGCTGACAATTTGGAAATGAATAGGCCACAGGGGTGGGCCGAGTGAACATCGCCAGCTATCTTGTTATCACATTTAATGACTCTAGCTTAAAAACTGTGAAAAATAACTGAACTTCCGCTTTTAATGGTATGCGACTGAGGTGAGCGTGGAATCCAAATTTTGTATGCAGATCTTTGGTAGATGTCACCAATTATCTTTCTACCAAATATGGTAACTCTAGCTCAAAAGCTGGGGAATCCCAACGGCTACCTTGTGCTGAATTTTTGGACTCTAGCTCAGAAGGTCTGAAAGATACTTGCATTTCCGATGCAGTTTTTTGAGGGAGGTCACAAGCTGTCTTCCTACCCAATTTGGTAACTCCAGCTGTGAAAATGTGAGATATATACGTGTTTCATCAATTAAGATATCGATGCTTATCGACTTGTTATCGATTTCCCAGCCTCCAGTGGGCGTACCACCACTTTGTCTGACGCAGACATGAAACAATATATTTGCAAGGTTTTAAGTCTCTAGCTTTAAGGGTATCGGAGTAAGGAGCATTCAGACGGACAGACAGCATGACGGACATTGCATAAAACCAAGATACTCTATACCTTCGAAATATTTATGTGTAAAAGCACTTAAAATAATATGTAATACATTTTTTATATCTTTGGAAATCTTTAGCTCCAGTTACCCGACACTAAGTTAATAAATAACGTTTCTCAGTTAATAAATAAGACAACACACATTAAAGGAATAGAATAGGGTACATTTCCAGAATCAAAAACTTACATAGTGCTGTGTTGTGTCTTCCATTTCTCTTTGTGTTTGAGCCTTTGTATCCTTAAGACCCGCTATCTCTTTGGTAAGACCATTGCATGCGCTCTGGCTGTCAACTAACTGATGGCTTATTCCCTTGAGACGCAGCTCGCTCTCTATTTTTTGCCGACGTAATTTGACAAATGCTTCCCAAGCCTTGACATCAACCGAGCTTGGACAATATTTTGAAGAATCATTATCGGCAATATAGGAAAGAAATTCTGTAATCTCAAAAGGCATGGGGAAGGCCACACGTTGTGATTGCTTGGCGCTCAGGCGCTGAGCAACTTCACTACATATTAGCGATGAGCTGAAAACTTTGTTTGGTAATTTGGGTCGCTTCTTAAAAAGCTTGGTCATCTCGTGGGCGGCATGTGGTACTGAGTTTAAGAAGTTGCCGCGAAACTGTCGCTCACAGGCGCGGTCCCTGGTCTGTTGTGCCTCGAGGCGAGTGCGTACATCTTGCTGAGCCCGCTCCCAAAAGTCCAAAAGATTGGTGTAGCGTTTTATATACTCGTTCAGTTTGTCAATGTCGCTGCGTAATCTTTTTATTCTTTCGCGCAGCTCATCGCGTAAGTTGCTAGTTGTTACTAGGTTGAGCATTCGAACGCGGCTTTGCTTATGTGCAAAATCGTACTTAAGCTTAAGGAGCATAAGCTCGGCAACTCGTTGGTTCAGCTTAAGAATTTGCTTTGTCTTGAGGACCAGCGTTTTAGCTTCATTCTCGTTTAAAATACGCAGGTACTTGCGACGATCCTCTTCGAGCAGACGTACGGCTTCCTCGTAAGCGCGAAATATTTTTTGGTCTTCAAGCGAATACTCATGTGGCTGCTTTTTGAGCATAAACTCCGGCACGGGAATATCTTTTTTGATTTCCTCTTCCCAGAGTTTTTCAATGACACCGTCCATCATGACAATTAGCGCCCTTGCCCAGAACTCCACAGACCAAAGCAAAAGTCGACCTCGTTTCCCGCCTGTATCTATGGTTTTGGGCTTACGTCGATTGATTGCCTTTATCTCTGAATCATCCACTTCCAAAATGCACTTTATAACTTCGTCCTTGGCAAGAGTAGGCAAAGTTAGCTCGGGCGGCTGGAACAAATCCATATTGAGTAGTCTTAGCATACAATTCATATTATCATAGATTCGATTAAGTACACCATTTGTGCTAAGAACACTCTCAATGGTTTCACGCTTTAATTGCTGTGCCTCGTGAAAGTACTTGTTGAACTCCTGCTTCAAGGGATCAATAAGATAAAACCGATACTTGCAGTTATCATTGAATATCTGATTTGATGTGACTATTTCTTTAGACTGCATCTGGAACTGAGGAGACATCATGTGATCATAGACACTTGGTCCTACAACCACATACAGTTTTAGATTATTTAGCACCGTCTTGCTTAGATCAGGGTCGTCCTCACGCACATGGCTTCCATGCGCCGGGTCATCGCCCATGTCTTCAATGGACAGCGCAGAAAGTCTCATATGATCTTCTAGATCATAAAAACGGTATTTATCAAATACTTTCATTTTTGTCTTGCGCGCCATGGCAAAACTTTCAAAGTTCGCATCGGCAAAAATAGAACGCACTTTATAATTAATATTGACAGCATTGCGCGTCACCAGCTGCATTATCCAATCCCGTATCCGTGATTGATCTTCGATGGCGCGCATAAGTGACTCACGCTCTATTTCGCACAGTTTGTGCGCCTCCTCCGTTAATGCCTCCAGCCATTTGTAGTGGTAGCAAAACTTTTTAAAAATTCCCTTCGATTTACCCGTTACGGAAATGTCGTAGTCGATAAGATCTGTTACTTTAGCCGAAAAATCTTGTATCATTTGAATAACCTTATCTCGTTTAAATACATCAGCAGGAAGGTACTCCTCCTTTACCTCCAGTTTGACTGTGACTGGTACAAAGAGTCTGGAAACCAATTTTGTTTGCTGCACAATGTATTTTTCTGGCGTATTTATTTCGCTGTTTTGCTTCACGTTATCGGCCAGGGATGGCAGGCGACTTACTAACATAACATTATTGGCGCTCAAAACTATCAGGTACCTGTACGAAAAAATATATTACTTTTTACACACAGAAAAAACAGGTAAAAACGTTGCCGTCGGATGCAACCAACTGGGGAATACTCTAATACCAGTAGAAAACCGGATATTAATAGGTATTTTTGCAAAGGTGGATTACGGTCTATTCAGGTCTCTAGTGTCGAAGAAACGCGCGTTCATATGGACGGACAGACTTACAGACACCATGACGGACATTTCTCAAAACCAACGTACTCCTTACTTTCGGAATAAGATAATAAAAATGCAATCTTAAATAATTAATTTTAATTTCGATTTGTCTTTTACAAATTCAAATTAAACACACAAACGTGGGGCCTTTTGTGGTAGGTCCTTGGTAGTAAGGTTAAATGGTATGGATTAAAAATCGCAGGGAACACACGAAGGCTAAAACATGCATACTAAAACATATGCAGCTAAGGATCCTTTAGATCAATGTGCATAAAACCAAGATAGCTAGTTTTCTGAACTGAGTACATCAATCTATTACATATTCTAACGTCAACGGTAATTATTGAGGATCTTCATATCGCACGAGACCACCGCACCCCTCAAGATGTTACGCATCTTAGGTATTGCTGAAAAAGCAGCCTATGATCATCAGGACAAATGACGCACACCATACGATGTGGTGTGATAGCAGGGACATCAACGAGAAAGGTAAGTTACTGCTAGATACTCAACTAAAACTTATCTAAAGATTGTAAAAATGGGGAAGAACCAGAATGCTGAAGTCCTACCCCATCTTATGTATATGATTTTACCCTCACGTCAGTTATAAATAAATTGGTAACAGAATAAAGAGGAATATTCAATCCAGAGTGAACTTTGAGTGCATAAGCTGGAAGATCGTATACAGTATTTGCGGAACAAAAACTGAGAACAGTTCTGAAAAGACGTCTTTAACAGTTTAATTAGAGAAGTGGCTGGAGACACTCAATAAAAATCTGGTGCTGGGCTTCCATAAATCGTGCAAGCCCAATTGAAAAAGAAACACGAGGCTTTACGGTGGACTCCAAGACTCAAATGACAAAAAAGAGACTTACAGGAACTCTTAAAACTCGCCCAAACAAGCAAAACAACAACCTGTGTGGGAAGAATATAGAATCAGGCTACTGGACTCCAAAAATTAAGTCCGAATATACATGGGATGTCGATGTGCAAGTGGCCTGGAAAACAGTGCTGGTAATTTTTATGCCCAAGACCGGGAAATGCAGCCACGCATTACAAACCCATTAGCATGACGTTATTCCTACAAAAAATATTAGAGAAGCTATTAAAAATCCATGTCAGAGAGAATGCAGCCGGAACTCTAGAATAAAATCAACACGCAGATACGAAAGGTAAATCGTTGGAAACTGCGCTGCATTTCCTTATAGCTAGTGTATTTCCAGACATCTCAGGCGCATTAAACAATGTGTCAACGAAGGCTTTAGTGCACAGTTTAAGTCCTCAGTCTTAATGAAGCAACAAGAGAATACAAGCGGAATGAAAAACCACAGCCAAAATAAGGAAAGCAAACAGGGGCACCTCCTAAGAAGGAGTGTTTTCTTCCCAGATATGAAACATCATGCTCAACGCCTAATTAAAAAAAAAATTTTAACGGAAAGCCCGAAAGATAGCCGCGAATGCCGATAAGAAATTCATAACTAGTAGAGGTTGTGTCCGTAGATAACCAGCTCGATCTTGGACTTAAATAAATACTAGCTCGTTCTAAGTAATTTAAAGCCTCTATTTAAATGGTCTTACACTTATTTTTTACAGTGTTTAAACCAGATGTGCAAACCCCTGAAAAAGTGGACATGGTTCGATTCGGGTTCCGAACCCTTAGGTACAGCCTGGCTCTGATTTTATTTGAAACCCCCGGTTTCAAACACGCATATATCCCACATTTTAACAGCTAGAGCAACCAAAATGGGTGCAAAGATAGGTTGTGATTTCCCTCAAATAGCTCCATCAAAAGTTTGGATGCCACTCCCACACCTGCCGCCCCCAGCCGCCGCCTTTTTAACACGAGAATGCGTGAATCTTCCACAATTTTTGAGCAGAAGTTATCAAATTTGGAAGGAAGATATATGGTGGGATTCCCCAAACATCTACAACAACTTGGATGACACCACCCCATTTTTATAAACTAGAATGTATGTATCTTCCACTGTTTGAAAGCTAAGGTCACTAAATTAAATGGGAGAGCGGCTGGTGACATCTACAAAAGATTTGCATCAAAAATTTGAATGCCACGCCCACCTTGTAAAATTGAAATCGCATATATCCTCAACAGTTTTTGAGCTAGTCATCAAATTTGGTAGGAAGATAGTTTGTGACAGCTGCATCAAAAATTTGGATACCGCGCCCATTTTTGCCGCCCACAATTAAAATCGGAAAAGCATTTATGTTTCACAGTTTTTGAGCTAAAGTCACAAAATTTAATAGGAAGACAGCTGGTGACATCTTCAAGAGATCTGCATCAAAAATTTGGATGCCGCTTTTGAGCAAGAGTCACAAATTTTTTTTGAAAGATAGCTGGCGATGTTCAACACCCGACACACCTCTGCCGCCCCCCTATTCACCCATTGTAGGCAGACTTCTCACTATCAGTTCTTTAACTGGTATCAGAGCATTCCGAATTCGGTTAAGTCCGACTGCAACGTTTTCTCTCGTTATACCCCGAACCCATTATAAGGTAAAAGGGGTATAATGGTTTTGTGTAAAAATAAGTAACAGGCAGAAATATTTTGATACCAGTAAAAAAAATGGATGGTAAGAAATCTGCTTGCAAAGGAGTAGGCCGGGTGGCAAACATCGCCAGCTATCATGCTACCAACTTTGGTGACTAGGTCAAAAATTGAGAAAGATAACTGAACATCCAAATTTAAAAGGTGGGAGTGGCATCCAAACTTTTGATGCAGATCTTTGATAGATGTCACCGTCTATCTTCCTATCAAATTTGGTGACTCTAGCTCAAACATGTAAGAAGGCTCTACTCGAGACTCGGAGATACACCTAACCCCATACTTAACGCGCACAGTCATTGTCCGTATGCATCTTCGATATCTCTGGTGTTTCTCAACCGATTTCGATGAAATTCTTACAGAGTTTCATTATTTTATGTTATGTTTCTCAAATGTGATACACATTTTCGATATTCGATATTTTTATGCTATCGATCTAATGTGTATATCGGAAACGGAAATAGTTATCGAAAATCGAAAACAAATTTGTACTGCCTATTACTTATAAGAGCTTATGTGCAAACTCTGAAGTCCTTATAGTCTCTGAGATCGACGCGTTCATACATACGGACAGACTGATGGACAGACGGCTATATCGACTCGGCTGTTGATCAAGAAGATATATACTTTATAGGGTTGGAGATGCTTCCTTCTGCATGTTACACACATTTGCACAAAACCATTATACCAATTTTACCCGTTTTATGGGTTCGGGGTATACAAATTTGGAATATACACGCATGAACGTTTGTTGCATTTTCCTGGGTCCACGCGTAAGCAAGCCGGTGCTTGGTATCGTTGGGCCACTTGAATGTACTGTTCCTTAGTACATCTACGTCAAAATATATTTTTAAGACAAGTAAGAAGGCTCTAGTCGAGATTTCCCGACTAGGAGATACCCCGTACCCTATACTTAACGCGAACAGTCATTTTCTGTATGCATCTGTGACTAAAATTCAATCTTCGATATCTCTGGCAAACTCCCAGCAAACTCGGCGACAACCAACTGGTGCATAGAGAAGTAAAAGTTAAATTAAAGCGGCCATTATTGTTTCGGATTTTTTTTATACTTTAATACCGAAGGTCTCATAGTATATTGGTTTTGTGCAATGTCCGTCATGGTGTCCGTCCGTCCGTCCGTCTGTATGAACGCAACTTTTTTCGACAACCGTAGAGCTAGAGACTTGAAACTTTACAAATATGTTTGTCTATAGGCGCAGATAAAGGTCTAAGATCAGTGTGCAACGCCTACTAGGAGGCTGAGAAATCGATAAATTCGATAACTGAAAACCGATAAAACCAAAAATTTCTCACATTCCTACAGCTAGAGTTAACTTATTTTGCACGCAGATAGCTAGTCACGTCCCTCAAAAAACTTCATCAAAATTTGGGATGCCACGCCCACTCCTTCCGCCCCCATCCCCCCCCTTCGCCTTGAAATTGGAAATGCCTATAGTTTTCACAATTTTTGAGCTAGTGACACCAAATTTTGTGTCAATATAGGTAATGACGTTCCCCAAAAATATGCATCACAATTTTGGATGTCACGCCCACACCTTCCGCCCCCACCTACCGCCGTTGTTAAAACGGTTATGCGTGTATCTTCCACATTTTTTGAACTAGAGTCACCAAATTCGGTAGATAGATAGAAGGCAACATCTACCAAAGGTTAGGTTAAGTTGTGCCGGCTGACCCTCCATGAGGAGTGTCACACATAGACCACTCGGGGTCCTTAGTGGGGCCGGTGTGTGGAGAAGGTAGGGACTATTGTAGGTTGTCCTGCGGCGTTTGTGTGTCTCTTGCAAAGGCCAGAAGCGATTTAGGATCTTGGCTGCTCACTTCTTCAAGTGTTGCAAGGAAGGGTGCGTGGAAGTGTCTAAGACGTTTCGCTGCCAGTGTTGGGCAGCTGCAAAGCAGATGTTCCTGTGTTTCCTTGACGCCTGGTTCTCTGCATTTCCTGCATTCGTCGTTGTCGAGTATTCCGTCCGCTTGTCATCGTATGTTATGCACATTATTTTCGAGATTCTGCAGTCGGAGGTGTTCTTCCACCTGGATACTGCCGAGGCCCGTGCGTGTGTTTCCATATGAGCGATTGAACATATATCAAAGATATGCGTCAAAATTTTGGATGCCACGCCCACCCAAAATTGGAATCGGCTCTTTCTTTAACAGTTTTTGAGCTAGACCCATCAAACTTGGTAGGAAGATAAATGGTGGCAGTTAAAAACAATTGATTCAAAAATTTGGATGCCACACCCACCTCTGCCGCCCACCTTTTACATTTGGAAGTTCAGTTATCTTCCACAGTTTTTGAGCTAAAGTCACCAAATTTGGTAACATGATAGCTGGCGATGTTTACCACATGGGCCACTCCCTTCGCCCCTGTATTCCCCCTTATCAACCGTTCTTTTACTGGTATCAAAGTATTCCGCAGTCGGTTGCGTCCGACTGCAACGTTTTTACTAGTTTTTTTTTTGCTGATGCCTTGGGTGGGAGGGTAGCTTGCACTTCATATTAACTTTGTTTAATTGATCAGCTAAATGCAAAAAACTTAGATATGATGTCCACATATTATGCTTACTAATATTTTAAAAATATGGAAGGGCATTTTATATAACTTACTACACTTATGTGTTAGTAATTATATTGACTAGGTGTGAATAATTCGATGAAGGGTATTTAAGGTGTGCGCAGCTTGTGCGCCTCAGCCACAGCACCAGCACATGTGTCTGTGCTTGTCTTGTTGCGTTTTGCCTATTGCTTTGCTTGCTGCTGCGGAACGCAGGAGGATAGTATCGACTTTTTTTTTTTTTGATATGACAAATTTTATTTATAATTTTAATCAACCTACTTAAAGGCTATAAAATATTGGAATGACAATGAAAATAACAATAACAATAACAAATAGCAACAATTAAACAATAAAATAAATATAATTAACAAATTATTAAATGAATTAAAAAGAAACCAAGAAGATTGTCATTGACTTTGCCGACCAGTAGTCCAAAGGTCACTTGTGTGGAGACGCTTCAATCTTCCGCGTGTTGTGTTTGATCCTAAGTGGTTGGTCAAAGGATTGACATGATTGAACAGTCGATTGTCATAATGACTAGTATGTCTATTAATTTGCTTCATAACAGTTGGCAAATTAAAGTCATTGTGCAGTGTGAAGTTGCTCACATAGTATGGAAGGATTCTGAAGGATTTGCACTGCTTTAATCCAAGATTTAGCAGCAGTGCCCCAAAACTGTGTCCCATATGTCCATGTTGGCATGATAATGCTTTTGAATATTAAAAGCTTATTGCTCATGCTAAGTTTGCTTGACTTCTTTAGCATCCAGTTAAGTTTTTTCCTTTTGGATCTACATTTTGCTGTCATAATTTGGATGTGTTTGCGCCAGGTTAGCTTCCTGTCTAGGTATATGCCAAGGTAGCGAACGTGGTTCTCCTGAGGAAGTGTATAATGTATACAAGAATGGACCAAGGACACTACCCTGAGGAACACCCGCTCTTATAGGGCGGACATTTGATTGTTCTCCTTTAACTTCAACCACAAATGAGCGGTTAGACCGATAAGATTTAAGAAGTAAATAATGTGTAGATGGCAAAAGAGATTTAAGTTTATACAATAAACCATTATGCCAAACACGATCAAATGCCTGCTGAACATCCAAGAATACCGCAGAGCTATATTGCTTATTTTCTAAAGCTTCAAGGACATGTTGTATTACTCTATGAACTTGTTCTGGGGTCTCATGATTATTTCGAAAGCCAAATTGGTGATCAGGAATTGCGTTCTGGACAGAATCAATCTTAAATAATCTTCCTAGAAATATTCTTTCAAAAATGTTTGAGAAAGTAGGGAGAAGACTAATGGGTCGATATGACTCAAAAAGGTTTTCTGTTTTTCCAGGTTTAGGTAACATTGTTATAACAGCTCTTTTCCACATAGTTGGAAAATATTGGTTACGAAGCATGGAGTTGAAAAGAAGAACCAAAAACATCACTTCCTTCATTGGCAGAGCCTTAGCAACTTTGCCGTCTATACAATTATAGCCAGGGGATTTAGTGATTTTAAGTTTGCGAATCTGCAAGCAGACTTCCATAGGGGCAATAGATCTGATAGGTTGAATTGGATCAAGATCAGTATTTAAAAAGGCTTCAGTTTCTTGTACTTGGATAGGTGATGCCAATTCAAAAAATAACATCTGCAAAAGCTGATGAAATTTTTGCATCTGATCGACACCACGTATTGTTGGACCGTTTTATAGGGATTCGTCTTAGTGGTTGTCGCTTGATACGACTCGTTGCTTTCCATAAATTGAAACCATGATTTCCATTTGGTTCGGCATTAGGGAGCATGTCTTCAAAGTATTGGTTCTTAGTGTTAATTAGTAGTTGTCTTAGCTCACTGGCAGCCCATCGGAAATTCCGAAGATCAATTGGACTACGTCGACAATTATCTTAAGATGATCTCTTAAGTCTTACCATATATAAAATATCAGGTTTTAGAAAAGGTTGACCAAGCATTGAGTATTCTGCAGCACACTTAATATTACGTAGAAACAATTCTGCAGCATCATCTACATCAGCAGGAGAATTTAGTTCCATGTTCAAGTTGATAAGTTGCTCCAGTCTTTGACGGAATCTAGTGATGTTTGCTTTGCGCGGAAGAAGATGTCTTTTAGTAGATGTTAAATTTGCAGCCACTTTGAATTCTATGACTAAAGCAGGGGTGTCCACAGCGTGCCCATTTGCCCGAAGTCAGTGTTGGGAGCGTAAAAATTAGCTCAGTCGCAAGCGCGCTGTCAACAAAGCAGGTTGATGTCGCTTTGCGTCGCATTTTGCATTTGCGTAATTATGATACACGCAGAAAAAAACAAGTAAAAACGTTGCAGTCGGACGCAACCGACTGCGGAATACTTTGATACCAGTAAAAGAACTTATGGTAAGGAGTCTGCTTGCAAACTAGTGGGCCGGGTGGTAAACATCACCAGCTATCATGTTACCAAATTTGGTGACTTATGCTCAAAAGCTGTGAAAGATAACTTAACTTCAAAATGTAAAAGGTGGGTGGCAGAGGTGGGCGAGGCATCCAAATTTTTGAATCAATTGTTTTTAACTGTCACTATCTATCTTCCTACCAAGTTTGGAGGCTCTATCTCAAAAACTGTTAGAGATATAGCCGACTCCAATTTTATAAGGCGGGTGGCTTGGGTGGGCGTGGCATCCAAAATTTTGATGCAGATCTTTGGTATATGTTGCCTTCTATCTTTCTACCGAATTTACGGGCTCTAGCTTAAAAACTGGAAGAGATATCGAAATTTCCGATTTTAAATGGTGGGCGGCAGAGGTGGGCGTGGCATCCTAATTTTTGATGCAGATCTTTTGTAGATGTCACCATATATCTTCCTACCAAATTCGGTGACTTTAGCTCGAAAAATGTGAAAACTATAGGCGTTTCCAATTTCAAGTAGAAGGGGGGATGGGGGCGGAATCAGGGGGCGTGGCATCCAAAATTTTGGATCGTTTGTTTGGGGAACGTCTATATCTATCTTGACACAAAATTTGGTGGATCTAGACCAAAATATGTGAAAACTATAGGCGTTTCAAATTTCTAGGAGAAGGCGGGATGGGGGCGCTATCAGGGGGCGTGGAATCCAAGTTTTGATGGGGAACGTCAGTACCTATCTTGACACAAAATTTGGTGGCTCTAGCCCAAAAAATGTGAAAACTATAGGCGTTTCCAATTTCAAGGAGCTGGGATGATGGGGGCGGAAGGAGTGGGCGTGGAATCCAAAATTTTGATGCAGTTTTTTCAGGGACATGACTAGCTATCTGCGTGCAAAATTTGGTAACTCTAGCTGTAAGAATGTGAGAAATATTTGGTTTTATCGGTTTTCAGTTATCGAATTTATCGATTTCCCATCCTCCTAGTAGGCGTGGCAACCCAATCTTAACACTTTATCTGTACCGTCTATAGATAAACATAATTGCAAAGTTTCAAGTCTCTAGCTTTACGGGTGTCGAAAAAAGTTGCGTTCATACGGACAGACGGACAGACAGACACCATGACGGACATTGCACAAAACCAATATACTATGAGATGATTTACTTATCGCCTTCGCTTACAGATGAAGGCATAAGTTCAGGGCATGTTATTCGCAACTATTTTAAGCTTTAACGCACACACTAGCTAACACCTAAGTTTGGGTAACCATGTATTATTTTAACTATATCATAATTTTTCATAGCGTGCAATAATAACGCCACTTTTCGTTTCGCGCAGTGTAAAGCACACCAATACACTGACACATGCATGCCTCGCTTACGTTAGACATGCCTGGACTAAAGGAACGTGATTAGAATTAAGTTCAAGCCGCTTTGATATATTCAGAATATTTGACCGAATTCCCGCATATACGGCAAAGTCAATTGCAGTAGGTCTATAGTTACGGTACGAGAAATGAGTGGGACCACCTGTAGCAAGCACTTGAAGATGAGAGTTTGTTATGCAATCCGCATGGGCAGTCCCATGAGGTGTGTTCATTGCTGCACCCCATAGATTATGTTTCGCATTCCAATCTCCTGCATCAAGAATTTTGGGCCAAGTATTTCAAAGATACATTTAAAGTCTTCTAATGTCCAAACAAAACGTGGAGGACAGTAAATTGCAGCTAAAACAATTTCGCCTTGGTCACTTGGGACTTTAACAGAAACACACTGAGCGCAGTGCCAACTTAAAGATGTTATTAAATGATGTTTTAATGATGATCTTATAATCACTGCCGCACCACCACGCATGCGATCTAAAGGATGATTTGCAAAGTGTATGTCATAGCCAAGTAACCTGTAATATGATCTTGAGCAAACATGGGTTTCGCAGACCAACATCACATCAATAAGATGGTGATGAATAAATAAGGCTACTGGCATTCCACACACCAATGCGTAGTCCTATTTGACTCATTTTGTAGCATGAGTGGCGGAAACAAGCTCATCATTGACAACACAGTCTCACTGAGTTTGTCAAACTTGGTTAACAAATTGTCAAATTGATGTTGTAAAATTTGATATTGTATAAATTGTGGTTCTCGATCTTGTTGTTGATGTTGTTGTTGATGTTGTAGTTGATGACGTTGTTGTTGATTTTGTTGATTATTTGTTGATGATGTTGTTTTTGATGTTGTTGTTGATGTTGCTTATGTTGTTCGTGTGGTTGTTTGTTTTGTAGTTGTAATTTTTGTGTATTTTGTATTTGTTGTTTCGGAAATTTATATTGTTCAATCGAATTCCGATTCTTATATAGTTGTTGTTAATGGGTGGGTCGCTTTTGAAACTTTAGAACTTTATGTTGTTGTTGGTGATGTTTTTCATTTGAATATTTTTGCGTCTTTGTAATTTTTGGTTATGATTTTGTTGGGGAAGCTGTGGTAGGACAAATTGCAAAGTATGTATATTATCTTCAGGCTTTTTCAATTGTTTATGTGTGGGAAGAAGCTGTCGTTTCATAACATCTGCATATGATACGTTTTCATTGCGCAAATTGGTCATTTGGTGAAGTTGGATTCCAGTAGCTTTATAATAGGTTGGTTTTCAAGAATTCGTTTTTTAGCTAGGAGTTGATATGTAGGGCAACCCTTTCAGTTAGCAGGATGGTCGCCTCCACAATTAGTGCACTTGGGCGCAATATCAAGTTGGTTTTTGCAACTTTTTGTTGAATGTGATAAGCCACACTTAACACCCCTATTGCTTTTTTGGCAATATTTCATTGTGTGACCCAAGTTTTGACAACGATGACACTGAGGGATTATACAATTTTGGTAGGGTGATTCAATAGATATTCGAACCTGAGATAAAAACTGAACGTTGTAAATATCTTTGTTATTTGCAGCTGGTTCTAGTTCAAGGAAGCAGATGATTGTTTTTTGATTAGTGGAGCGATTCACAATATTGTGAATTCCACGTACAGAGTGTCCAAGCTTTGCATGTTCGTTTCGCACACTTTCAACTTTCTGGAGTGATGGGTGTAAACCTTTTACAACCACTCGAAAGCCGCGCTGCTCCTTTGGCTGGTATGAATGAAAAGGAATTCCTTTTTCAGAAAACAGCCTCTGTATAGCTTTGTATCAATCAATATTGGATGGCATAATTCTTACAGAATTACCACCATTGCACTTGATTGTAAAAGAGTTACAATTAGTAACATCCTTCAGTAAATCTAAAAGACCGCCAAAGTCAATAATACCCTCAGCAATAATTGGTGGCGTTTTGCAAGTTTTTGGGGAAGCACTTGTTCCTTGAACAGGTATACAATTTTGTGTTTCAGCAATGGCTGTGTAATTTTTTGTTAGGTGTTTTTCTTGTTTGTTCTTGTATCCTAATCACTTTCCATGTCGCTATCAGTAAGAAATGCTTCTAGTTCTCTGACTTTCATATTCACAATGACAGCCTTGGAAGAAGTAGATGGTAAGGTATCTAGGATAGATTTGACAGAGTTGAGTTTTCGCTTTTTGGCTTTACAAATATTCTCTGAAGTTAAGCTGTCGGCTTCCATAGAATCCGATCGCAAACTATAACGTTTTTTTACAAACAAAAGGTGTGTTCACTACACCTACGTCGGTAAAGTTTGAAATGGAGTAAGATTCTTCCATATTTATATGTTGCAAATTAGTTTAAGAATTTCAAAAAAGAAAATTATACATAACTTTTCGTTTACGTTAACGAGAGGTCCCAGGTTCAACTCCTGTCCCCGACTAAAGTTTCATACACTATCAGTTTGAGTTTAATAATTCTAAACAGAAAGGTCACTGATGAGAATATTTGGCAACATTCGAAATAGCGCCAGCCTAATACATTTCATTCACAATTTTAAAATTATTTCGAATCGCCCCCTTTGATTCATGACGTCGAGCCTGTATTAATAATTGCAACAATTAGAAACGTCGCTAAAAAAAACAAAACAAAAAAGAAACCAATATATTTAGAAATCAAATATTTTATTTTGAGAAAGAAAAAAATAGATGTTGACACGATGAAAATCAAATTCGGAATGAGTATAGACTTATGTTAACTTTTCGTAAATAAATAACTAAACGCAAGCTATATAGCTTTAACTACAACTACACATATAATAAATTGTCCTTATCTTGAATATATATATTTGGGATTTTATGGACTTTAACTGATCATTGAGACACATGGTATTTTTACATTGTGCAACTTGTGAGACTTGTTGTGTTTTGCCTATTTTTGATGCATGCATGTATGTATTCGCTCGCGATCATACCCTTAGCTGTGCGTCAGTCTGCCGCCAATTTAAAAAGTAGCGGAATGAACCCGGCATGGATTGTAATCCGCTATCATTGCTCTAGTTCCTAACCAGAAGATACCGTAAACGTATTTGTTATTCTGCGACTTAACTTCAGTCTTCGATATCTCTGTTGTTTCTCAACCGATTTCGATGAATGAAAAGTTGTCACAGACTTTAAATATTTTGTATTAAGTGTCTAGTATCCGAGATCAATGTGTTCATTTAGATGGACAGACGGATCAAAAATATATATATATATATAGGAATCAGAGATGCTAACTTCCACCTGTTACATACTTTTGCACAAAACCATTATACCCTTTTTCGCAAAAAGAAACAGACTCAGCTCGCGAAATGGCGGCAAACCTCGAAGAATAAGCATAGAAGCAAAATTCAAAAGTGGTTCTTGCGTCTTGCGTTTTTGCTTACAGGGCCTACGGCGCGCCGTCAAAGGTTGGCCCCACAGTGCAACTGCAACAATGGGCTTTGTAGCGCCGGGTAAGGAGCAACAACTCTAACCACAGACTCTGGTCGACTGATATGGCGATTGGGATCCTCTGGTTCCGTAGCTCTTTCGGGTATGGGGGGGGTTTGTTGCCATGATCGACCAACCTACACAATCATTAAAAAAATAGGATCCCTACTGAAACTAATATCCACAGGAAACTTTACGTAAACCCGTTTCAAATAAACTAATAAACACTATCAAAACAACTAAAAACAGAGAAAAGAGCTGCTTTATCCTTCTACATTTATTCGCCAAAAATTATGTAACAGGTCCCACGTTTTGGGCGAGTATGCGAGGTATAAGCTGTTAATTGACCATCGCCGTCTTAACCCTCCCAACCAGGATCTTCGGTGTGAATGATTCTGAAGATCCACATATTTTTCTACTCCTACAACATTTAGATGATTATGCCCCCCAGGAAGTTAAAAAAAAACTTAACAATTCATTTTATGATGCGTTGACATACTGCTTTTATTGTACATTAACTTAAATTAAAATAAAACATTTTTTCTATATTTATTTATCTTTCATTGTTTTCTTCATTTCTTTTAGCCTTAGCTTTTACTTATAATTACTTTTTAATAAACTTCCAATAATGGTATTTTTAGTACATACATATGTACTTATTTATTTATATTAGAGAAAAATTGTATATGCATTTGAATGACAGGAAAAAGTAACAATAATGACCTTCACTCAAGTAATTTTGTGCGTAAGCTGATTGACACAATTTCTTTTTGATAGTGCAGTGTCGCCTGTAAAGCAACAACAAAATCCCTTGAAATTTCGTAGCGCAACAACAAAAATAGGAAAGCCCTGTTACTCTTCTGCTGAGCATAGGCAGCGAACAGACGAACAAAAAAGAATAAGCAAAATTGTTCTTGTATTTCCCATTGCTTATGGGAAGCGCAGTTCATGTATACGAAAACTGCTCGCCTATACCAAAGAGCTGCTACAAAAACAAATGAGCTCGAAGAGCTATGGGCTTTGACATCTATGATTTATATGTAGGTGGCGGCTCGTGCGATATTAAAAAAATAAATACAAAACAAGTAAAAACGTTGCAGTCGGACGCAACCGACTGCGGAATACTTTGATACCAGTAAAAGAACGGTTGATAAGGAAATGCAGGGGCAAGGGAGGGGCCATGGGTAAACATCGCCAGCTATCATGTTACCAAATTTGGTGACTTTAGCTCAAAAGCTGTGGAAGATAACTTAACTCCCAAATTTAAAAGGTGGGCGGCAGAGGTAGGCGTGGCATCTAAATTTTTGAATCAAATGTTTTTAACTATCACTATCTATCTGCCTACCAAGTTTGGTGGCTCTAGCTCAAAAACTCTTAGAGATATAGCCGATTCCGATTTTATAAGGCGAGTGGCTTAGGTGGGCGTGGCATCCAAAATTTTGATGCACATCTTTGGTAGATGCTGCATTCTATCTTTCTACCCAATTTAAGGGCTCTAGCTTAAAAACTATAAGAGATATCGAAATTTCCGATTTTAAATGGTGGGCGGCAGAGGTGGGCGTGGCATCCAAATTTTTCATGCAGACCTTTTGTAGTTGTCACCATATATCTTCATACCAAATTTGGTGACTCTAGTTCAAAAAATGTGGAAGATACTCGCATAACCGTTTTGACATCGGCGGGGGTGGGGGCGGAAGGTGTGGGCGTGGCATCCAAAGTTTTGATCCATTTTTATGGGGAACGTCCATATCTATCTTCACAAAAAATTTGGTGGCTCTAGCCCAAAAAATGTGAAAACTATAGGCGTTTCCAATTTCTTGGTGAAGGGGGATGGGGGCGGAATCAGGGGGCGTGGCATCCAAGTTTTTATGGGGAACGTCAGTACCTATCTTGACAGAAAATTTGGTGGCTCTAGCCCAAAAAATGTGAAAACTATAGGCGTTTCCAATTTCTTGGTGAAGGGGGATGGGGGCGGAATCAGGGGCGTGGCATCCAAGTTTTGATGGGGAACGTCAGTACCTATCTTGACAGAAAATTTTGTGGCTCTAGCCCAAAAAATGTGAAAGCTATAGTCGTTTCCAATTTCTTAGTTAAGGGGGATGGGGGCGGAATCGAGAGCGTGGCATCCAAGTTTTGATGGGGAACGTCAGTACCTATCTTGATACAAAATTTGGTGCTCTAGCCCAAAAATGGGAAAACTATAGGCGTTTCCAATTTCTTGGTGAAGGGGGGATGGGGGCGGAATCAGGGGCGTGGCATCCAAGTTTTTATGGGGAACGTCAGTACCTATCTTGACAGAAAATTTGGTGGCTCTAGCCCAAAAAATGTGAAAACTATAGTCGTTTCCAATTTCATGGAGAAGAGGTGATGGGGCAGAATTAGGGGCGTGGCATCCAAAATTTTGATGCATTTTTTGGGGAACGTCAATATCTATCTTGACACAAAATTTGATGGCTCTAGCCCAAAAATGTGAAAACTATAGGCGTTTCCAATTTCATGGAGAAGGGGGATGGGGGCGGAATCAGGGGTCGTGGCATCCAAAATTTTGATGCATATTTTTGGGGAACGTCAATATCTATCTTGCCACAAAATTTGGTGCCTCTAGCCCAAAAAATGTGAAAACTATAGGCGTTTCCAATTTCAAGGAGCAGGGATGATGGGGGCGGAAGGAGGGGCGTGGCATCCAAAATTTTGATGCAGTTTTTCAGGGACATGACTAGCTATCTGCGTGCAAAATTTGGTAACTCTAGCTGTAAGAATGTGAGAAATATTTGGTTTTATCGGTTTTCAGTTATCGAATTTATCGATTTCCCAGCCTCCTAGTAGGCGTGGCAACCCAATCTTGACACTTTATCTGTACCTTCTATGGATAAACATAATTGCAAAGTTTCAAGTCTCTAGCTTTACGGGTGTCGAAAAAAGTTGCGTTCATACGGACGGACAGACGGACAGACAGACACCATGACGGACATTGCACAAAACCAATATACTATGAGACCTTCGGTATCAAAGTATAATTAACGCAACTCGATTATAACATTAAGCACGGCGAACTTAAAACAACGAGTGTCGCTTAAATTTGCTATTGAGAATAAGCACTGAGCATAGAATACATAGAGACCTTAAATCGACTGTAATCTTATTGCCGTCATAATGTTAAACTTCCGATCCAGGAAGAAGAAGAGTCGAAAACTTAACAGACAGAGCTGGCAGCGCAAAAGCGCAACGTCATTCTATTTCTTGCTCTGCTGTAAGCAACACAACGGACATGGGCTGGAGCTCAAGTCGCGTGTATGTATTAGAGCACTGCACCGGCACTCATTTTTGCCAACACGAAAACATTCGCTTACGACACGAGCAGAAGAAATCTGTTCATCGCAGCGACCGAAACGCGAATAGCGTCGTACCGGTTTCTCTGCGGCACGAATACGTACGAAACGAAAGCAGCAACAGCACACAATATTATTCGCAATCGTAAGCAGCGAGCAAAACGGGAAAAAAGTACTCGGTCACTGCTGTACCGGCACCGAATATTTGAAAAGTATTCGGTGTGTTGGATAGAACAAAATAAGGACGTATTTTCTGTGTGTTTAATAAGCTTTGCTTTTATAAAATAAATAAAAATAAAATAAAAAGCCCCAGTAAACGAACCGATAAAGCTCCATTCCTTACAAAATGAATTGTCAAAGCAATATAGCTCCTTTTGAGGTAGCCGTCAGTCCAAACGTCTGTCGTCAGACCAAGTCCATTGGCTTCGATTAATGCGATTTCCTCTTTTAATTTAGAAAAACACTGTTTATAGACACTTGCAATGTTCCTCGAAATTGTAGTGGGATGTGGAAGCGCTTGCTCAATGTCCACATTTCCGCCTTATCGTGCTCCAATCAAAGTAAACTCCTTATTGACAAAATTAAATGGTCTAAAATTGTGTATTACACATTTATTCATGAGCTTTGTAATATTTTTTTTTGTGGCTTCATCAACTTCGACCTTTGGACTACTTTCACATTTCTTAAGGAGGTAGCATTTGTGCTTAGCTAAGTATGAAGTCGAAAAGATTTGTATTTTAGCAGCTTCTTGCAGTTTCTGCAGCTGACGTAATTGTTTAACGGCGCCCCCTCCTTATCCACTATTTTTGCGAACACTTCCCAAACCTTTCTTCTTCCCTTCGTGTCACTTAAGGTCAGCTCGCCGCTGGAAATATTTTCCACAATTTCGTCTGGCTCACAAAATGATTGATTTGATGCCTAAAATTATTTTTAAGATCACTGATATGAATATTATGTATTAATTTTATATAATTAATATTACTTACTTCATCAATTTCCATTTTCGACTTGAAATTAACTGCTTTGCAAGAAACTTTAAAAAATACGTTTTTATTTGTCGCTTTCAACAACAGACTGAATATTTCAACGAAGCAAAAAAAAAAGTTTAAGCGAAGAAGCTTTAAAGCTTGCCGACATACTCGGTGTAGCTGGCCTATATTCGGAAGCTTTATTTTGTTCTCGCTTACTTTAAAGCAAGAAACCGATCTGTACGATTACCGAGGAGCGAGAAGCAGTGTATCAGAAACGAAGCGACTACGATGCCGTATTCGTACCGATATGCGTGGCTTCTCGTCTTTCTCTGTTTTGTTTTTTTATTTGATTCGCTTACATTGTACTCGTGCAGCATGTGCAGTGGTAAAATCAGCAAACCTAATATATTCATGCAGAGGTCTAGTATGTATGCGTGCGTATGTGAGCGAGCAGGTAGTCACACGGACACATGACATGTATGTGTTAGTGCATTCTTGGCCGCTGTTCAATGATGAGAGAGCGAGAAAGCAGAATTTGCAGATGCTTTTGTTTCAGTTGCTGTTCGTTTGCAGCAGCCCGGCTAGTGTTTTTAGGGTAGAGAGGGTATTAAAGGTTTGCGCGGCTTGTGCGTTTCACCGACAACAACCAGCGCATGGGGTTTTTTCTGCCTTGCTGCGTTTTGCCTATTCTTCATTGGCACACGCACATGCATACACACAAAGACGGGCCTGACCTAGGCTAACTTTTGCAGTCAGCTGCGGTCGTTTTGTCGATTGCACCTCAGCTAGGAATTAAAATATAAATAAATAAAACCAAAAATAAAATAAGCAATTTAATGTATTATTAGCTTGTAAGCATTATAATGTAAAAAGTAAAAAATAAAATAATTTTTAAGATGAACGCCACCATATGTTCCTATGTGTAAAACTAACTTTATTATTTAAATTGTAATTGTAATTTTAAACATAAGTATTAGTTAATATTTATACGTTAATATGAAAATTCGAATAAAAGAAAAAAATTAATAAAACAACATTTTTACTACATAGTCACTTATAGCGGGCATTGATTGCATATTGTTAGATTTTTTAACTATTTTTAGCGCAAATACACATATTTATGTAAGTAATCAAAACAAAAACATAAATTAGCGCGCGCTTTTTTTTGGATGTGTGGGTAATTTTACATGTATATGCACTGTTATGCATGCGATTTGAAGAGATACGGCTGTGATTTTAATATTTACTATTAATTGTTAAAACAATCAGATTTTCTCAAATCTACAACCCCTGAAAACATTAAACAATTAATATTGAATAATCCTAACATGGAAAACGTTAATAAAACTGTGATTTACAAGTGTATTGTAAAAAACTGTGTCGGCGGAAAAAAATTATTTCGTTTTCCCAAGGAAAGTGAAAGTGAGTGGTCTGAAAACTTGCAACTTAACGTTGATAGTTTAAACACCCGTGCAAGAGTGTGTGAAATGCATTTTGAAGAGGAATGCATTTCGAAAAAACGATTGAAAATTGGTGCTTTGCCCACGTTGCAACTAGGTGAGTTTCAATGCATTTTGAAGAGGGATGCATTTCGAAAAAACGATTGAAAATTGGTGCTTTGCCCACGTTGCAACTAGGTGAGTTTCAATGCATGCAAATGTTTAATATTAGTTTGTATGTGTTTGTAGTATAGATATTCTACGTTGTAATTAAATTTGTTTAAGCAATTAAATTACAATGTAGTCCTGTGATTGTTTTGTTGTGTGTGTTTAATTATTCGTTATTACATAGTTCTCTTTATCGAGGGTGCGTATAAATATATATGTCAATATTAATTTATAGGTCACGTTGGAGAGCTTGTTCACTGCAACATTTTGCAGCAAAATCAAACAAGACATTGTTGCATCAACAACTGCAACAGTACATATCCACCATCGATATTGCATTTGTTTCCGACAAATGCGGAAAAACGGTCGGAATGGATGTCCATCTGCGATATTAAGCCACAATTTGTAAATAACAAATCGCTTTTAATATGCAGAAAGCATTTTCACCCGATGGACCTTAATAAAAAAAAATTGAAGTCGAATGTGCGTCCAATTATGGACATAGTAACCAATGAATACGAAGATGAGGTTGCTAAGTTAAATAGTTCGGATGAATTTGGCAGCCAAAATTAAACATTTGCATTGGTTAATCTGGAGCACGAGACTCAAAATAATAATATAGAAGAGAAGATGACATGCCCCCGTTGCGAAAACTGGTCACTACGTTGCATAGATATCAGCAACAACTCGATTATGGTACCATAAAAAATAAATGAGGAATCCATATTTTTTGCTTCACTGCTGTTGAAGACAAGACATATGAAGAACTTTAGCCAAATGGAAAAAAATCTTTTGATGAATATAAATTACAGATCATCAAAAGGTTACCAGTTCATGCGAGATGCTCTTTTATTTAATCTGCCCAGTCCCAGAACCTTATTAAATTTGAGCCCGATAAGAATGATTGCTCCGGGCATAAACGAAAAGGTCTGTCTCAACATATCCAGACATATACAAAATATGTCTGATAGCGAACGCAACTGTGTCATATTGTTTGATGAAATTCACGGTCGTTCTGAGCTTGAGTACAATAGAACAACGGACCAAATTGACGGCTTTATAGATTTGGACATGGTAATCGTGAACCTATCATTGCAAACAGTTTTCTGTTTTTCCAGATTAAAGGCATTGTGCAGAGATGGAAATATACGTTTTCGTACTACTGTACAAATTTAAAGAAAACGTCAGAAAACACGAAAAAATGCCTACTGGAAAATATAGATGCATTAAGCCGAATGGGACTTAAAATAAGAGCCGTTGTATGCGATCAATCAGCAAGCAACGTAACTGTTTATAATTCCCTAAGCCACACATAAATTTATAAGGAGCCTACTGGCAATTATATTTACCTTATGTACGACTATGTACATATGTTTAAAAGCATTAGAAACTTTTTGCTAACAAAAGATATACAAACACCAAAAGGCGTTGCAAGCTGGAGTGTAATATCTGAGTTGTACGACATTGAAGTGAAATGTAAAACAACTCGAATGGCTCCAAAACTTTCGCTAAAACATGTTCAGCCTAAATTTAATGAAAAAATGTGTGTTAAATTAGCGGTCCAAGTAATTTCGAGATCCGTAGGCAACGCCATAAAAGTCTGCCACAAGAAAGAACTATTCTCAACCCAAAATATGAATAAGGCATTGGCAACCGCTGATTTTCTTATAACGCTGAATGATGCCTTTGATATATTGAACAGTAGATCATTTACCAAATCAAACAAATGCCCATACACATTGAGCAAGAGATCGCAGTTAACTGAGTTTCTCACATATGTCAACAAACTTAGCTTTGCTGGAAGGAGCTATTGGAAAGAAGGCTTACCATTTACAATTGACCATATTGTAAGTCTAACGGATGATCTACTGTGCGATAATGATGTTGAGTATATTCACTTAACAAGGTTCAACCAAGATAGCTTGGAAAATTTCTTTGGTGCTTTGCGGTCTAAGCTGGGGAACAACACCAACCCCTCAGTCCGAGAAATCCAATATTTGACGGCTAGATTGATGTCAATGGAGATCATAACAACTTCATATCTTAAAAATGCCAATTGTGCGGATGATGACAATGACTTACTAATGGATTGGATATCTGATTTGGATCAGACAATAGATCGCATAGATGAAAGCGAGGCGTCATATCCCACAAATCAGGAGACTGGCATAGACATCAATCCAAATCATGGTGAGGAAGTCGCAACTATGCCGGACGTACCTGTCAGTGAACTGGTTTCACGCAGATACTTTGACGGCTATTTGATTGCGAAGAAGAAATTTGACTGCCCACACTGCGAAACAGCCCTCAACCAAATGGACTCATTTGCATCGGAGAACTACGAAGACCTGATCCAGGCACGCAATTTCGCCAAGGATAAAATGTGCCTCAAGAATCCCTCCGATGCATTCTTTAAAGTGAGCAATTTGCATTATGAGTCCTTCGCCAAAAAATTTTCTAAAGCACCGCACAAATTGAACCTATGCAGCGATATATTGGAAGAATGTGTTCGCCTAACGAATGAGTTACATCCGGAGTGGTTTGATGTCGGCCACAATTGCTACAGTCACCGAATGGAGATTTTAAAAAAAAACTGGTCTTAATTCTCACAAGAAAGCGAGCCAGGTGGCTGTTGCAGGAAAAACTTTTGGACAAGTCAGCTGCGAAACATGGACCAAGGGCGAAAAAATTAAGAATATTAATGCAGTAATGGAAACAGCGGGGTGGTATTATACCCCCGCAGTCAACCCATAACAAGATGGAAAAACGGCCCCAGAAGGATGACCCCAAACGAGTGACCCGAGATGGATGACGACAGAAGGATGACTCTAGCTGGACTACCTTAGAAGGATGACCATAGAAGGATGACCCCATGTATCGACAGCCGAGGAATTATGGCCAAAGAAGGATGACCGACGGCCTGAACATTTTTAAGCACTGCAGCGATGCAGCCTGGGTACGTAGAAAAATGTTTTATATAATTTTATATTACTGATATATTTTTCTATTTTCATTGCGAGTGACTATGGCCATAGAGAGATGCCTCTAGTAGGACGGTCCTGGACCACTGGTCATAGAAGGATGACCTAATAAATATACGACCTGCGGAGGAATTTACACATCTTTAAGCACTGCTGCGATGCAGCCTGGGTGCGTACAAAATTGGTTGATTTTCTTTTATTTCACTAATATTTTTTTTTTCTGTTTAAATGCGAGTATAATGGTAAAAGGATGACCCCATGCATTCCTGGATTTCTGGCCAAAGAAGGATGAAAGAAGCAGCACGGCCCTAGAATTATGGCCATAGAAGGATGAGAATTCAACACATAATTAAGCAATGCTGCGATGCAGCCTGGGTAAGTAAAAAACTGGCTGATTTACTTTAACTCTACTAATATATTTCTTTTGCTTAAATACGAGTAACTATGGGCCGGACAAGATCCACACTGAAGGGATCGCAAAGAAAGGAAGATGAATGCCACGCACATCTTTAAGCATTGCTCCAATGCAGCGAAGGTACGAATTTATTGTATTTATTTTATTTCATATTATTAATTTCTCGTTTTATTACGAGTGACTGAGCTGAAAATTACACCAGAAAACCAATAGATCAGCCGAAAAGACACAAAAAGATAAGTTTTGCAACTATTTATTTATTCATTATAAGTACAATATTAATCTATCTTTATTTTTTAGATTAACAAATTTGTGCTCACAACCAGCTGACTGGAATTATGATTGACGCAAAATATGAATTTCACTGCCACCTGATTGTCGGCCGATGTAATTTATTAATTTATTCAAAGCAATTTCGTTGTTATTATCTGTATTATTTATATTATATTATATTATATTTATTATATTATACATATATTTATTTTGTTAGAATTTTTGATTGAATTGTATTTATTCATCCAACATCCAGCGGTGGTCGCTACCCGCAGTATATCCAGTTTAAAACGCAAGTATCAGGCTCATAAATTTATTATATTTATAGCACATTCAGCGCTGACAAGCAAAGCAAAGCGCCTTCAGTGCATAACCAAAACAAACTGAGAAAAAAACGTAAACGGATAAAACAAGCAGAAAAACTCATAGCCAAAACAGCTGATCGGCTGGCCGCTCTCGCTACTTTGCCCGACCCTAAGCGCATAACTAAACTTCCAGAAGCGTATAAGACTCGCCAGTTCTGGTTACCTCTCTTTCTGTTAAATACTTTTTGGATTTAAGGTCTCTATGTATTCTATGCTCTGTGGTATAAGCTCTTCAAGAGAGCGATGAGAGCAAGAGCATACAAAAAAATTAATGCATAATAACAATATAATAAGAAAATTTAAATAAGCGGCCAGAAATTCATTATAAATCCCAAATAAAATTTAAGCACAATTAATTGCAATCAATTAAGAAAAATGCAAATAAAAAGGCAAACACAAATATGTATATACTAGCAAGAGCCCGGCGTGCTTCGCTGCGCCGCTAGCTTTTATCAAATTTGAGCACTTACTACCTGCATGGAATATTTGGTAAAAATTTCAGCATTTTAGCTATTTTTGTTAAGGCTGTGGATATTTCTACAATCAGCCGTCAATCATTCAGTTAGGACAAACTGTTATATATATAAAGTTTTGTTCAGATTCATTAAATTTAAGGCATAGCTTCATTACAAAAGTTCGGAAAAAAAGGACATAGGTGTAAGGAAGCTACCTGAAGGAGTGGTCGGATCGGGACCACATTTGGTATGCATAATTTTTTAACACGCTCATATGTTTTGACAAAGTTTGGTTCAGATTAATTAGTTTTTAATCATAGCTCCACTGCAAAAGTTCGAAAAAAAGGACATAGGTGTTCAGGAGGTACCCGAAGGAGTGGTCGGATCGGGTCGAAAATCTGTATGCATATTTTTTTACACGCCCTTATGTTTTGAAGAAGTTTCGTTCAGATTGATTAGTTTTAAGGCATAGCATGAGTACAAAAGTTAAAAAAAAAAGGACATAGGTGTTCAGGAGGTAGTTGAAGGAGTGATTGGATCGGATCCAGATGTGGTATGCATAATTTTTTTACACGCATTTATGTTTCGAAAAAGTTTGGTTTAGATTATCGATAAAAAAAAAAGGAGATAGGTGTATGGGAGGTACTCGAAGGAGTGGACGGATCGGGTCCAGATATGGTTTGCATAATTTGTTTGCACGCTCATATGTTTTGACAAAGTTTGGTTCAGATTAATTAGTTTTTAAGCATAGCTCCACTGCAAAAGATCGAAAACAAGTAAGAAGGCTCTAGTCGAGATTTCCCGACTAGGAGATACCCCGAACCCTATACTTAACGCGTACGGTCATTGTATGTATGCATCTGTGACCTAAACTTCAATCTTCCATATCTCTGGTGTTTCTCAACCGATTTCAATGAAATTTTCAGAAAAGTTCTATCGTTACCCATTATTTCAATCCCTATTTTTACATTTTCCAAATTTTTAGGTACACGAAGGAGTGGTCGGATCGGGTCCAGATTTGGTATGCATAATTTTTTACACGCCCATATGTTGTGACAAAGTTTGCTTCAGATTAACTAGTTTTTAATCATAGCTCCACGGCAAAAGTTCGATAAAAAAGGACATAGGTGTTCAGGAAGTACCCGAAGGAGTATTCCGATCCTTATAAATTGTAGCCTATGTGTTTTTCTGATGTATAAGCTACATTATTGTAAGGTTTCATTAATATCCATTCAGTAGTTTTTGGGTGAAAGAGTAACAAACAACCATCCATACTCACAAACTTTCACATTTTTCTTCCAGTTGCCGACACATGAACCATTTGTACTCTTTCGGAATAAGTGTGCATATTTTATATGTAAATGAGCAACTGCATGGTAGCTGTGTGGCCAAGTTGTTTGCTGGTGTCATATAGCTAATATCTCGAAAGAGTATGTATGACCAGAAAGTGGAAAAACAGAAATTGCCTGTGTTTTGTAGGCAGATTCAAATGCGCGCCAAATTTTAATTTTAAATATTGGCTGTCGGCATTTAATATAGATTTAGTTATGATGTTTTAGGGTCACGAGAACACATAAATATATAATATATAATTATATATATATATATATATATATAATTATATATATATTAAAATATATAAATTTATATTTGACATATTATGAACTATGGACAATGCATCTTTATGATTGAGATGAATTTTAAAAATAAATAAAAAATTATATCTTAATGATATTATTTTTATAGCTATCGTTACTTTTAATAAAATTGCTAAAAAATCATTAAAATTGAGACAGGTCAAGAATAGCCAAGGCAATTGCTACGCATACATTCAAATGTGCTGCACATGAACATACACATGCACACACACACACATTGATATGCGTTGCTAGAAAAGTAACAAAATCCCAAATCACTTGAGAGCCACCAAAAACTGAAAAAATATGCATGCGCACATATATATGTGTATTTAGGTATACATTCGCCCTAATGATTTTTGCTTCATTTCAGCTCGGAGCCACCAAATACAGAAAAAATGCACATGTGTTGTTGTTGTTCGCACTCTGCTGCTGCTATCCCCCTTCCACAATATACAGCAGCTCAGAGCAAACAGCATACAGAAACATACATACACACATAAATACACCTAACGGCGATCACGTCGCTGACATACAGACGTATACACAGCAAATTGCTGGCAGTCCGTCTGTATCGAGTCAAAATTTGCGTTCGGCTCGATGCTTTCAGCAGCCGAATGAGGGTGGCTCCTCCGCAAATTGGACCAATTAGGCTATTGGATTTTTTGCGTTTGACTCCTCTACGTGTACATACTTATTGCTAAAAGTATTATTTTTCAGAGATTTTGGGAGTTTTAAACGACTTTGTTGCACACCCATGGTATTATTTTGTTTGTTTAGTGTAATAGAAACTTTATTTTAAAATCGCTCTGCCTTTAATAAGCATATGTTGCAATTTTGGGGAAGAAGCGTTTAATTGGCACACACTGTCTGCAGCGGGGAGCTTGTCTTGAGGCTGTTTATAGTGCTTCCAGATGTGGATTCGATGATCGGCGAGCGGCGCAGCTCAAGCGGGTCTCGAATGGACTTTGGCCTCCGGGAACACAATCTCAAAGGTGGAAAACTCTACAGAGGCAACGAAAATTACTGCCGTCTCCAGGCGAACACGATTCACTTAAACAGCCTGTGAGTAGGGCGTGCGGGCTTGGATGACGGCAAGTTCAGGCACTTGGGGACAATTCCTAATAGTCAAAAATTAAAAAATTTGCATTTGCATAAAAAAAAATGCACTAGCACATACATACTATTAAGAAGAATAAAAATAGTTTTTACTTCTCGAAATCCCGGTTGACCTGACAATGATGCTGGCGGATTTTAGAATTTTCACTTTAAGTTGAGTTTGCACACGTAGATTTGCGTGGGCGTTGGCGCTTTAGTGAGGCGGCAATTTAGTGCAGCGGCGATTTATTATCAATGCTCCGGCGCCAAGGTCTGATGATTGATTCTTGTAGAAATCGACAAAATAAGACTAAAATATTAAGTGATAATTTATCGATAACTCGCCTGGTTATCGATAATATCGAAAATTAAATATTTTTGGTGAAGTTTAATAGATTTCCAACAACAAATCAAAAATACCAAGCACAATTTATCGATTTATCGATATTCATCGAGCTATCGCTAAAAATGTTACACCATTTTTTATGAAGCCTAATAGATTTCTAAAATATGAGACGAAAATATTAAATAAAATTTATCGGTATACCGCTTAGTTATCGAGATATCAATGCTCTAAAATCGACAAATTACAAACGAAACCCAATAGACTTGAGACAAAAAAAATAAAAAATTATAAGTAATACAAATATTTTAAAATGTCGCAGGGAAAATATTTTTTAACAAAAATCGCGCGATTTTTGTTCAATATTTTTTAAATTGATTATTATTTATATCTTGATAACCAGGCGAGCTATCGATGAATCATTACTTAATATTTTCGTCTTATTTTGTTGAGTTCTACAAGAATCAATCATCAGATCTTGGCGCCGGAGTAACCGTAGTCTTCGAAAGCTGGCAACTATAAGAAAATTTAGCCGCGTTCATTTGAATTTAAACTGACGACCGTTACATATTGCATTCACCCAGAAATTTTAGATGATTGCACGCAGCTAGCAAATTTTGTAAAACTATGCAAATCAAACATTTTCTTTTGCTGAAGAATGTGGGCATGCTCGCTACTTGCGGAGATGGTGGGCTTAGCATGAAAAAAACTCGCCATGCCGTTTTCTTATACCCCGAACCCATAAAATGGGTAAAAGGGGTATAATGGTTTTGTGCAAAAGTATGTAACAGGCAGAAGGAAGCATCTCCGACCCTATAAAGTATATATATTCTTGATCAGCATCAACAGCCGAGTCGATGTAGCCATGTCCGTCGATCTCAGAGACTACAAGAGCTAGAGACTTCAGATTTTTAATATAAGTTCTCCTAAACCATAAGCAGAACAAGTTTGTTTCAAATTATCAATAACTATTCTGGTTTCCGATATACACATGCAATCGATTACAAAAAAATCTCGAATTTGGAAAATGTAAAAATGGGGGTTGAAATAATGGGCAACGATAAAACTTTTCTGAAAATTTCGAAATCGGTTGAGAAACACCAGAGATATCGAAGATTGAAGTTTAGTCACATATGCATACAGACAATGACTGTACGCGTTAAGTATAGGGTTCGGGGTATCTCCTAGTCGGGAAATCTCGACTAGAGCCTTCTTACTTGTTGTGGTTGTAAGCAGCTATCCTTCCAACTAACTTTGTGGCTCTAGTAAGTGTCCCTCTTTAATATTGACAATTTGTCAAGTGCAAATATTGACCGATCTCTTACATTTGGTTCGGTATCAGAGTATAAAAAGTGTTGAAATACCTACTTGGAATTAAAGCACTCCTTGGCTCGCAGCACATAATGGGGCCTGAAGAACAGTGAGATAAAGCGGGACATCATAAATGGTTTCTTGGAACGCTTGTGCTGCCGAAAGTGGATCATGATGCCATCAACGCCCCACGTGAGCAGATGTTTTGTCATACCAACGTCAATTATATGACCAAAGTGAGCTGATTCTATTGAAGCGATCCAATGAAGTTCACTGCTCTCATTAAGCACATACTGATCAAATATGGCGCTATTCCTGACCACGGCGATTATCTCAACTAGCACCCAGCGACCCATTGGCGGCTGCACGATGAATGCCACATAGGTGTTGGGCAATGGCAATTCACGTCTATGCAGTCGCCTGTCCTTGCTCCAATTATATATCCACATCTCATCGGCATGGCCTGGTTTTTGTACGCTTTTATCACGCGATATCATCACCAAGAGTCGCGGCCCTTCCACCAACAGGAAACTGTGCACAAACACCTGCTTTACCAGCTGATCATCCTTGATGGCAAAATAGTACGTCATCTTAGGAGGGCGGTACTCTATATTCACAATGTGCAGTGCCTTAGCCTGATCCTGGAAAACAGCACAGTTGTCGTGAAAATCCATGGCAAAAACAGCAGCCGAATCGCAAATCACTTCATTGACGATGTTTGGCACCGAGGGTTTCTCAAAATGTATTAACACTAGGCCTCCATCGACTGTGCCCACCATCACATATGGATTACTCCGATGCGTGCACATGGCGCAGGCCATCGGAATGGCCACACTGGAAATCGTCTTACCGCTGGGTAAATCCATCATCGCAATGCCATCATTATGTAAAACTAGCACGCACTCCTCCTTAAAACAAGACAAAGTCCGAAATGCCAACACTGGCTTCTCGGCAGCAATAACCTGCTTTAGTTTGCCCTCATTCTCCTCGACCAAAACTTGATCAATGCTTCCAAGTTCGCGTGAGGCATAAAGTTCACCATTTTGATTGCTAATCAAGACAGTGATTTGTGCCAGGCTCTGATCAATTGTCCATTCGACGGTAAAGTTGCCTGCTTTTTTCTTAATATAGAACGCCATGTTGCTGTTCGAGATCAGGAATCCCATTCTGTGAAATGTGAGGGCGTGAGGGCGAGTATATAACTCGTCGGCATATACGTCGCTTATATAGGTGGGTGCCCAGCGTTGCTTAATGGTGAAACATGCGATGTCAACCTGCGAGAATTTACCATAATCGTTGATCACATAAAGTCCATTGTCATCGCTAAAGCTCATAAAATGCCCAGCGGATTTTACATAGTTTTTGCCCATTTCCACCTCAGACACCAAATGCAGATATGCATCCTTTTCTACATAGCACATCTGGTAGCATAACATACGCATTTCCATCTTATCGTACTGTACGATTAATGGAAAACTACCATTTCCTAATGCCAATGAAAATTGCCGTGTGACAATAAAGGTTGGATGCTCCAGGATCATTGTGCTGGTACGATAGTTAAACACACAAATCGGATACTTTGGGTATCCACCGATTCCAATAAGTAGGTCCAGATCAGAAAATCGAATTATTGTATAAGTCAACACTGAAGCTACAGAGAAAATAAGGGGTAGTTAACGATATGTCTGTCAATTAGTAAAAGAGACATTTTTAACGGTTCGAACAGGACAACATTTACAACGACAACGACGTAAATCGATTTTCAAAGTCACAAAAATAACGACAAGCCCAAATGCACTAAGAAAAGTAATATATAAAAACAAGAAAGAAGGGTTTTGTTTAGATTTTTTGGCTAGGAGATAACAGGCAGATGGAAGCATCTCCGACCCTATAAGGGTATATGTTCTTGATCAGCATCAACAGCCGAGTCGATATAGCCATGTCCGTCTGCCCGTATGTATGAACGCGTCGATCTCAAAGACTTTAAGAGCAAGAGACTTCGCATTTTCGCATAAAAATGTCTAGGACTGCCTAGGACTTAGATGAGCTGATGTTCACAATCTGAAGTCTCTAGCTGTTATAGTCTCTAAAATCGACACGTTCATACATACGGACAGACGGACAGATGGACATGGCTATATCGACTCGGCTGTTGATGCTGATCTGCCTGCAACATACTTTTGCACAAAAACATTATACCCCTTTTACATATTTTATGGGTTCGAGGTATAAAAATGAGTGCATACGTAAATTTTCGAATGATGAACTGGCAAATTAAAATGTGTTATTTTTATACCCCGAACCCATGAAATGGGTAAAAGGGGTATAATGTTTTTGTGCAAAACTATGTAACAGGCAGAAGGAATCATCTTCGACCCTATAAAGTATATATATTCTTGATCAGCATCAACAGCCGAGTCGATATAGCCATGTCCGTCTGTCCGTGTGTATGAACGCGTCGATCTAAGAGACTATAACAGCTAGAGACTTCAGATTATGAACATCAGCTCATATAAGTCCTAGGCAGTACAAGTTCGTTCTGATTTTCGATAACTATTTCCGTTTCCGATATACGCATGTGATCGATAACATAAAAATATCGAATATCGAAAATATGAAACACGTTTTAGAAACTTGATGTAAAATAATGAAAATCTGCAAAAGTTTCATCAAAATCGGTTGAGAAACACCAGAGATATCGAAGATTGAAGTTTAGACACAGATGCACACAGACAATGACTGTAAGCGTTATGTACAGGGTTCGGGGTATCTCCTAGTCGGGAAATCTCGACTAGAGCCTGCTAACTTGTTGTGTATGTATTACTTCGCTCAGTGCACAAATGTTTTGTGATATTTTTGCACCGCTGACCATCGATATGCGACTTAAAGGCACATGCACTTGCCTACATCGCTACCAAAAAGAACACAAACATGCATACATAGCTGACATGATACTCGAACATATTAATAAGTATTCAAATATAACTGTAAATATCATTTTATGCAGTCCGTGCCTTTTCGTTTGTGTGGTGTGCGACTGTGTACGTTGATAGCGCATAAAATCCAACCATACAAATTCGAATTTTTCTTTAACATTGAATTACTTACTTACACGGCATTGTTGAAAATTTTGTCATTTCTGGATACTTGTATATGTATATGTTCGGGCGTAGAACACTCTCGGCAAATCCAAAAAGCGGAAAGCGATTGTGACCAGCAATCACGCTTATGTGCAGGCCAGTGATAACAGTTTCTGCTCTGAAATACGAAACTGCAAGCGTGGACATCTGTGTAAATTTGAGCAAATTGCCCTCTCGCAGGCAGAGAACGTCGGGACCAACATTTATGATGCTATTGCTTTCATAGTTGTTGCACCAACTAAATTAAATAGTTCTATATGATTACACTGACTGTTTTGTTTGCTAGAGATAGAACATACCAAATCGTTGAGCTTATATTCATTTTACTGTTTATGTTCCTTTAATAATTTGCGTTAAGTATTTAAATTGCCTTTTGCGTCAAACAACAAATGAAACGGTTGCTAAGGCTTTAATATTTTGCCATGGAAACAAAATTCAAAGGAATTTGATGTGAATTTTAAGGTGGGTATCCAGCAGAGCAAAATAATAAAACATTTTCCATACAAAATCACCGCAGCAGTATTTTTTATTTTTTTGCTTTGTGATTTCTGGGTATCCAGCAACGTAGCAAAAAATACTAAACTGCTTATCGCTGAAGAAGAAGAAATTTGAAAAATGGAGCAAAATTTAAATTTATTGATGCTGGCCACACAAATTGGTGATAGCATTAACAATACTGCAATAATTAATAATAATAATCGCCGGCCGATTATCGCCCTTATTCCCGTGGTCGTCGTCGACGTCGTTGTCAATTTAGAGTCGTTGTCACATCACATCAATATCGTATCACTTCGATGCTATTTCGGTATTCTGTAACAGAGTTGTGACGACGACGTCTCGTTATCGATAGTTCTATCGCAAAAACACCATTCACACAGAAATTTTACAGTTGCTTGCAAGTTTTAATAAATTTATAAGTAAATAAACATGTTTTTCGCATCTGATTCATGATGAAAAAAAAATCGAATCTTATTAAAATAAGGAGAAACATAAGGATATGGTCAGACATAATGAACTTGCCTGATAAGAAGTAAGTAATAAAATCACAATTTGGGTTCAATGTTACCCGCTAACTCGTTTTATTTTTTTTTAAAGATTTGAAACATACTTTCGCCTAAGCAAAGAGGCATTCAGGAATGTTCTCCAAAAAATAGAGACTAGGATGAAAAATGCACAATGGACAGATGCGTGTTAATAAAACCAATTTATTTCTTAAACTGTCGTTGGCAGTCGTCACAAAAAATCTCAACGACTAAAACAGAGTCGTGTCAAGACAATATCGTCGTCACTTTTACTTACTGAATACCGATTATGTGACAATAGTTATCGATAGTTAACGATAACGACTTCGAGAATACCAAATTTGGTTTGTCGTCGTCAGACGACGAAGTTTTACGTCGACAACGACAACGGGAATACGGGCGAATACCTTTTAAGCAATTTTGTTGATTGCGAAAACGAGCAAGCGGCAGCAGCAACGGCAGCGCTATTAACACGCGAAGTGTCTGGATGCTCGAGCGCAATGGTTGTTATTTAGAAAAAAAATTTGCCAAAGTGGAGTGACGATTTGTTCAAGGAGAGCTTCAGGATGGAAAGAAGCCTCTTTCAAAAGTTAGTCGATGCCTTGCCTCAAATGAAAAGAAAGACTCCAAGAGCGTGCATCCCACTAGACAAGCGGGTTGCCGTAGCTTTGTACAGCCTGGGCTCATCCGCCGAGTACAGAACCGTAGCCTGGTAGCCTGTGCAATATTCAGAAGGAGCTCTGCAAACTTGTTTGGCAAAACATGGCATTTGAGTATCTGGGGCCAAATTTGTTGAACCAATCAAAAATTGAGGTTTCCTTATAAAAATGCTTTCCAAGCTTTCCGACCAGCGCTTTCTCTTTTGTCCGGCATCCAATTGAAATTAAATTGTTTAATTGCAATAATAATACAAATATTTAGTATTTTCAATAAAGCTGTAATTTCTTGCACATTTGTTTTGATTTTGAATCAGCTGATTCCTGTTGCCGTTAAAAAAAGGACTTTATTTGAGCCGGTAGAATAGCAAAACTCTAGCGGCGCGAGAAAAAGCCTCTAAATTAAAATTGAACGGACACATTTTGTATGCTTTAGGCTTTACGCCTAAAAATATCGAAGACCTTACGGAGAAATGCTAGCGGCGTTGCTTACGGCGCCAGTGTAAATGCACTATAAGGCGAAATGCTAGCGGTGTTGCTTACGGCGCCAGTGTAAATGCACTATAAGAAGCAATCTAGTCGCAAATCTTAATTATGTTTTTTATCATAAAATGGGTAAAAGGGGTATAATTGTTTTGTGAAAAAGCATGTAACAGGCAGACGGAAGCATCTCCAACCGCATAAAGTATATATATTGTTGATCAGATTCAACAGCCGAGTCGATATAGCCATTTCCGTCTGTCCGGCCGTCTCACAGTGGGGTGAAAAAGTCAAAATCGCGCCAAAATTCAGCGGAGCCCTGTAGCAAAAAAATGTTGATGCCATCTTTTTAAGAGGATTAAAATATTACAAAAAAACTTAAAAGTAAAAAATATTTATTCTTTTGTAAAAATTCTTAACTTTACAATTTTTTTTTGCCATCGGAAAAGTATATATTTTCCGTAGGAATAATCGGGTCAAATTTTCGAAACTTTTTGACTTCTTTTTCGTTACTCCTCATCGCTACTTTCCAAAAAATCGCTTAAATTAGAGTATTCCTCTTTAACTTCAAGTACATCTCGGTAAAACTTAACATTTTTGTTTCGTGCTTCCTGGGCCTCCTCGGTTAATTGGCCAAATGCTTACTTAATTATTTCCGGGCCATGAATAAAAAATGTATGTAAAGTTGGCGACATATTATACCAAGGGTACAAATTTACGAAATGCCTGGCAGTCTCCAAGGCGCAATTTTTAAATTTATCCACATTAATATCATGGTTAAATGAAACAACTATTAATAGTGTGCATTCGTTCAAGCAAGCCGGTGTCTATCTTTTTTATTTCTGCGGACAATTCTGCATTTTTAAAAAATCGCCTAGCAGTGTTACCATCATTACTTCTTCCAAATCCAGGTTTCGGGAGATCAATAAGAAAGCATAGCTTTTGCTTGAATTCGTTCTGAACTCGATTTTTTGTCTTGGCAACAATTTCTTTGTCCTCCACCGATCTGGCTTGCCACCTTCTTATCGGCAATTTGTAGGACAAATGCAGAAGGCATTCAAAAAACCGAGCATTACAAGCTTTTCCGTCAATCATTGAAAGAATTAGCTGATGGCTGACTTCAACTTCAGCGCCTTCAACTTGCATTACAGTATTAATAAGTCGCTGAATTTCATTTTCTGCCAGCAAAACACTGGGAGTTTCCTTTACAAATTTAATTTTTAAGGTCGAAAAAACTGTGTAGAGCCAGGTCGAGGGTTCTGCCAAATAACCACGTCTCCACATCTCATAATAATTGGCGCAATGGATGTAATAAAAACCGAGGTTCAGCTGGTATCTGTGCCATGAAACGCCTGCTTATAGGAACTGAGTCCTGAGCTTCCATCGAATCCCCACTTTGTGGAAAGACAAATCTGTTTTCTCTGGCTTAAGCTCAACAGCTCGATCTCGCTACTTTTTAAAAGCACAAGGCGCTGCGCGGTATGATTCAGAAGAGCTTGTAGGCACACTTCTGCCACTGTCTCAATAATACGAATGCTCTCTTTTTGTGGATAGCACTCCTTTTTCGCTGATTGAACAGCATAGTAAGAGGGGAATCTCTCTAGCGCAGAATTTCGAACAATATTGTATTGAAATCGAGACAATCGAGCCTCGACCAAGACAGCTAGTGCTTCTTCTTTTGACATTTGATTGTCCGCGCGTTGCGATCGTACAAAAGTCTCTCTGTTGCCTACTTCAGTTGCAAAAGCCTCTGTGAATAACTGTCCCGCAAATCTTTTGTTTTTCGAAGCTGCGATCTGTTACTGCTTTCATCAAAAGATACTTCTTTGCTGCCTCGCTTCGGCTCGTATCCGAAGGGGATGATTCCATCTAGCTAAGTTTGATTAACTCTGAAAAACCGTTCTTCCACTCTATGTGAACGAGTTTTAAATTCCGAGATAAACCTAATAAGCTTCCGCTTGAGATCAATCAAATTATCACCCGTAAATGTTGTACGCTGCTTCATCTTTTCCTCCAGGTGTACGAACTTGTCTCCCAAGCTTTGCATGATGCCAAAAAGTTTTCGTCGACTATAGCAAATTGTAACCTTTGCTGTGGCATTAAATACACATATAGGCTGTCAAATTACCGACAATATCACAGTGACATCACCAAAGCTCTAAACACTTGTAAATATACAAATAAATATATTAAACATATTAAAAACCACATATTTCACGTCACAAACACAAAATAAACACTACCTGCTTCATTTTCCATGCTTATATATAGAAAAGTATTTCAAAATTTAATCCACTCGCAAATATCCAGAGAGTAAACAAACAAAAAAGATGTTAAAGCTAGGGCTCAAAACAGCTGACTAATGGCTTTCAATTAGGTCTTCGTATTGTAAATGCGCGCGAAGGTTCCAGGGCTGGCGATATTTGAATTTCGGAAATGACATCACTTACCAAAAATTTAATTTTCTCAGAAAAAGCAAAAAGGGCACGCTAATTTTTTTAGGACATAAAGTTGAATATTGAAAATTGTTCTTAAAAAAATTTTAAAAGCGGATCTTGTCCGATTAATTACTTTATGTTTATCAACAACAAAAAACGGGTTTTTTTTTTATGAAAACTTGATTTATACTAATGAACTGAGAAAAGTCAAAACTTATACTTTCAATTGCCTCATATCCCCATAAATGTTTCATGTTCATGAAAGACAATTGCCAACAAAAAAAAATGACCTACTCTGTGAATTGCTTAAAGTCGAGTTGAAAAGTTGAACTTTAAATATGTGTTGTGCGAAAACCAAATATGCTAGACTATTTTCCTTTCAGATTATTATGCAAAATTTTATCATCTTTAAAGTTGCATTTAAACTTTCTTCAATATCTCAAAAAAAAAAATAAAATCAATTTTGTCGCGGAATTTGCACTAGTCGCCCCAACGTGCGTCTGTTCGTATTAATGAACGCATCGATTTTAGAAACTATAAGAGCTAGAGACTTCAGATTTTGAACATAAGCTCATCTAAGTCCTAGGCAGTAGATAGTCGATAACTCTTTCCATTTCCGATAACATTGAAATGTGCTGAAAATGTGAACGTTTTGGAAACTAAATAAAAAGTAATGAAAATCATTGAAAATTTGATCGAAATCGGTTGAGAAACACCTGAGATATGGAATATTGAAGTTAAGTCACAGATACATTCATACAGACAATGACTGTTACTACGTTTATGCTTGCTGTTTCATGATTTTTGAAAATCTCGCTTTTTAAAATACGCCTGTTTATGCTATTTTATAAAAATCATGATTTTTCTGAAGGGTGGAGCCACCTATGAAAATTGTAAAATGAGTTGGCAGCTTCATATGAAAAAGGTGGCAGCACATCAGCACAAACAGCTGATAAACCGAAAGCCAAAACGGTAAACGATTTAAATCTTCAAAATGTTAAATGAAAATGCAAATTTTTTTTTAATTCAACGGCAAACTCGAACATCAGAGATGGTTCGTTGTCTTTTAAAGTCAAGAATTTAGCGAATGAAGGCTACAAGACGGGAATGGTATTTGTTACAGGCCAAACGCAAGCAAATTTTAATGGAATATTTTGCAAGTCAGCTTGCTGCCTTGACGATATTAAGACCGCGATTGCGAACTGTTCATAGCCGTCCTAGAAGCGATTTTTACTGGATGCTGATGCAAGCTCCAGAAAATGAGCACCTGTTTTTTGAAAATTTTAGAATGTGCAAAAAATCATTTTATGAACCTTGTGTCCTTTTGTCTCCACATATGCCGAAGAAAGTGCATTTGATAACAGTTCCGGTTGCATTTAAAAAGCAGGTGGCCATCGGCATCTATAAACTAGCTTCCTGCGCAGAGTACAGAGTCATAGGAGATGTATTTGGCGTGCACAAGAGCACAGTTCACAAATATTTTCACTTAACGGTGCACGCAATGGTGAAATTGGCGAAAAATTTTATATATTTTCCTAAGTTGGAGGAGTGTGTAAGGATATCGGATGGGTTTGGAAAAACATCACACATTCCCAATATCATTGGCGCAATTGACGGTAATTACAACTTAATATTGAATTTATGCCGTGAAGAGTACCTAATTAAAATCTAATGTTTTTCAGGAACACATATACCAGTGAAAGCACCCAAGCAGGGATATTTGGATTATGTCAACAGAAAGGGATGGACTTCAATGGTTTTGCAAGCTGTCGTTGACCATAATTATTTGTAAGAGAACTCAATGTTGTTGGTAGATTTTGTAACTAATAAGATTGCTTTTAATACACAGATTTCGAAATATCAGTATAAAGTTCCCAGGAAGTGTTCAAAACGCGACTGTTTTTAAAGAGTCTGGCGTTTTTCAGAAGCAAGACCGCATCTTCACAGGGATGAAAAAAATTGTTGGTGGCTTAGAAATGCCATACATGCCAGCATACCCATTGTTGCCTTGGCTCCTTAAGCCATACACAGGAATTTTGACTGCGGAAGAGGAATCTTTTAACTGCCATCTTAGCACTGCTAGAATTGTAGTCGAAAATGCGTTTGGGCGACTCAAAGGACGATGACGGTGGCTTAACAAAAGGATAGATGTTAATGTAGAGTCTGTACCATACGTGGCCCTAGCCTGTGCAACTTTACACAATTTTGTGGAGTTGAGAAAAGAAAAATTCAGGCCGAGCCCTGATCTGGTTTTGTTAAGCAAACTAGAACAACCCACTGACTGGATAAATAACCAGGCTGTGTTGTCGGTGGAATACGACTCAAACTACTTAAGGCAGCAAATAAAAGAATACTTGATGAACAACTATCCATTAAGACAAAGTCACGCAAGATAAAGAATGGAATAAAAAGAATTTATACAATTGTTTTTTCTATTATAATTTATTTATTATTTAAAAGATTTTTCATGAATTTTTGAGATTCCTCGCGGTCTTCTCTAAATATTTTTTGCATATTTTCCGCAAACTTCTCATCTGACTTGTCCATAGCCTCTATAAACTGTGCGTTTTGGCGGTCCAGCCTGTCTAAACCATCATTGAAGTTCTTGGACATATCCTCCAACACACGCAAAACATTTTTTATATCTTTAATAAAATAATTATTAATAAATTGCAATGATGACTTTAAAGCTGTTATTACTTACATGGAGTTTGGAGACGCCCGACAATAGATGTCTCGGGAATAGCATTCTCATCGCTCTCTCCTGTCGGCAATTCGGACAACTCAACCTCAATGTTCTCCGGCTCAATAACATATTCGATGCAGTCGTCCAAGGTGTCGACCCCAACAGCCGCCGCAACTGGTCGCGCTCCATATAGCTCGTTAAGCTTAAAAAAGGCAAAGGTGCATCTTCCTGCGCCGCTTACTCCATTATTTCGCTTCGCTTCCATGAAATTTTTTTTTAACGTCCGCAACTTCGTTTTCACTTGCTCACATGATTTGTTAATGCATTTACTTTTCATGCGCCCCGCAATGCTCTTGTAAATTATGTTATTACTTTTTGTTTTTCCGTCTAACTGGCTAAGCACATTATCTTCTTTAACAATACTTATCAGCTCGTTCGTCTCCTCAGGCGTCCAGTGGCTTCTAATATTTTCCATTTTAACGTATTTTTCTTTCGCAGCAATTTAATTAGTGCGGAACAGCTGATTTCACACAGTAGCGTTGCCAGACTGTTTACACGAAAAATCATGATTTTTCCAAAAAATCATAGTCAAAATACGTGTGTAGAAAAAATTACGATTTTGTGTTTATGCTAGTATTTTTTTAAAAAAGCATGATCTGAATTCATGCTTTTTTGCAAGCATAAACGTAGTATGTACGCGTTAAGTATAGGGTTCGGGGTATCTCCTAGTCGGGAAATCTCGACTTCAGCCTTCTCACTTGTTAATTATATAACGCAAAGCGCACTCTAGTGCAATTTTTTGCCTATTAATGCTTGCTAACTTACAGTCTGTATGTATGAAAATATCAGAGTTTCGTAAGAATTACAAAAAGTATGAAGTATGTACATACATACTTGGAAAGTACCACGCCAGCCGCCACCAGCCCCCTTTCAAAAATTGGAATGCATGTATTTTTCAGGATTTCAAGCAAGTGTCACTAAATTTTATTGGAAGTCTGGTGGCTGATCCCAAAGATTTGCTTCACCTCTGCCGCCCACCTTTTAAAATCGGAAACTCAGTTATCTTTCACAGTTTTTTTTAGCAAAAGTCATCAAATTTGGTAACAAAATAGCTGGCAATATTCCCCACCCAGCCATCTTCTGCCGCCCCCGCATTCCCCATTGCAAGCAGACTCCTAACAGACCATTCTTTTACTGGGATCAGTGTATTCCGCAGTCGGTTGCGTCCGACTGCAACGTTTTCACTTGTTATACTTTGATACTGAAAGTATCATAGTATATTTGTTTTGTGCAATGTCCGTCATGGTGTCTGTCTGTCCGTCTGACCGTCCGTATGAACGCAACTTTTTTCGACACCCTTCAAGCTAGAGACTTGAAACTTTGCAATTATGTTTATCTATAGATTGGGTTGCCACGCCCACTAGGAGGCTGTGAAGTCGATAAACTCGATAACTAAAAACCGATAAATCCAAATAGTTCTTACATTCTTACAGCTAGAACAACCAAAATTTGCAAGCAGATAGCTAGGCATGTCCCTGAAATAACTGCATCAAAATTTGGGATGCCATGCCCACTCCTTCCGCCCCCATCCTCCCTGCTCCTTGAAATTGGAAACGCCTATAGAAGATCTGCATCAAAAATTTGGATGCCACGCCCATCTCTTACAGTTTTTAGGCAACATCTACCAAAGATCTGCATCAAAATTTTGGATGCCACGCCCACCCAAGCCACCCGCCTTACAAAACTGGAATCGGCTATATCTTTAACAGTTATTGAGCTAAACCCACCAAACTTGGTAGGAAGATAAATGGTGACAATTAAAAAGATTTGATTTAAAAATTTGGATGCCACGCCTACCTCTGCCGCCTACCATTTAAATTTGGAAGTTCAGTTAATTCCACAGTTTTTGAGCTAAAGTCACCAAATTTGGTAACATGATAGCTGGCGATGTTTACCACCCGGCAAACTCCTTCGCAAGCAGACTCCTTACCATCCGTTCTTTCACTGGTATCAAAGTACTCCGCAGTCGGTTGCGTCCGACTGCAACGTTTTCACTTGTTTTTAATGGTGCAGTGAACGATCGCAAATTATAGCCATTTGGTTCCTTGGGTAGTAATAATTGCTAAAAAAGTTCGTATTGCTGGACGATCTCCTTAAATGTTAAATAAGTCAGCAAATAGACCGAATTGTCTGATTGTGCACAAAAGTGAAATTGCCATTTATGACTCCGCCACCTGAGCCATTGCGTTCATTGGTTTGTGGCGAAACACCCGAATCACGTAATTTTCTTGCAACCGACTGCAAAATACTCTGGTACCTTTTAAAGAACGGATGGTAGGAAGTCTGCCAACGACAATATACTCATCTAGACTGGACGTCCCTCTCTCAAATCGCACTCGTTGAAAACGAATGTTCCGACGATTAGCTTTGCTGTTGACTGCTTACGTTTCGCGTAAACAAAGCGCGGTGCATAGAGTAGTGAGAAAAATAGCTGTTCAAAACAAAAGGGCGGACCATAGAGTAGTGACAAAACAGTCAACTCGGCCATGAAAGTGTGCTATGTGCGAGACAAAGATTAGTTCTTGCCTTAATTCATTTATCTGGTTGTTGTCGTAGAAGTTGAGCTTAGCAAATTTTAGACTTTTGTTTGAATCGCTTGCTGCTACCCTAGCAAGGAAGGGTAGTTTGACTTCATTTGAACTTTGTTTAAATAACTAGATAAATTCAATATACCTCAACATGATGTTTTTAATACATGTTTACTAAGACCCGTTTTACACGATGAAGTTTTTGCTTCTGTAACATTCGCTTGTAGGCAAAGGGTGTAGAGGGGTAACAACTGCAAGTAATGCTTCATGACTTGTGTAGTTGGGATTTATTTTTATCATTTTGCTTTGCCTTATTCCGATTGCATGTAAACACAGAGTTGCACAGTGTTTGATGTGAATAATAATGTTATCGATACGACATATCGCACAAGCAAATATTAGCGCAAATAGTAAATACATTGTTGTGGCTTATAAATTATTAATAAAAATGTTTTGGACCAAAGAACTTGTTGAATTCGGGGCGAAATGTATGTTTATCGACAATAAATTTAAATCAGAGTTGCATTTACAAAGAAAACATTGAATGAAAAAGTTCATCGTGTAAATGCAAGCAGATTTGCGAAGATGTTTAAAAACAGAATGAGAAAATAAATCATCAGAAAAGTTCGTCGTGTAAAACGGGTCTAACATTTTGGCAATTAGGTATTGCATTATTTCCCTGAATATGTTGAATATAAATACGGACTAAAATAAACTTATTTTGTATATAAATACTTAATATAAGTTATATTTGAAAAATATATATTAAGAGATTTCATTGACTATATTGAATATTGAAACAAAGGGTGTTTTTACTGTGTGCGGTTTTTACGTCTCAGCAACCAGCAAGTGTTTATACTTTGATACCGAAGGTCGCATAGTATATTGGTTTTGTGCAATGTCCGTCATGGTGTCCGTATGTCGGTCTGTCCGTCCGTCCGTATGAACGCAACTTTTTTCGACACCCGTAAAGCTAGAGACTTGAAACTTTGCAGTTATGTTTATATATAGCCGGTACAGATAAAGTGTCAAGATCGGGTTGCCACGCCTACTAGGAGGCTAGGAAATCGAGAAATTCGATAACTGAAAACCGATAAAATGATATATTTCTCACATTTCTACAGCTAGAGCTACCGAATTTTGCACAATGATAGCTAGTCACGTCCCTAAAAAACCTGCATCAAAATTTGGGATGCCATGCCCACTCCTTCCGCCCTACATCCTTACTGCTCCTAAAAATTTGAAACAACTATAGTTTTCACAGTTTTTGGGCTAGAGTCACCAAATTTTGTGTCAAGATAGGTAATGACGTTCCCCAAAAAATTCCTCAAAATTTGTAATGCCACGCCCATTCCTTCCGCCTCCATCCTTACTACTCCTTGAAAGTGGAAACGCCTATAGCTTTCACAGTTTTTTAACTAGAGCCACCAAACTTTATGTCAAGATAGGTAATGAAGATATAACAAAAACTGCATAAAAATTTGGATGCCACGCCCACTCCTTCCGCCCCCATCATCCCAGCTCCTTGAAATTGGAAACGCCATAGTTTTCACATTTTTTGGGCTAGAGCCACAAAATTTTGTGTCAAGATAGATATTGACGTTCCCCAAAAAAGTGCATCAAATTTTTGGATGTCACGCCCCCTGATTCCGCCCCCATCCCCCCTTCACCAAGAAATTGGAAACGCCTATAGTTTTCACATTTTTTGGGCTAGAGCCACCAAATTTTGTGTCAAGATAGATATTGACGTTCCCCAAAAAACAGCATCAAACTTTTGGATGCCACGACCCCTGATTCTGCCCCATCCCTCCTTCTACTTGAAATTGAAAACGCCTATAGTTTTCACATTTTTCGAGCTAGAGTCACCGAATTTGGTAGGAAGATATATGGTGACATCTACAGAAGATCTGCTTCAAAAATTAGGATGCCACGCCCACCTCTGCCGCCCACCATTTAAAATCGGAAATTTCGATATCTCTTACAGTTTTTAAGCTAGAGCCCGTAAATTCGGTAGAAAGATAGAAGGCAACATATACCAAAGATCTGCATCAAAATTTTGGATGCCACGCCCACCTAAGCCACCCGCCTTATGAAATTGGAATCGGCTATATCTCTAACAGTTTTTGAGCTAGAGCCACCAAACTTGCTAGGAAGATAGATAGTGACAGTTAAAAACATTTGATTCAAAAATTTGGATGCCACGCCCACATCTGCCGCCCACCTTTTACATTTTGAAGTTAAGTTATGTTCCACAGCTTTTGAGCAAAACTCACCAAATTTGGTAACATGATAGCTGGCGATGTTTACCACATGGCCCACTCCCTTCGCCCCTGCATTCCCACTTATCAACCGTTCACTTACTGGTATCAAAGTATTCCGCAGTCGGTTGCGTCCGACTGCAACGTTTTTACTTGTTTTTATAGCATTTGGGATATTTCCTAGCGAGCTAGTCAAGTGCATAGAAAAAACAAAATTACAAAAATCTCCGCGAAGCTAGTCCAGGCAAAAATTAAACAAGTGACACGTATACTAACACTTATGTATTTACCGCTACTTTCCGCTGGCGCGCCCCCTGTCCTACACTCAGATAGGCAAAGCCAGCTGCACTGGCTGGCCCGCAGCAATTGCCAGTTGGCAAACGCACAGCGTTATTCTTTTCGTTAATCGGCATATTCCTTTTGGTTTTTAAATACGTAAAATAAATAGATGCGTATACACAAAACGCATGTATACACACACTTGCATATTCAAGGGCATACCGACAGAAAAAAATAACGGCAAAGCTAGCAAAGTCAAACATGAAACAAATGTACGAAAACCATATTAAACAAACAATGCTAGCCAGGCTTGCAGCATTTGCCAGTTAGCAAACGCACAGCGTTATTCTTCTTTGTTATCGGCATATTGCTTTGCGCTTCGATCGCATATATACCTACTCGTTTATAGCTAATCGTGCCCGCATTCGTTTTCAGCAAGCAGTTTTCAAAAGAGCGGGACGTCCAGTCTAGATGAGTACATTGTCGTTGAGTCTGCCAACAAAAGACAACATCAAGAGAAATGAATTAGGCAACAACAATCTTTGTCTCGCACATTGCACACTTTGCGAAAAAAAAAAATTCAAGGCCGACTTTACTGTTTATCACTTCTCTATACTCCGCCCTTTGGTTACAAATGCAAAACAACCGCTAAACGTAAGCAGTAACAGCAAAGCTAATCTTCGGAACATTCGTTTTCAAGCAGTGTCAAAGATGAGTGTATTGTCTCTGAGTCTGATTACAATGAGTAAATGTGTTCGCGGCAGGGGTGGGCCGGGTGGGTAACATCCAGTGGCGGATTTACCATATAGGCAATTATAGTATTTTTCGTTCATTATTGTTTTAAGCTTAGACCCGTTTTACACGATGAAGTTTTTGCTAATGAAACATTCGCTTGTAGGCAAAGTGAGTAGAAGGGTAACAACTGCAAGCAATGCTACATGACTTTTGTGGGAATTTATATTTATTTTTCTCATTTTGCTTTCCTTTATTTCGATTGCATGTAAACACAGAGTTGCACAGTGTTTGATGTGAATAATAATGTTATCGATACGACATATCGCACAAGCAACTAATAGCTGAAATAGTAAATACATTGTTGTTGCTTATAAATTATTAATAAAAATGTTTTGGACCAAAGAGCTTGTTGAATTCGGGCCGAAATGTATGTTTATCGAAATTAAATTTAAATCAGAGCTGCATTTACAAAGAAAGCATTGAATGAAAAAACTTCATCGTGTAAATGCGAGCAGATTTGCGAAGAAGTTTCAAAACAGAATGAAAAAATAAATCATCATAAAAGTTCATCTGGTAAAACGGGTCTTATTTTAGTTCTTTTTAAACTTTATTTATTTGGTGTAACTTAGTGCTTTAAGGCCTGTACCCAGATGCCCGTACAGCTGCCGTAACGAAAAAACTTCATATACAAAAAAGGGTCTCGTACACCGACCAGACAAGAGTAACATTTTATAGCACGCACTTCTGTTAGTTACGTTTGTAAGGTAGTGTTGAACAATAAAACTGTTAAGTGACAGACAGCTGTTATTGTGATAGTAATAAATGCTGAGCACTTTATTACGAACGAAACGCTTGAGCATGGCAGGACGCAAAAGTCGCTTTGCAAATTTTATGCAAAATAATGATAAAATTAAACTTATACGGGCAGTTGAATGTCATGAGATCTTGTGGGACATAACCCACAAGATGCATTTTAATGTCATAAAAACGAAAAGCGCCTGGGAGGAAATAGGCGCGGAATTGGGAAAATATGGTAAGTAACTTGATTAAAATAAAAAAAATAAATGATGATGATGCTCTGATGGAGAGCCTAATTGAACCGTTGGTAGCAGATGTTGATGCGTCCACTAGCTCGGCCACTGAATCGCCATCACTGTATGATTACAGGCCGAGAAGTGCACAGAAGCGCTGGTACGACGACCAAGACCAGTTGCTCAACAATATGCTGGTCTCTCAAGCAAATTTGGTAGAGAAGCTTACCAAAGAAGCTCCAATAGAGCCGTACCTTCTATTTTGGCCGTCGATGCTGCGCAAAATGGACGAGGACACTCGGAGTGAAGTTGTGGCCAAGGTCACAAAAGTAATTTTAGACGAGCAATCAAAAAATAAAAATAAAACATAAAAATAATAATAATAAAAATAATAATTCAATTTTTATTCGGCAACTCCAGCCGACTCATATTGCCAGGATACAGATCCATTAGGTGAATTTACATAATCTAAGTGGTTGCGAATCTGCTTAGCATAGTCTCTGGTACGGCCAATTGTGGGATGCTCAACAATGCAACTTTGCGTTATATTCATGTTTGTTGTGTTGCCATACACATCCGGACTCAATTTTATTAAAAAATTTTGCAGCAAGCAGCATGCGTACACAATTTTTTGCGCTCTGCCAGGATGGCATAAAAGGGTCCGTTGCACCGCAATCCACCTAGCTGTCAGTATGCCAAACGCGTTTTCGATGCAGCGTCGAGCTCTACTTAAACGATAATTAAAAATTCGTTCTTCCCGAGTCAACCTGCGGGACCCGTACGGCTTCATTAAGTGCTCATGCAATGGAAATGCGTCATCCCCAACAAGAAAGTATGGTGTGAGCAGACTATTAACAATGCTATTGTTTGGAAACTAAGGTATCTGCGAGCATCGCCTTTCCAAATTTTGAATGTGAAAACGCATTCACATCACCCTCGCTTCCAAATGCACCCACATCTATGAATGTGAATGCACATGACGCATCGCAAACTTCAAGAAGAAGAAGTGAAAAAAAACCCTACAAAACAAAAACACAATCGATTAAATGAGTATCCAAAAAAGCCAACTCTATTTGTAATTATAAAACGCGCTGCCACTTTTGGGAGGTGCTCGAATTGCAACGTGTTTGCCATCGATGGCCACAATGCAGATTGGTAAGTCCCACTTCTCTTCGAATCCCTTAGTAAACTGCAGCATGGACTCATTATTCCATTTTGGGAATTCGCCAGATAAGGCCTGGATTATGCCATTTCAAACCAATTCAATGGTTGCTCCCATATGCTGCTTGCTCACACGGTAGGACGACCCTATGAGCCGCTGCAGATCACCAGAAGCTAAATATCTGGATGGCAATTTGCTTTAAAAATGCTATGCACCTTACAATTAACTTACTCCAACACAATCGCAAAATTGGCTTTACTTGGTATTGCATCTGGCCGTGTAAACCGTTTAGGTACCAAGTACTGTTCCACCATTCCAAATAAATCCATAAAATTTGTTGAGGTCATATGAAAATTCTAATAAAAAGCACCCGGTTGCTGGTACAAATTTTCAAAATCTCTTGAGAATCGCCCATTTTCAGCCCTGCCCATCAAATATGGGTTCACCCAAATGCGTCTTTTGTTTTTTGCAGTCTGCCTTCTGTTTTTAATTGCCGCCAACAGCAAGGTGTTTGTTGTGCACAAAGCCAAAAGTAGCGAACGTTGGTCGTGATTCATAATTAAAATCAGTTAATTTATTTGATACGTTAGCCAAAGAGAGGTGCCTTTTTCGATTAATTTATTAAAAGTAATCATCCACCACCACAATTTAAGCATTTTTCAACACTAGTCGTTACGAAAGTAAAATCTGTGCTTTATGGTACGGAAGCTGTACGGGCATCTGCGTACAGGCCTTTAGGTGCTAAATCAAAACAAACATCTTTCATTCTGCCCAGCTGCTAAAAAAAAAGTGGGTGTTGGTTTTTCTAATTTACGTGAATGAACTAGTTTTTACTTATGTGGCGTTTATACTACAGCGAGTTTGCTATCGATATCGTCATCGACGCAATAACGCAGAATTGGTGTTCACACTGGCACAAAAGTGCGTTATGCGTTATACGTAAAGTGAGCAGCAGCTGCTTTGTTTTGATTTCGCTGATACGAAAAATTTGTATTAAAATATTATTATAAAATTAATTCAAGCAATCTTTTGGAAAATTAAATAAACAATTCAAATTTAAGCCATTATTTTTAATTTTATTATAAATTACTCCGCATGACGGGCTCTAAGAATATTTTAAACTTATTTTTGAAACTTGGCTGAATCTTCAGCCATTCGCTCCATAACCGCCAATTTGCGCTCCTCAATGGCAACTAATTTTGCGGAGTTGTCGACCCGCTGTCGCTTTGCCCCTGAACATGACGTCTCTGTCATCGAGTTTTCGCTGCTGCAAGGCTCCTCTTCAATTAAACCTAGGCTATCGGCTATGGGATGTTGTTCGACATGTTTAATGCACTGGCCACGCTCTCAAAATACTCCCACGAAGAAGGCGTGCCACCGGAAGGTCCCACCCTTGCACATTCAGCCCTAAAAATACATGTATGTAAATAAGTAATTAACATAAGTTAATCAAGAAAGCTGTCTTTTTTTTAAACTTGCCTGTATCTTTTCATAAGGTTTTCCACCTTGTTTTTAATTTCCATGTGCGGTGGTCCATAATCCTTCAATTGTTCCGCCATTTCCTTATAAATGTGGGAGTTTTTCGGGGCTCCCCGAACCCCATCAATGTTGTCTTCCGAAAGCTCTATAAGCGCTTTCGTGGCGGCAGTCTACCACAAAAATCTCTTATCATAGCCTGTAATTACGTTAAAAGGTTTTAAACATACATATTATATTAAAAAAAAACAATTGCTTACCATTTTGTTGCGACATGTTAACAATTAGTTACTGTTTATTTTTTTTCATTGTTTGCCGCCAAACCGTTTTTTGAATTAGTGGTGATAGTTGAGAACGATATACGAAAATGGGCAGTTCCTTTTGAGTCAATCGAATATATTATTTACGTAAACCGAATACACGCAACTGCATCCAAACTAAACTCAACTTTTTGTCACCACTAGGCCCCTATGCTATTTGTATTGGGAAAGAAGCTGCTTGTTGGCATTTAACGCAAAACGCAACCGTAGTGTGAACACCATATTAATCACAGTGAAAACGATCGCAAAACAAATTTGATGTTTTCACGCTTTTAAAATGCTTTTTTCAATTAATTTTATACATTTAGCTCAAAAACTGTGGAAGACAACTGAACAACTCAAAATTTAGAAGGTGGGCGGCAGAGGAGGGTCTGGCATCCAAATTTTTAAATCAAATCTTTTTAAATGTCAGCATCTATCTTCCTACCAAGTTCGGTGACTCTAGCTCAAAATCTGTTAGATCTATCTATCTTCCTACCAAATATGGTTACTCTAGTTCAAAATATGTGGAAGATTCAAGTTTTAAGAACTGTGAAAGGGTGGGTGGCGGCAGGTAAGGGCGTGGCATTCAAATTTTCGATGCAGTTTTCTGCAAAACTTCCCTACCTATCTTGACACAAAATTTGGTGGTTCTAGCCCAAAAAATTTAAAAACTATAGGCGTTTCCAATTTCAAGGAGCAGTGGGAATGGGGCGGAAGGACGGATGAACGGATGGGCAGACACCATGACAGACATTGCATAATACCCCGATTCCTATGTAGTGAATATGAATCATATTAAATTTCGCTCAGTTGGAATCGACATCTCCCAGTTGATAAATTATTTACAGACTTTGGCTGTTACGAAGACGCTCATCTTTCGTTAACAGAGGAGCTTAACATTGCTGAAGCCAACCAAAAATACCAAATTTCTTACCGATATATCGCGATATTTGGTTATGGACAGTGCCAAATTGAACATAACAGAAAATCATTCAGCTGTCAGCGGCTTTTTAATCGGATTTCTGATAAAACTTTACGGAGATTCAGTTGGATTGATAGTGGAACGACCTGCATTACCGACTTCGCTGTTATAATAAATGAAGCCTAGTGGAATCGGGGTATAAAATCAATATTCTATGATACCGGCAATTTTATATATTGCATTGACAGTTCATGCTTATTTGAATTGAAACAAAAACAGCGAACAAATGATGACGTTTCGAGTTGATGGTGACATTATATATATTGTAAAATTCATGTCTGGCTCACCCCTAAATGTTAAGGGACGTCCACCCCTTTTATTTTTGTTTTTAATATCCGAAACTACATACTTAACCGATTTTAATGAAATTTTCGGAGCATGTGTTGTTGGCTAAAAAAAATAAGAGAATAGGATAAGCTTGAATTCGATTGGTTCATATATTTTTCCGTCTAATTGTTATTATGCTCGAATTTGTATGGGAGCTATGCTTAGTAAAAGATCGATTCAGCTAAAACTTGTTAGCGCCTTGTTACGCCTGATATTAGTATGAAAAACCGCGGAACTTGTGGAATTAAAATGTTCTATATTTGGATTTATAAATATATAAGAAACGACATTCGTTATGACAGGTTCGAGGCACTGACCAAAACCCGCGGAATTTGCAAATAAAAAACAAGTAAAAACGTTGCAGTCGGACGCCACCGACTGCGGAATACTTTGATACCAGTAAAAGAACGGATGGATCGCCAGCTATCATGTTATCAAATTTGGTGACTTTAGCTCAAAAACTGTGGAAGATAACTTAACTCCCAAATTTAAAAGGTGGGCGGCAGAGGTAGGCGTGGCATCCAAATTCTTGAATCAAATCTTTTTAAATTGTCACCATTTATCTTCCTAGCAAGATTGGTGGCTCTAGCTCAAAAACTGTTAGAGATATAGCCGATTCCGATTTTCTAAGGCGGGTGGCTTGGGAGGGCGTGGCATCCAAAAATTGTATGCAGATTTTTTGTAGATGTCACCATATATCTTCCTACCAAATTTGGTGACTCTAGTTCAAAAAATGTGGAAGATACACGCATAACCGTTTTAACAACGGCGGGGGGTGGAGGGCGAAAGGTGTGGGCGTGGCATCCTAACTTTTGATGCAGTTTTTCCGAAAACTTCACTACCTATCTTGACACTAAATTTGGTGGCTCTAGCCCAAAAAATGTGAACACTATAGACGTTTCCAATTTCAAGGAGCAGGGTGGATAGGGGCGGTAGGAGTGGGCGTGGGCGTGGGACGTCATTGCCTATCTTGATAAAAAAAAATTTGGTGGTTCTAGCTCAAAAAATGTAAAAACTATAGGCGCTTCCATTTTCAAGGAGCAGGTAGGATGGGGCGGAAGGAGTGAGCGTGGCATCCAAAATGTTGATGCAGTTTTTTCAGGGACATAACTAGCTATCTGCGTGCAAATTTTGGTAATTCTATCTGTAAGAATGTGAGAAATATTTGAAATATTTTATCGGTTTTCAGTTATCGAATTTATCGATTTCCCCGCCTCCTAGTAGGCGTGGCACTCATATCTTGACACTTTATCTATCGCACCTGTAGACAGACGGACGGACGGACAGACAGACACCATGACGGACATTGCACTAAACCAATAAACAACAAGTAAAAACGTTGCAGTCGGACGTTACCGACAGCGGAATACTCTGATACCAGTTGTATACATATTTTTCTAAAATACAATAAACTATTAAACTAATCTAGAGTAATGTACGTAGCTTAACATAAAATCGCCGCTCGAATTCGCTCCCGATTAATAATTTCAATCGGTAACCAGGGAACACCACGTGGAGGCCATCACAACTGTAATGGGGTTCTAATTGAGTTTTAAAACCTTCGAGTCGACTTGAAACGATTTTAAAAAGTCATTTCCTTATTCCCCACCTAAAACTACCTTAAGTCTTACATTTAATCAAATTATAAATTTTAACAAAAATATTTATATTAAATATATAAAAATAAATAAATAAATACGTAATACGTTTAAATAAATAAACATAAACATAACCATATATAAATAAATAAATAAATAAATATAAATAAATAAATAAAATAAAGCACATAAATATTTATAAAATCAAAATCGGCTATTCTTCGGTCAAAATGTTTGCAAGGTTTATACATATCCCGCTATGATGGCTATATATTGTTTCATAGGTTTGCGCGCTGACCCTCCCCTCGGATATATTAGAAAATGCCCAGTCAATATGGGTATCGGACTTGGTGGTTGGTGTATTTAAATTAAGAAGTGAATCATAATTATTTGAAAGTAAAAAGCTATAAGCCCCACTGCTAGTACCCGAAACTGTTCGCAAGCATAAATTAAAGTCCCCCAAAACTATGGAATCGTCATTTAAAAAGTTAAATTGACTAAATAAATTCTCAAATTCTGTTTTAAATTTGCGCAATGGATAAGACGGACTTTTATATAAAATAAGAACCCCCAAGGACTTGTATTTAAACAATACTCAAATAAATGTGACCCAGAAAAATGTTGACCAGTTGAACAAAGACTAACGTGACGATATAATTCTTTTTTAATAAAAACAATAATGTCTCTTTTTGGTCTATTTCTTCCATTAGGTGTGCAATCAAGTCGCACGACTGTTGAAAAGTCATTAAGTTCATATGTTTCGTGTGAGTATGTTGAGGCCTCAACGAAACATAGAATTGAAGATTTTAACATTAAATGATCAGACGAAATGTCACTAAAATGGCAATGCAGACTTTGCATATTATGAAAAATTAAATTGAATTTAGAAGAGTTAAGTAAATTATCGAAATGCGTCTTAAGAAGTTTTTCGGAGCGTAAAATATGAAGTTCCTGATTTACAGCCGAGCCTGCATCAGGTTTTGGTGGACAAAATTCACCGACTATGTATAAACCAGACGCGTTGGTTGCTCTACTACAGGCTACATATAATGCTTCTCGGCGCATTCTGCTAAAAGTGTGGACAACCACTTTGTTATATGTAGCACCCTGACTTTTATAAATTGTTATAGCTTCTGCAGGTACTAAAGGAAATTGTTCGCGGTCAATAGTTACTTGCTCGTTAGAATGATATTGAAAACTTTTAACTGTCTTTTGAATTGGAGTCCAAGAAGGTTCCCGACGATGTGAGCACTTAGCTCGAGCAGTAACTCCTACACTTTCTTCTAAAAACTTTATCCACAGAATTGATGGTGTGGCTGAGCTAAATCCTACTTCCATTAAAGTTCCTGTTGCTCCGTTGACTAATCCATCAGCAGTATCTATATTGGCTGTCACTATATACTTTGCTGTGGTCTTTAATATAAGAGAGAAGGGTAATCCCTGGGTTTGGGAAGTTTTAAAGTCCTTAACGGACTCAAGAATTCTACTTTTAGCAGAGGCATTTAAATGAACGGCCTTTACAAAATCTCTAGAATTGGAAATATGTTGGTCAGTTGTAATTGAGTTAAGCTTTGTTGTATTGAAACTATTAACTTCGGCGTTGGTTTCAAAAAGATGAATGACGTCATCTGGAACTTGGTCAGTGCGACAAATCCTATTTTTAAATAAATCTACGTCCTCTGTTGACATTTGACCAGATGCCATATTGTTGAGGGCTACTGCGAAAGGTTGATCATTTCGCTGTCGCATAATCTCTGTAAGTTCAAAGAACTTAAAGCAACCCCAAAGAGAAGACCCAAATATAGCACTATAAGGGTTATGCGACTCGGAAGTGGATTGAAATATCCATCTATCTCCTATTGGACGTAGTTGTCTAAGATCGCCGAAAACGATCACTGAAATTCCTCCAAATGGAGCTTCTCTATTATTGAAAATTTGTTTAAGACGGGAGTCTATGAACGAAAACATCTTTGATCCTACCATTGAGATCTCATCAATAATTAAGACTTTAAGATCAATTAAAGTGGATCGACGATTGTTAAGCAAATCTGCACCCAATTCTTTAAAAGCGGACCCAGACTGGTTAATGGGAAGAGAAAACATAGTGTGAAGTGTGGAACCGTTTATTCCAAAAGCAGCTTTACCAGTTGGTGCACACAAAATTACTTTAGCCGAAGTTGGATCACATCCGGGTTTATTATTATAATATGAAGTTAAGGACTGGTAAAGTGCTGATATAAGACGACTCTTCCCAACACCAGCGCCCCCACCAACAAACTCATGGAAAACGTTCTTCATATTGGCGTTATGAAGAACATGGGAAAAAAAAGTTTTTTGCTTTAAATTTAATGATTTTACGAGATCTGCTAAATTTTCCGGCGAAATGAGTGGAGGAAGCTTAATTAGACGGACGTTATCTGTTTCTTCGGAGGTGTCATTATCATTTAAATTTAAAACATTCAATTGAGAATTTATCTCTGGGAAAGCCAGAACTCTAAACTCTTCATCAAGAACCACTTGATTTTCTAAATTATCTTCAAAATTCTCACCTACTTCAGCTTCCCTAAGCGCGTCTTCTAGCATAGCGGGTCTTTCCCTAAATACGTCGTAGTTGTCACGTTCGTTGTTAATACGGTCCTCGTTTTCCCAGTAATACTCCTCACAATTTCTGTCTATTAATTCCCGTTGCTCCTGTCGCCAATTTGAAAATAACATAACCAACTCCCTAAAGTGGTTTTGCCTATCCTTGTGAAGGCCAAAATTTCTAAACCTAATTATCCGGGACTTGGACCTTCTTTTCATAAAACCACTACCATCTTTAAGCGGAAAATATTCGGAACCCACAACCTCATTTTGCTCGTCATCGTCGCTATCAATATTTTGGCGTGATACCCTGCTAGTTTTGCTAAAATTGTAGTTTGCGGCAAAATCAGCTAAAGAAATATTTTCAAGATCATTAGGCCGCTGTATATAATGATCTAACAGACCAACTGTAAAAATGTCTGTCGAGTTTTGAGGCAAATTTTGAAGTTGTTGCTTGGGCCGAAGCATTCTTACTCTATTCTCGGGAAGTGCTGTGTTAATGTAAATTTCACCATTACTGGTCTCTGACATACGCAATCCCATACAACAATATACGGCTTCCTGAGCGGAAATCTCAGTGCCGGAAATAAATTTATGCCCAATGTGTTGCAACTTTTGCTTAATTGAGAAATTGTGGCGCTGTTTAATTTCATCCACGGCATCGCGCATTAATTTAGAAATTCCTCTTTGTGATTTATTAATATAATTAATAACATAACTGCAGCATGCGTAAGGATCTAATATAAACTGAATGTCGATAAGCCCTTTGCATAGCAAGAATATGTTTGTTATAAGCGTTTACTTTTATAGCGTTAAAAGATCGCTTCAGGAAAATTTGTGGTTTTTTCAAACTAGACCTAATTGCCATTACATATTCCTCGTAAGTAAGGTTGATTTGATCGTGAGATAGGAATTCCTCAAATGTGTCAAATGTTGGCAATGCATCACGATCAAAAAGAAAATTTAAAAAGTGTTGAATTTTTTGAAAATTTTTGCGATGTGAAGTAGCGAGATCACTTTCGGACAAAGGAAACAAAATTTCTGTTTGGGGCATTGGCGAATATGGAATACCAAAGCGACACATGCGGGACCCCCTTATTTCCCGCATACAAGAATGCCCATGATTATGCTTTTGGTATTCGATGTACTGGATAAGATCAACATTTGTCACATCTGTAGTAACAAATTGGTTGATAAAGTCTATAACAGGTGGAATAGACCTGTCTCTACTTGCATCGTCTTTTAAGTCAATTTTAGGGGCACCTTTAAGCCAAAACATACCGTGGATGTGAGGCGAACCTCTTTGTTGAAGCTCAACTCGCCAATAATATTTGATAACTGGATGACAACCAAAAATACCACCCTCCTTTTTCATTAATTTTAAAATCTGTCTATAGCGAAAGTCGAAATAACGAGCACATGTAACCGGATCCGCGCGAATCAGCCTTGCTTTTTCAGCGAATTGCAATGCCGCTGCGCTCTCTTCGGTAATGTGCTCCTTATCGACATTTCGCTTTAGCAGAACTAACAGTTCCCCCCACCGAGTCTCAGCAGCCGACAATGTTATAAAAAAGGTTGGCAAATCAAATTGTCTTATCATTGCCATTACCTTTTTTTTTCGCTCTCCCAATGAGCTGGAGACGAGCGAATTCCCTTTAAAACCCGATAGCCTTCATCATGAAGAATAAAATTATCTACTAAAGTATCATTAAGTGCATGGGCTGCAGTAGTGCAGCGAGGAGCAGTATGTTTGCGGAGGCAAATGGACGTATTACTACGAATATGGATCATTTCCAACTTTTTATAGTTATAAAATATTTTGTCGGTTCTACAACCTCGCCTATCATAATTTCTAAGCTCAGATCTAACAATGGTAGTGAAACTTCCAGAACATAATCTTTTTTTGCCTGCAAATATAGTCGGAAAAGACAATTCTTCTGCATCCTCATCTCCAATCATATCAAGGGGTCGTTGGCCTTCGCCGGGGGCCATTTGAATTCTTTGCATATTTACCTGAATTTCGTCTAACAAAGTTTCTTGCCCACCTGGGTTAAGCTGCTCTTCTTCTATGTCTTGTTGGGCCTCCTGATTCTCATTATTTAATTCAATTTGATTACACAAATTTCTGTCCTCGTTATTTGCAAAGAATGGCATATTATTAGGAGCAGATGAAAGTGAGGACATTATTTGCTCATTGATAGAAATACTATGCTTCTGATAAAGCTCAGTTGAAACTAAAAAGCGCATGGCGTCAATAATTTTAGAAGGTCGAATTGTTTCAGCCATGAAATCATGGTTATATTCTAATCTACGTTTGAGGTGGAGCTGAACAACCTCAGCTTCGTGAAAAGCTCTCGGGAGAGAGGTAACAACATTGGCGGTTGGAATGGGGACATTCACAATAGCCCCTTTTATTGCACTTTGACGCTCATGCCCTAATGACTTAATAATCATAAATGGAAGACGTGGAGAAATTAGTCTTTCCTCTAAAGGAGTCAAGTCTTTTAAGCATTGGGGAAGGAATGGAAAGTCTAAGCCATTAGTAATGGAATTTTTTGGCAGCCTACCTGATTTTATAGTGCGACTGCACGATTTACAAAACTTGAAAGTGCTATCTTCTGAGGGGAAATCCCTCGACAAAAACAAAATCTGTGCACTATATTCATTGTTTTCTGTAATAAATTGGGATCGAATTTTGTCCACTTGATGTGGAAACCAAAGCCCCTTGCAGCAAAGGCAAAGTTGGTCAGGGCCTTGTTTAACTAATTTATTATATGCACTTATTTGGGAGTTAAATTGATTAGTGGCTAAAGGGGTGTTATTCGCTTGCTCCAGCCCACTAGGCTCTTGTACGACTGCCTCTCTTGCTAATCTCCTTGCATTCTGCCTATTTATTGTATTTCTACCCTGCTCAGCTAGCCTACGCAAACGGTTGCTGCGTATCCGAGCTCTTTGAGCTCTATTTCGCTCCCGCGACAGAATACTTAACTCAAGCTCCCGTCTACGTACGGATCTAGCCTGCCTTCTAAGTGTCTGTTCTAAATGTCTGTAATGTACGTTTTGTCTCCGTGTTCGCCTGCGAGAACTGTCCACCACTTGCTCCCTCTGACGTGTTTCTAAATTGGTCCGTCTCCGCGCCCGTCCAATTGTATTTTGCGATTGTTCGCCTCTCCTTATATTTGTGTCTTGCCTCCTACCTGCCCGACGCGATCTGTCCTCCGCATGTTCGGCTTGCCGAATTTGTATATTTGTGCGTCTGCGCGCCCGTTGAACTGTGTTTTGCGTTTGTTCGGTTCTCCTAATATCGTTATCTTGTCTCCTACTTGCCCGACGCGAACTGTCCTCCGCTTGTTCGGCTTGCCGAATTTGTATGTTTGTTCGTCTTCGTGCCCGTTGAACCGTATTTTGTGTTTGTTCGCCTCTCGCGCGTGGTCTATCGTGTTCTGTCTCTGTTGAATTCTCCTAGTTTCTGCGTGTTGCCTACGAATTCTCTGGGTTTCCGCATTCGCACCCAATTCTCTTTCTACATATTCCTCATTTTCACGGTGAATCCTATTTCTAATTGCTTGCGCTCGCAATCTTTGCGATGCAGTCACCCTAGTCAAACGCGACATTTTTTAATCTTTAATACGGACTTTACAATAAGTACAACGACAAGGACTTCCACTAAAAGCTGTGTGAAAACAATTTTTTATGTGCGTTCAATTTTTATTTATTCAAATATATGTTATATATATATTTGTTTTATAAATACTTAAAAATATAAATATATATATGTAAATATGTATATGTAAATTTAAACTTGAATGTAAAAACTTAAGTATAATTTATAAATGGTAAAAAATTAAATTTTGTTACCATATAATAATATAATTTAATAATTTTGCATACAATTATCGATATATCGATGTGCTTCAAAAGCCACAGCAGACTGTGACGCTGAGTTGACGCGTTTGTGTGCAAAATCGATAGCTATCGCTTAAACAAAACAATTGATGCAAAATTATTAAATATATAATATGTCATTTGATCAAGAACTATGTATATTATTGTAAATGATATGTAAATATGTTAGTTTATAAGACGTACTTTTACTCTATATGTTAATGTTAAGGGCAATTTGAACCGATCGATAAAATTGTTCAGTTTTTCAAATTGGGCAAAATTAAAAAAAGCAATTCCTTGTAATTATGAAAAATAAATATTTAAAGGCAACAGTCTTGAAAAAGACTTCTGAAATTAATACCGGGTACAGCAGACCGCTGCGTGTAAAAATATCCACGTTCGGCTGTAATATATGTACATACATACATATGTATATATGTAAATATACACTTTGGCACTGATCACAGTATTCACTCGCGATTATTTAATTTTATATTTTAAACGAGACAAATTATTACAATTTACGTTAGTTTAAGTAAAATACTTTATTTATTTTAAGAAAAATAGTAAAATAGTAAAAATTTTGCGCAATGATATCTTTCAATTTAAGCGTTCGCATCAAATTGACTAAAAATGTAAACATAGCGCAATATGCGCCAAAAGTAACATAGCAAAGAGCAATATGCGCCAAAAGTAACGGCTCTTACTCAATTCGAGTAATGCAAGTGCACTGCATTTCTATGTATTGGTGTGGTTAACATATGTTAACAGATTGAGTAACATAGCAAAGAGCTAATTGCGCAAAAAGTCGTAATTGGCTACGCTAAAAAATAATTCCCAATACAAGTAAATTGACTAAGGCCCAATTTTTCAATGTCCGATTAGTCAAACTATTCTCAGCAAGGTCAAATTTAAGTTTCTCAGTATTCGGTTAGCAGTTACCCTAGCGCAATCTGGTAAACACCTATACTGATATATAGTACCGATATAAATATCGATAGAATCATCTTAAAGCGAACAGCTGATTCTAGCAGACACTAGCATTGTTTATTAGGTATATTTTTAAAAACCAAACGTTTAATGCTGGTTTAAGTCTTCTAGGTCCACAAGCACATGCGGCTTAGCAACTAAAAACTTGTGCTCATGAAAATCTTTTTTATATGTATGTCAACATCTATCTTCCTACCAAATTTGGTGGCTCTAGCTTGAAAACTGTAAAAGATAGCTGAATTGAATTAAAGTGGGGGGCAAGGGTGGTCGTGGCATCCATGTCACCATCTATCTTCCTACCAAATTTGGTGACTCTAGTTAAAGATACACGCCTTTTCGTTTTCCAAGCGGCGGGGGCTGGGGGTCGGCAGGAGTGGGCAGGGCATCCAAATGTTTGATGCAGTTTAATGGAAAACTTCACTACCTATCTTGACACAAAATTTGGTGACTCTTGACCAACAACTGAGAATCCTATAGGCGTTTCCAATTTCATGGAGCAGTAAGGATGGGGGCGGAAGGAGTGGGCGTGGCATCCAAATTTTTGATGCAGTATTTGTTATATCTTCATTACCTATCTTGACATAAAGTTTGGTGGCTCTAGCCCAAAAACTGTGAAAGCTATAGGCGTTTCCAATTTCAAGAAGTAGTAAGGATGGAGGCGGAAGGAGTGGGAGTGGCATTAAAAATTTTGAAGAATTTTTTTGGGGATCGTCATTTCCTATCTTGACACAAAATTTGGTGACTCTAGACCAAAAACTGTGAATCCTATAGGCGTTTCCAATTTCATGGAGCAGTAAGGATGGGGGCGGAAGGAGTGGGCGTGGCATCCAAAATTTTTATGAATTTTTTTGGGGAACGTCATTACCTATCTTGGGGCGGTAGGAGTGGGCGTGGGCGTGGGACGTCATTGCCTATCATGATAAAAAAAAATTTGGTGGCTCTAGCTCAAAAAATGTAAAAACTATAGGCGCTTCCATTTTCAAGGAGCAGGTAGGATGGGGCGGAAGGAGTGATCGTGGCATCCAAAATGTTGATGCAGTTTTTTCAGGGACATAACTAGCTATCTGCGTGCAAATTTTGGTAATTCTATCTGTAAGAATGTGAGAAATATTTGAAATATTTTATCGGTTTTCAGTTATCGAATTTATCGATTTCCCCGCCTCCTAGTAGGCGTGGCACTCATATCTTGACACTTTATCTATCGCGCCTGTAGACAGACGGACGGACGGACAGACAGACACCATGACGGACATTGCACTAAACCAATAAACAACAAGTAAAAACGTTGCAGTCGGACGTTACCGACAGCGGAATACTCTGATACCAGTTGTATACATATTTTTCTAAAATACAATAAACTATTAAACTAATCTAGAGTAATGTACGTAGCTTAACATAAAATCGCCGCTCGAATTCGCTCCCGATTAATAATTTCAATCGGTAACCAGGGAACACCACGTGGAGGCCATCACAACTGTAATGGGGTTCTAATTGAGTTTTAAAACCTTCGAGTCGACTTGAAACGATTTTAAAAAGTCATTTCCTTATTCCCCACCTAAAACTACCTTAGGTCTTACATTTAATCAAATTATAAATTTTAACAAAAATATTTATATTAAATATATAAAAATAAATAAATAAATACGTAATACGTTTAAATAAATAAACATAAACATAACCATATATAAATAAATAAATAAATAAATATAAATAAATAAATAAAATAAAGCACATAAATATTTATAAAATCAAAATCGGCTATTCTTCGGTCAAAATGTTTGCAAGGTTTATACATATCCCGCTATGATGGCTATATATTGTTTCATAGGTTTGCGCGCTGACCCTCCCCTCGGATATATTAGAAAATGCCCAGTCAATATGGGTATCGGACTTGGTGGTTGGTGTATTTAAATTAAGAAGTGAATCATAATTATTTGAAAGTAAAAAGCTATAAGCCCCACTGCTAGTACCCGAAACTGTTCGCAAGCATAAATTAAAGTCCCCCAAAACTATGGAATCGTCATTTAAAAAGTTAAATTGACTAAATAAATTCTCAAATTCTGTTTTAAATTTGCGCAATGGATAAGACGGACTTTTATATAAAATAAGAACCCCCAAGGACTTGTATTTAAACAATACTCAAATAAATGTGACCCAGAAAAATGTTGACCAGTTGAACAAAGACTAACGTGACGATATAATTCTTTTTTAATAAAAACAATAATGTCTCTTTTTGGTCTATTTCTTCCATTAGGTGTGCAATCAAGTCGCACGACTGTTGAAAAGTCATTAAGTTCATATGTTTCGTGTGAGTATGTTGAGGCCTCAACGAAACATAGAATTGAAGATTTTAACATTAAATGATCAGACGAAATGTTACTAAAATGGCAATGCAGACTTTGCGTATTATGAAAAATTAAATTGAATTTAGAAGAGTTAAGTAAATTATCGAAATGCGTCTTAAGAAGTTTTTCGGAGCGTAAAATATGAAGTTCCTGATTTACAGCCGAGCCTGCATCAGGTTTTGGTGGACAAAATTCACCGACTATGTATAAACCAGACGCGTTGGTTGCTCTACTACAGGCTACATATAATGCTTCTCGGCGCATTCTGCTAAAAGTGTGGACAACCACTTTGTTATATGTAGCACCCTGACTTTTATAAATTGTTATAGCTTCTGCAGGTACTAAAGGAAATTGTTCGCGGTCAATAGTTACTTGCTCGTTAGAATGATATTGAAAACTTTTAACTGTCTTTTGAATTGGAGTCCAAGAAAGTTCCCGACGATGTGAGCACTTAGCTCGAGCAGTAACTCCTACACTTTCTTCTAAAAACTTTATCCACAGAATTGATGGTGTGGCTGAGCTAAATCCTACTTCCATTAAAGTTCCTGTTGCTCCGTTGACTAATCCATCAGCAGTATCTATATTGGCTGTCACTAAATACTTTGCTGTGGTCTTTAAAATAAGAGAGAAGGGTAATCCCTGGGTTTTCTACTTTTAGCAGAGGCATTTAAATGAACGGCCTTTACAAAATCTCTAGAATTGGAAATATGTTGGTCAGTTGTAATTGAGTTAAGCTTTGTTGTATTGAAACTATTAACTTCGGCGTTGGTTTCAAAAAGATGAATGACGTCATCTGGAACTTGGTCAGTGCGACAAATCCTATTTTTAAATAAATCTACGTCCTCTGTTGACATTTGACCAGATGCCATATTGTTGAGGGCTACTGCGAAAGGTTGATCATTTCGCTGTCGCATAATCTCTGTAAGTTCAAAGAACTTAAAGCAACCCCAAAGAGAAGACCCAAATATAGCACTATAAGGGTTATGCGACTCGGAAGTGGATTGAAATATCCATCTATCTCCTATTGGACGTAGTTGTCTAAGATCGCCGAAAACGATCACTGAAATTCCTCCAAATGGAGCTTCTCTATTATTGAAAATTTGTTTAAGACGGGAGTCTATGAATGAAAACATCTTTGATCCTACCATTGAGATCTCATCAATAATTAAGACTTTAAGATCAATTAAAGTGGATCGACGATTGTTAAGCAAATCTGCACCCAATTCTTTAAAAGCGGACCCAGACTGGTTAATGGGAAGAGAAAACATAGTGTGAAGTGTGGAACCGTTTATTCCAAAAGCAGCTTTACCAGTTGGTGCACACAAAATTACTTTAGCCGAAGTTGGATCACATCCGGGTTTATTATTATAATATGAAGTTAAGGACTGGTAAAGTGCTGATATAAGACGACTCTTCCCAACACCAGCGCCCCCACCAACAAACTCATGGAAAACGTTCTTCATATTGGCGTTATGAAGAACATGGGAAAAAAAGTTTTTTGCTTTAAATTTAATGATTTTACGAGATCTGCTAAATTTTCCGGCGAAATGAGTGGAGGAAGCTTAATTAGACGGACGTTATCTGTTTCTTCGGAGGTGTCATTATCATTTAAATTTAAAACATTCAATTGAGAATTTATCTCTGGGAAAGCCAGAACTCTAAACTCTTCATCAAGAACCACTTGATTTTCTAAATTATCTTCAAAATTCTCACCTACTTCAGCTTCCCTAAGCGCGTCTTCTAGCATAGCGGGTCTTTCCCTAAATACGTCGTAGTTGTCACGTTCGTTGTTAATACGGTCCTCGTTTTCCCAGTAATACTCCTCACAATTTCTGTCTATTAATTCCCGTTGCTCCTGTCGCCAATTTGAAAATAACATAACCAACTCCCTAAAGTGGTTTTGCCTATCCTTGTGAAGGCCAAAATTTCTAAACCTAATTATCCGGGACTTGGACCTTCTTTTCATAAAACCACTACCATCTTTAAGCGGAAAATATTCGGAACCCACAACCTCATTTTGCTCGTCATCGTCGCTATCAATATTTTGGCGTGATACCCTGCTAGTTTTGCTAAAATTGTAGTTTGCGGCAAAATCAGCTAAAGAAATATTTTCAAGATCATTAGGCCGCTGTATATAATGATCTAACAGACCAACTGTAAAAATGTCTGTCGAGTTTTGAGGCAAATTTTGAAGTTGTTGCTTGGGCCGAAGCATTCTTACTCTATTCTCGGGAAGTGCTGTGTTAATGTAAATTTCACCATTACTGGTCTCTGACATACGCAATCCCATACAACAATATACGGCTTCCTGAGCGGAAATCTCAGTGCCGGAAATAAATTTATGCCCAATGTGTTGCAACTTTTGCTTAATTGAGAAATTGTGGCGCTGTTTAATTTCATCCACGGCATCGCGCATTAATTTAGAAATTCCTCTTTGTGATTTATTAATATAATTAATAACATAACTGCAGCATGCGTAAGGATCTAATATAAACTGAATGTCGATAAGCCCTTTGCATAGCAAGAATATGTTTGTTATAAGCGTTTACTTTTATAGCGTTAAAAGATCGCTTCAGGAAAATTTGTGGTTTTTTCAAACTAGACCTAATTGCCATTACATATTCCTCGTAAGTAAGGTTGATTTGATCGTGAGATAGGAATTCCTCAAATGTGTCAAATGTTGGCAATGCATCACGATCAAAAGAAAATTTAAAAAGTGTTGAATTTTTTGAAAATTTTTGCGATGTGAAGTAGCGAGATCACTTTCGGACAAAGGAAACAAAATTTCTGTTTGGGGCATTGGCGAATATGGAATACCAAAGCGACACATGCGGGACCCCCTTATTTCCCGCATACAAGAATGCCCATGATTATGCTTTTGGTATTCGATGTACTGGATAAGATCAACATTTGTCACATCTGTAGTAACAAATTGGTTGATAAAGTCTATAACAGGTGGAATAGACCTGTCTCTACTTGCATCGTCTTTTAAGTCAATTTTAGGGGCACCTTTAAGCCAAAACATACCGTGGATGTGAGGCGAACCTCTTTGTTGAAGCTCAACTCGCCAATAATATTTGATAACTGGATGACAACCAAAAATACCACCCTCCTTTTTCATTAATTTTAAAATCTGTCTATAGCGAAAGTCGAAATAACGAGCACATGTAACCGGATCCGCGCGAATCAGCCTTGCTTTTTCAGCGAATTGCAATGCCGCTGCGCTCTCTTCGGTAATGTGCTCCTTATCGACATTTCGCTTTAGCAGAACTAACAGTTCCCCCCACCGAGTCTCAGCAGCCGACAATGTTATAAAAAAGGTTGGCAAATCAAATTGTCTTATCATTGCCATTACCTTTTTTTTTTCGCTCTCCCAATGAGCTGGAGACGAGCGAATTCCCTTTAAAACCCGATAGCCTTCATCATGAAGAATAAAATTATCTACTAAAGTATCATTAAGTGCATGGGCTGCAGTAGTGCAGCGAGGAGCAGTATGTTTGCGGAGGCAAATGGACGTATTACTACGAATATGGATCATTTCCAACTTTTTATAGTTATAAAATATTTTGTCGGTTCTACAACCTCGCCTATCATAATTTCTAAGCTCAGATCTAACAATGGTAGTGAAACTTCCAGAACATAATCTTTTTTTGCCTGCAAATATAGTCGGAAAAGACAATTCTTCTGCATCCTCATCTCCAATCATATCAAGGGGTCGTTGGCCTTCGCCGGGGGCCATTTGAATTCTTTGCATATTTACCTGAATTTCGTCTAACAAAGTTTCTTGCCCACCTGGGTTAAGCTGCTCTTCTTCTATGTCTTGTTGGGCCTCCTGATTCTCATTATTTAATTCAATTTGATTACACAAATTTCTGTCCTCGTTATTTGCAAAGAATGGCATATTATTAGGAGCAGATGAAAGTGAGGACATTATTTGCTCATTGATAGAAATACTATGCTTCTGATAAAGCTCAGTTGAAACTAAAAAGCGCATGGCGTCAATAATTTTAGAAGGTCGAATTGTTTCAGCCATGAAATCATGGTTATATTCTAATCTACGTTTGAGGTGGAGCTGAACAACCTCAGCTTCGTGAAAAGCTCTCGGGAGAGAGGTAACAACATTGGCGGTTGGAATGGGGACATTCACAATAGCCCCTTTTATTGCACTTTGACGCTCATGCCCTAATGACTTAATAATCATAAATGGAAGACGTGGAGAAATTAGTCTTTCCTCTAAAGGAGTCAAGTCTTTTAAGCATTGGGGAAGGAATGGAAAGTCTAAGCCATTAGTAATGGAATTTTTTGGCAGCCTACCTGATTTTATAGTGCGACTGCACGATTTACAAAACTTGAAAGTGCTATCTTCTGAGGGGAAATCCCTCGACAAAAACAAAATCTGTGCACTATATTCATTGTTTTCTGTAATAAATTGGGATCGAATTTTGTCCACTTGATGTGGAAACCAAAGCCCCTTGCAGCAAAGGCAAAGTTGGTCAGGGCCTTGTTTAACTAATTTATTATATGCACTTATTTGGGAGTTAAATTGATTAGTGGCTAAAGGGGTGTTATTCGCTTGCTCCAGCCCACTAGGCTCTTGTACGACTGCCTCTCTTGCTAATCTCCTTGCATTCTGCCTATTTATTGTATTTCTACCCTGCTCAGCTAGCCTACGCAAACGGTTGCTGCGTATCCGAGCTCTTTGAGCTCTATTTCGCTCCCGCGACAGAATACTTAACTCAAGCTCCCGTCTACGTACGGATCTAGCCTGCCTTCTAAGTGTCTGTTCTAAATGTCTGTAATGTACGTTTTGTCTCCGTGTTCGCCTGCGAGAACTGTCCACCACTTGCTCCCTCTGACGTGTTTCTAAATTGGTCCGTCTCCGCGCCCGTCCAATTGTATTTTGCGATTGTTCGCCTCTCCTTATATTTGTGTCTTGCCTCCTACCTGCCCGACGCGATCTGTCCTCCGCATGTTCGGCTTGCCGAATTTGTATATTTGTGCGTCTGCGCGCCCGTTGAACTGTGTTTTGCGTTTGTTCGGTTCTCCTAATATCGTTATCTTGTCTCCTACTTGCCCGACGCGAACTGTCCTCCGCTTGTTCGGCTTGCCGAATTTGTATGTTTGTTCGTCTTCGTGCCCGTTGAACCGTATTTTGTGTTTGTTCGCCTCTCGCGCGTGGTCTATCGTGTTCTGTCTCTGTTGAATTCTCCTAGTTTCTGCGTGTTGCCTACGAATTCTCTGGGTTTCCGCATTCGCACCCAATTCTCTTTCTACATATTCCTCATTTTCACGGTGAATCCTATTTCTAATTGCTTGCGCTCGCAATCTTTGCGATGCAGTCACCCTAGTCAAACGCGACATTTTTTAATCTTTAATACGGACTTTACAATAAGTACAACGACAAGGACTTCCACTAAAAGCTGTGTGAAAACAATTTTTTATGTGCGTTCAATTTTTATTTATTCAAATATATGTTATATATATATTTGTTTTATAAATACTTAAAAATATAAATATATATATGTAAATATGTATATGTAAATTTAAACTTGAATGTAAAAACTTAAGTATAATTTATAAATGGTAAAAAATTAAATTTTGTTACCATATAATAATATAATTTAATAATTTTGCATACAATTATCGATATATCGATGTGCTTCAAAAGCCACAGCAGACTGTGACGCTGAGTTGACGCGTTTGTGTGCAAAATCGATAGCTATCGCTTAAACAAAACAATTGATGCAAAATTATTAAATATATAATATGTCATTTGATCAAGAACTATGTATATTATTGTAAATGATATGTAAATATGTTAGTTTATAAGACGTACTTTTACTCTATATGTTAATGTTAAGGGCAATTTGAACCGATCGATAAAATTGTTCAATTTTTCAAATTGGTCAAAATTAAAAAAAGTAATTCCTTGTAATTATGAAAAATAAATATTTAAAGGCAACAGTCTTGAAAACGACTTCTGAAATTAATACCGGGTACAGCAGACCGCTGCGTGTAAAAATATCCACGTTCGGCTGTAATATATGTACATACATACATATGTATATATGTAAATATACACTTTGGCACTGATCACAGTATTCACTCGCGATTATTTAATTTTATATTTTAAACGAGACAAATTATTACAATTTACGTTAGTTTAAGTAAAATACTTTATTTATTTTAAGAAAAATATTCAAATAGTAAAAATTTTGCGCAATGATATCTTTCAATTTAAGCGTTCGCATCAAATTGACTAAAAATGTAAACATAGCGCAATATGCGCCAAAAGTAACATAGCAAAGAGCAATATGCGCCAAAAGTAACGGCACTTACTCAATTCGAGTAATGCAAGTGCACTGCATTTCTATGTATTGGTGTGGTTAACATATGTTAACAGATTGAGTAACATAGCAAAGAGCTAATTGCGCAAAAAGTCGTAATTGGCTACGCTAAAAAATAATTCCCAATACAAGTAAATTGACTAAGGCCCAATTTTTCAATGTCCGATTAGTCAAACTATTCTCAGCAAGGTCAAATTTAAGTTTCTCAGTATTCGGTTAGCAGTTACCCTAGCGCAATCTGGTAAACACCTATACTGATATATAGTACCGATATAAATATCGATAGAATCATCTTAAAGCGAACAGCTGATTCTAGCAGACACTAGCATTGTTTATTAGGTATATTTTTAAAAACCAAACGTTTAATGCTGGTTTAAGTCTTCTAGGTCCACAAGCACATGCGGCTTAGCAACTAAAAACTTGTGCTCATGAAAATCTTTTTTATATGTATGTCAACATCTATCTTCCTACCAAATTTGGTGGCTCTAGCTTGAAAACTGTAAAAGATAGCTGAATTGAATTAAAGTGGGGGGCAAGGGTGGTCGTGGCATCCATGTCACCATCTATCTTCCTACCAAATTTGGTGACTCTAGTTAAAGATACACGCCTTTTCGTTTTCCAAGCGGCGGGGGCTGGGGGTCGGCAGGAGTGGGCAGGGCATCCAAATGTTTGATGCAGTTTAATGGAAAACTTCACTACCTATCTTGACACAAAATTTGGTGACTCTTGACCAACAACTGTGAATCCTATAGGCGTTTCCAATTTCATGGAGCAGTAAGGATGGGGGCGGAAGGAGTGGGCGTGGCATCCAAATTTTTGATGCAGTATTTGTTATATCTTCATTACCTATCTTGACATAAAGTTTGGTGGCTCTAGCCCAAAAACTGTGAAAGCTATAGGCGTTTCCAATTTCAAGAAGTAGTAAGGATGGAGGCGGAAGGAGTGGGAGTGGCATTAAAAATTTTGAAGAATTTTTTTGGGGATCGTCATTTCCTATCTTGACACAAAATTTGGGGCGGAAGGAGTGGGCGTGGCATCCAAAATTTTTATGAATTTTTTTGGGGAACGTCATTACCTATCTTGACACAAAATTTGGTGGCTGTAGCCCATAAAATGTGAAAACTATAGGCGTTTCCAATTTTTAAGGAGAAGGTGGGGATGGGGGCGGAATCAGGGGCGGGCATCTAAAATGTTGATGCATTTTTTTGAGATCGTCATTATCTATCTTGACCAAAAATTTGGTGGCTCTAGCCCAAAAAATGTGAAAACTATAGGCGTTTCCAATTTCAAGGAGCAGAGAGGATGGGGGCGAAAGAAGTGGGCGTGGCTTCCAAAATTTCGATGCTATTTTTGGGCAACATCATTACCTTTCTTGACACAAAATTTGGTGGCTCTAGCCCAAAAAATGTGAAAACTATAGGCGTTTCCAATTTCATGGAGAAGGGGGGGGGGGGGGAATCAGGGGGCGTGGCATCAAAAATGTTGATGCATTTTTTTTGGGATCGTCATTATCTATCTTGACACAAAATTTGGTGGCTCCAGCCCAAAAAATGTGAAAACTATAGGCGTTTCCAATATCAAGGAGAAGGGGGGGATGGGGGCGGAATCAGGGGCGTGGCATCCAAAATGTTGATGCATTTTTTTGGGGATCGTCATTTTCTATCTTGACACAAAATTTGGTGGATTTAGCCCAAAAAATGTGAAATCTAAAGGCGTTTCAAATTTCTAGGAGCAGGCAGGATGGGGGCGGAAGGAGTGGGCGTGGCATCCAAAATTTTGATGCAGTTTTTTGGGGAGCATCATTACCTGTCTTGACTCAAAATTTGGTGGCTTTAGCCCAAAAAATGTGAAATCTAAAGGCGTTTCAAATTTCAAGGAGCAGGCAGGATGGGGGCGGAAGGAGTGGGCGTGGCATCCAAAATTTAAACTTGAATGTAAAAACTTAAGTATTATTTATAAATGGTAAAAAATTAAATTTTGTTACCATATAATAATATAATTTAATAATATTGCATACAATTATCGATATATCGATGTGATTCAAAAGCCACAGCAGACTGTGACGCTGATTTGACGCGTTTGTGTGAAAAATCGATAGCTATCGCTTAAACAAAACAATTGATGCAAAATTATTAAATATATAATATGTCATTTGATCAAGAACTATGTATATTATTGTAAATGATATGTAAATATGTTAGTTTATAAGACGTACTTTTACTCTATATGTTAATGTTAAGGGCAATTTGAACCGATCGATAAAATTGTTCAGTTTTTCAAATTGGGCAAAATTAAAAAAAGCAATTCCTTGTAATTATGAAAAATAAATATTTAAAGGCAACAGTCTTGAAAAAGACTTCTGAAATTAATACCGGGTACAGCAGACCGCTGCGTGTAAAAATATCCACGTTCGGCTGTAATATATGTACATACATACATATGTATATATGTAAATATACACTTTGGCACTGATCACAGTATTCACTCGCGATTATTTAATTTTATATTTTAAACGAGACAAATTATTACAATTTACGTTAGTTTAAGTAAAATACTTTATTTATTTTAAGAAAAATAGTAAAATAGTAAAAATTTTGCGCAATGATATCTTTCAATTTAAGCGTTCGCATCAAATTGACTAAAAATGTAAACATAGCGCAATATGCGCCAAAAGTAACATAGCAAAGAGCAATATGCGCCAAAAGTAACGGCTCTTACTCAATTCGAGTAATGCAAGTGCACTGCATTTCTATGTATTGGTGTGGTTAACATATGTTAACAGATTGAGTAACATAGCAAAGAGCTAATTGCGCAAAAAGTCGTAATTGGCTACGCTAAAAAATAATTCCCAATACAAGTAAATTGACTAAGGCCCAATTTTTCAATGTCCGATTAGTCAAACTATTCTCAGCAAGGTCAAATTTAAGTTTCTCAGTATTCGGTTAGCAGTTACCCTAGCGCAATCTGGTAAACACCTATACTGATATATAGTACCGATATAAATATCGATAGAATCATCTTAAAGCGAACAGCTGATTCTAGCAGTCACTAGCATTGTTTATTAGGTATATTTTTAAAAACCAAACGTTTAATGCTGGTTTAAGTCTTCTAGGTCCACAAGCACATGCGGCTTAGCAACTAAAAACTAGTGCTCATGAAAATCTTTTTTTTATGTATGTCAACATCTATCTTCCTACCAAATTTGGTGGCTCTAGCTTGAAAACTGTAAAAGATAGCTGAATTGAATTAAAGTGGGGGGCAAGGGTGGTCGTGGCATCCATGTCACCATCTATCTTCCTACCAAATTTGGTGGCTCTAGCTTGAAAACTGTAAAAGATAGCTGAATTGAATTAAAGTGGGGGGCAAAGGTGGTCGTGGCATCCATGTCACCATCTATCTTCCTACCAAATTTGGTGACTCTAGTTAAAGATACACGCCTTTTCGTTTTCCAAGCGGCGGGGGCTGAGGGTCGGCAGGAGTGGGCAGGGCATCCAAATGTTTGATGCAGTTTAATGGAAAACATCACTACCTATCTTGACACAAAATTTGGTGACTCTTGACCAACAACTGTGAATCCTATAGGCGTTTCCAATTTCATGGAGCAGTAAGGATGGGGGCGGAAGGAGTGGGCGTGGCATCCAAATTTTTGATGCAGTATTTGTTATATCTTCATTACCTATCTTGACATAAAGTTTGGTGGCTCTAGCCCAAAAACTGTGAAAGCTATAGGCGTTTCCAATTTCAAGAAGTAGTAAGGATGGAGGCGGAAGGAGTGGGAGTGGCATTAAAATTTTTGAAGAATTTTTTTGGGGATCGTCATTTCCTATCTTGACACAAAATTTGGTGACTCTAGACCAAAAACTATGAATCCTATAGGCGTTTCCAATTTCATGGAGCAGTAAGGATGGGGGCGGAAGGAGTGGGCGTGGCATCCAAAATTTTTATGAATTTTTTTGGGGAACGTCATTACCTATCTTGACACAATTTGGTGGCTGTAGCCCAAAAAATGTGAAACCTATAGGCGTTTCCAATTTTTAAGGAGAAGGTGGGTATGGTGGCGGAATCAGGGGCGGGCATCTAAAATGTTGATGCATTTTTTTGAGATCGTCATTATCTATCTTGACCAAAAATTTGGTGGCTCTAGCCCAAAAAATGTGAAATCTAAAGGCGTTTCAAATTTCTAGGAGCAGGCAGGATGGGGGCGGAAGGAGTGGGCGTGGCATCCAAAATTTTGATGCAGTTTTTTGGGGAGCATCATTACCTGTCTTGACTCAAAATTTGGTGGCTTTAGCCCAAAAATGTGAAATCTAAAGGCGTTTCAAATTTCAAGGAGCAGGCAGGATGGGGGCGGAAGGAGTGGGCGTGGCATCCAAAATTTAAACTTGAATGTAAAAACTTAAGTATTATTTATAAATGGTAAAAAATTAAATTTTGTTACCATATAATAATATAATTTAATAATATTGCATACAATTATCGATATATCGATGTGATTCAAAAGCCACAGCAGACTGTGACGCTGATTTGACGCGTTTGTGTGCAAAATCGATAGCTATCGCTTAAACAAAACAATTGATGCAAAATTATTAAATATATAATATGTCATTTGATCAAGAACTATGTATATTATTGTAAATGATATGTAAATATGTTAGTTTATAAGACGTACTTTTACTCTATATGTTAATGTTAAGGGCAATTTGAACCGATCGATAAAATTGTTCAGTTTTTCAAATTGGGCAAAATTAAAAAAAGCAATTCCTTGTAATTATGAAAAATAAATATTTAAAGGCAACAGTCTTGAAAAAGACTTCTGAAATTAATACCGGGTACAGCAGACCGCTGCGTGTAAAAATATCCACGTTCGGCTGTAATATATGTACATACATACATATGTATATATGTAAATATACACTTTGGCACTGATCACAGTATTCACTCGCGATTATTTAATTTTATATTTTAAACGAGACAAATTATTACAATTTACGTTAGTTTAAGTAAAATACTTTATTTATTTTAAGAAAAATAGTAAAATAGTAAAAATTTTGCGCAATGATATCTTTCAATTTAAGCGTTCGCATCAAATTGACTAAAAATGTAAACATAGCGCAATATGCGCCAAAAGTAACATAGCAAAGAGCAATATGCGCCAAAAGTAACGGCTCTTACTCAATTCGAGTAATGCAAGTGCACTGCATTTCTATGTATTGGTGTGGTTAACATATGTTAACAGATTGAGTAACATAGCAAAGAGCTAATTGCGCAAAAAGTCGTAATTGGCTACGCTAAAAAATAATTCCCAATACAAGTAAATTGACTAAGGCCCAATTTTTCAATGTCCGATTAGTCAAACTATTCTCAGCAAGGTCAAATTTAAGTTTCTCAGTATTCGGTTAGCAGTTACCCTAGCGCAATCTGGTAAACACCTATACTGATATATAGTACCGATATAAATATCGATAGAATCATCTTAAAGCGAACAGCTGATTCTAGCAGTCACTAGCATTGTTTATTAGGTATATTTTTAAAAACCAAACGTTTAATGCTGGTTTAAGTCTTCTAGGTCCACAAGCACATGCGGCTTAGCAACTAAAAACTAGTGCTCATGAAAATCTTTTTTATATGTATGTCAACATCTATCTTCCTACCAAATTTGGTGGCTCTAGCTTGAAAACTGTAAAAGATAGCTGAATTGAATTAAAGTGGGGGGCAAGGGTGGTCGTGGCATCCATGTCACCATCTATCTTCCTACCAAATTTGGTGGCTCTAGCTTGAAAACTGTAAAAGATAGCTGAATTGAATTAAAGTGGGGGGCAAAGGTGGTCGTGGCATCCATGTCACCATCTATCTTCCTACCAAATTTGGTGACTCTAGTTAAAGATACACGCCTTTTCGTTTTCCAAGCGGCGGGGGCTGAGGGTCGGCAGGAGTGGGCAGGGCATCCAAATGTTTGATGCAGTTTAATGGAAAACATCACTACCTATCTTGACACAAAATTTGGTGACTCTTGACCAACAACTGTGAATCCTATAGGCGTTTCCAATTTCATGGAGCAGTAAGGATGGGGGCGGAAGGAGTGGGCGTGGCATCCAAATTTTTGATGCAGTATTTGTTATATCTTCATTACCTATCTTGACATAAAGTTTGGTGGCTCTAGCCCAAAAACTGTGAAAGCTATAGGCGTTTCCAATTTCAAGAAGTAGTAAGGATGGAGGCGGAAGGAGTGGGAGTGGCATTAAAATTTTTGAAGAATTTTTTTGGGGATCGTCATTTCCTATCTTGACACAAAATTTGGTGACTCTAGACCAAAAACTATGAATCCTATAGGCGTTTCCAATTTCATGGAGCAGTAAGGATGGGGGCGGAAGGAGTGGGCGTGGCATCCAAAATTTTTATGAATTTTTTGGGGAACGTCATTACCTATCTTGACACAATTTGGTGGCTGTAGCCCAAAAAATGTGAAACCTATAGGCGTTTCCAATTTTTAAGGAGAAGGTGGGTATGGTGGCGGAATCAGGGGCGGGCATCTAAAATGTTGATGCATTTTTTGAGATCGTCATTATCTATCTTGACCAAAAATTTGGTGGCTCTAGCCCAAAAAATGTGAAAACTATAGGCGTTTCCAATTTCAAGGAGCAGAGAGGATGGGGGCGAAAGAAGTGGGCGTGGCTTCCAAAATTTCGATGCTATTTTTGGGCAACATCATTACCTTTCTTGACACAAAATTTGGTGGCTCTAGCCCAAAAATGTGAAAACTATAGGCGTTTCCAATTTCATGGAGAAGGGGGTGGGGGGGAATCAGGGGGCGTGGCATCAAAAATGTTGATGCATTTTTTTGGGGATCGTCAGTATCTATCTTGACACAAAATTTGGTGGCTCTAGCCCAAAAAATGTGAAAACTATAGGCGTTTCCAATATCAAGGAGAAGGGGGGGATGGGGGCGGAATCAGGGGCGTGGCATCCAAAATGTTGATGCATTTTTTTGGGGATCGTCATTTTCTATCTTGACACAAAATTTGGTGGATTTAGCCCAAAAAATGTGAAATCTAAAGGCGTTTCAAATTTCTAGGAGCAGGCAGGATGGGGGCGGAAGGAGTGGGCGTGGCATCCAAAATTTTGATGCAGTTTTTTCAGGGACGTGACTAGCTATATTAGTGCAAAATTTGGTAACTCTAGCTGCAGGAATGTGAGAAATATATGGTTTTATCGGTTTTCAGTTATCGAATTTATCGATTTCCCAGCCTCCTAGTAGGCGTGGCAACCCAATCTTGACACTATCTGTCTCGCCTATAGACAAACATATTTGCAAAGTTTCAAGTCTCTAGCTTTACGGGTGTCGAAAAAAGTTGCGTTCATACGGACAGACGGACAGACACCATGACGGACATTGCACAAAACCAATATACTATGAGACCTTCGGTATCAGAGTATAATTATACTTTCAGTATCAAAGTATAAAAAATAAATAAATTTGCCTTTTATACCCCAGTCGCGGGCCTGTGTTCTGAGGTACGGGCCCACACGAACACGAAGTCTTCCTTAACTGGCCCGGCGCGACCCGGCACGACTTGTTTTCATGGAGGCCCGGCCCGGCCCGAAATAAAAAACATAGTAATGTACATATTAAAACCATCTGCATTTGAAGATATGGATTAATTTGTTTTGAAATGCACTTCTTTTAAAAAACAAACTTAAAATTATGTATAAACTTAGTGCAGAGAAGTCAAAACGATGCTTATGGAAGAGCTTCTCCAACACAAATGCACAAAATACACTAATACAAGTAAAGCAGGTATCACTGAGAAAAATTGTATATGCATTTGAATGACAAGAAAAATGCAACAACAAAATCCCTTGAGATTTCATAGCGCAACAACAAAAATAGGAAAGCCCCGTTACTTTGCTGCTGAGCATAGGCAGCGAACAGACGAACAAAAAAAATTGTTCTTGTATTTCCCATTGCTTATGGGAAGAGCAGTTCATGTATACGCAAACTGGTCGCCTATACCAAAAAGCTGCTACAAGAACAAATGAGCTCGAAGAGCTATGGGCTTTGACATCTACGACTTAGTATGTATTAACCCTGCGTCTGACACCACATTCAAACCCCTTTCGTCCGACACCTGGTGTCTGGAAAAACCTATGTATTTACATAGGTGTATATGGGAAAAAGTACTGTATATGAAGACTCATATGTGAGGTTCAGGTACATATATATTTTTCGTTTCTTACCTTTCCATTGCTTCGAGCACATATTTAGCTACTATCACTGAGCATAGAATACATAGAGACCTTAAATCGACTGAAATCTTATTGCCGTCAAAATGTTAGAGTTCCGATCCAGGAAGAAGAAGAGTCGAAAACTTAACAGACAGAGCTGGCCGCGCAAAAGCGCAACGTCATTCTGTTTCTTGCTCTGCTGTAAGCAACACAACGGACTTGGACTGGAGCTGAAGTCGCGTGTATGTATGCGTGCATATGTGAGCGAGCATTTAGTCACACGGACACATGACATGTATGTGTTAGTGCCTTCTTGGCCGCTCTTCAATGATGAGAGAGCGAGACAGCAGCAATTGCAGATGCTTTTGTTTCAGTTGCTGTTCGTTTGCAGCAGCCCGACTAGTGTTTTGAGGGTAGAGAGCGCACCATCGAAATGCAAGTAACGGTAAAAATACATTTGAGTATACTTGCACTTGCGCTGGCTTCATTTTTTGGTGGGCTAGCTTTGCCGAGATTTTTGTGTTTTTGTTTTGTTTGCTCAGCACAGCATATACATGTGTGTGTGTGTACATGTATGAAAAGGCAGCACATTTTTATGTATGCGGTCGCAATTGTCTTGTTAGTTTTGACCTGCCTCAACTTTTAGAATTTTCAGCAATTTTATAACAAGTTGAGGATACGAATAAAATTTATATTATTATTATATTTTTTTTTATTAATTATTAAAATACATTTAAAACGTTAAGAGGTGCATAATTAATCATTTGTCTAATCATTATTTATATTTTATTTATACATATAATTATGTATTTTCGACCCTTGAAAGTAAATACATATTTGATGTCGATTGCCAATGTTCAAATTCAAAATTTGCGCGCATTTGTATCTGCCTACAAAAAGAGTTCTGAACACTCTTTCGGAATCTATGTGCATCTTTTGTATGTAAATACTCAAATAAAAAGTAGTTGTGTTGCAAAATTGTTTGCTAGTGTCATATAGTTAATATCTCGAAAGAGTATGTATGAACAGAGAGTGTATTTTTTAGGTTTTTGTAGGCAGATACAAATGCGCGCAAATTTTGAATTTGAACATTGGCAATCGACATCAAATATGTATTTACTTTCAAGGGTCGAAAATACATAATTATATGTATAAATAAAATATAAATAATGATTAGACAAATGATTAATTATGCACCTCTTAACGATTTAAATGTATTTTAATAATTAATAAAAAATAATATAATATAATAATATAAATTTTATTCGTATCCTCAACTTGTTATAAAATTGCTGAAAATTCTAAAAGTTGAGGCAGGTCAAAACTAACAAGACAATTGCGACGACGCATACATAAAAATGTTCTGTCTTTGCATACATGTACACACACACACATGTATATGCTGGGCTGAGCAAACGAAACAAAATCACAAAAATCTCGGCAAAGCTAGCCCACCAAAAAATGAAGCCAGCGCAAGTGCAAGTATACTCAAATGTATTTTTACCGTTACTTGCATTCCGATGGTGCGCTCTCTACCCTCAAAACACTAGTCGGGCTGCTGCAAACGAACAGCAACTGAAACAAAAGCATCTGCAATTGCTGCTGTCTCGCTCTCTCATCATTGAAGAGCGGCCAAGAAGGCACTAACACATACATGTCATGTGTCCGTGTGACTAACTGCTCGCTCACATATGCACGCATACATACACGCGACTTCAGCTCCAGCCCAAGTCCGTTGTGTTGCTTACAGCAGAGCAAGAAACAGAATGACGTTGCGCTTTTGCGCGTCCAGCTCTGTCTGTTAAGTTTTCGACTCTTCTTCTTCCTGGATCGGAACTCTAACATTTTGACGGCAATAAGATTTCAGTCGATTTAAGGTCTCTATGTATTCTATGCTCAGTGCTACTATCCTAGGTACAAAAATTTACTAATAACTTTGGAACGAAAAAAATTTGAGTTTTTGTTTACCTTTTTTTCACTTTATTATGAAGCAAATCAATACTGTTTGAACAAATGAATGGATTACAACGTGTACAATTTTCCTTGTAATGGATATTTTGTCTTGGAATCACATGCCCACCAAACCTTGATTCCATATTTAGCTGGTTTTGAAGGAATAAACTGGGTGAATTTAGTTCGGCCACGATATGGAAACAGTTGCCCGTCAATAGTTACGTTTTCATGCGGTTCATAATTTTTGGCGAGGTTTTCATTCAAAAAATTCCATATGTCGCGAATGGGGGCCGCTTTGTCGGTTGCTTGACGAAATGGACGCGTACGACCATCATCGAAACGCAGATATCGAATCAATGCAAGGAATCGTCTATACGACATAGCCACACGAAAGTTGGGCAAAGCATCTGAACGCCACAAGAGCGCTGATTCTTGCATATTATTTTTGGAAACACCACCAGCCAAAAGTATTCCATCGAGTTCAGTACTAGTCAAATCAACAAAAACTTTTGGCTTTGCGTCCGGGTTTTCTTCATTCCATTTGAATATCGTTTCTTTTCGATTATGATAATGAATGAAATATTCGGTGTTAAAAAACTCTTGAATACCTCAATCGGAACAGAAGTTTGAAGCTTTGGCCCAGCTCGGAATCGCATGATGTTGTGTTGACGTACACGACAGGGACTTGGCTGCTCTTTCTTCCATTCTGTGCCGTAGCTTCAGATTGCACGACTGGTGCAGGCTCTTCGCCTTCATCGTTTTCTTCGTCCTCGTCTTTCGTTCGGTTCGATAACCAAGTCGTTGTCGATATGTGATGCACCATCTGGCACGTAGTCATCATCTATATCATCTTCCTCGTCGCCTTCATCGTCCAATCCGAAAGCTTCTTCTACGTTTTCGGCATTTCGATCAAAATCTGTCACTAATGCGTTGCCAATCGCGTATAAAAATCAGTACACAGGCTTCTACTGCGTAAACGCGTAGTATAAACAAACTCGATTTTATCACTCATTATAACAAAATATTTGGCGCTCAAAAGCAATTGACTCTTCTGTTCAATGATCAATCGTCAAATGCGCTTTTGCTATGTGCGTACTCAAATGACGCGAACAAAGAGGAAAGAAACTATACTTTTTCCCATATAAACCTATGTAAATACACAGATCGATAGCCAATGAAATTTTAGGAGGATACCTGGAAGCTCAAATCGCTAAAGAAAATTTAAATATATTAAATTAACGTACTAAAATGAAAAAGGTCTGGCCAGACCTTGGTGTCGGGCGGACGGTTAATTAAACAAATCTGCAACACTGGTGGTTGTATAAATAGAAGTCCTAACTGCTCCTATTTACAGGGGAGGTCATAAGTATTTACACAACACTTAAAGTTAAATCTACTCATAGCTTGAACTTTCTTCCTGTGAAGTATGGTACCAATGAAACAGTCATTTAAAATCCATTTAAATGATAGAATACTTTCCTTAACCCATTATATACTCATTGAAATTTAAGATTTGTAAAAGTCTCATTTTGAAACGTTTTTTGATGCAAATACTTTTTCCAAACAATTCTTAATTTATTTCAAAAATCTCTTCATTTGTAAATATATTTTATGATTTTTTCAAAATTGCTAGAAATGAATATTTTTTATTAAAAGCTAATAAAAATGGTTTGTGGTTTCTTGTCGGGCTTTTTCGGGCCTTACCGGGCCGGCCTTTTCGCTGAGGCCCGAGCCCGCACGAAGCCCGCACGAAACTCTATTTTGAGGCCCGGGCCCGTTCCGGGCCTGTGCAAGCCCGCGGGCCACGAAAAACAGCCCGGCCAGCGCCCACCTCGAACCCGAACCCATCAAATGGGTAAAAGGGGTATAATGGTTTTGTGCAAATGTATGTATGTAACAGGCAGAAGGAAGCATCTCCGACACTATAAAGTATATATATTCTTGATCAGCATCAACAGCCGAGTCTATATAGCTAGATTTTGATCATAAGCTCATCTAAGTCCTAGGCAGTACAAATTTGTTTCGATTTTCGATAACTATTTCCGTTTCCGATATACACATGTGATCGATAACATAAAAATATCGAGTATCGAAAATCTGAAACACGTTTTAGAAACTTGATACAAAACAATGAAAATTTGCGAAAATTTCATCGAAATCGGTTGAGAAACATCAGAGATATCGAAGATTGAAGTTTAGTCACAGATGCATACAGACAATGACTGTACGCGTTAAGTATAGGGTTCGGGGTATCTCCTAGTCGGGAAATCTCGACTAGAGCCTTCTTACTTGTTCTGATTGTTTTTCCTTGGAGAACTTATGGTACATATGTAGGGAAGAGTTTTTTCTTTCAAAATCTCAATTTTTACCAATAATGTTAGAGATGGATAAAATAAATTTTAACTATAAATTAGCCACATTCAATGAAGAAAATTTTTGTTTTTTGCATGGCAGAACAATGTCTGCCCGGGTCATCTAGTTTTCCATAAATTAGATAGCAAAATATCTTTACAGAGCTCCAAAAGATCTGCCACGTGCCTAGTATTATGCGTCTCACTATTTTTGCACAATTTAAGCAAATTATTGACATTTTCCATTGCACCCGAAGGTGTGACATTGACATCGGTGTCTTCTAGGTCATCTGAAGCCACATCTTCGCCACTGACGAAATACCTATTCAATTACAAAATCAATATGTTGCGTTAACTTAATCAAAAAAAAAAAAAAAAGGGGTAACACTTTTCAAGGGTCAGAAATATTCCATTTGGACCGGGGCAACTGTTTGCTATTTAAATGTTTACAAAAGTGACATTGCAGTAACAAGCATCAGAGTCAGACAGCGTTGTCGACTTTGATGACCACATCTTACTGTAATCAATGCTTATCAGTATTTTCATGTTCAATTTTTTTTCTATTCATAAATATGTATGTAAATGGCAGCTCAAAGTTCCAAACTGTACTTTTTGTGTGTTTATTGTGTCAGTTTTAAATGCTTATCATAATGAAATATTACTTTTAAACCAAAACAAACTGCGAAATTTGGAACACCGAAGCTATTATTCCCTTGTAGAGATTAAAAGACTTTGATGCAAACAACAAATTGAACCAATGTTTTAACTGTTGTTTTTTTTAATGCTTTCATTTATTTATTTATTTATTTTTTTAATCCTTAAAACTATTTGAATGTTTAGAAAAAAGACCTAAAATTAAAGACATTATTGACAGCATTTTTTAGGTTATAAAAAACGATAAAAGTATTTTCTTTATATTTTATTTTATTCTAAAACAATACAAACGAAAAACAAAGCTTATGTTAAATACAAAGCAAAAAGGTTTTAAAAAAATTGTACAATGAGTATTTAAATTTTATGCATCTTCCATTTAAAAAACAGCTTGTACAAGGTGTTTAATTTTCAATCAAAATAAAACAATCACATTCTAGCACTTAAGCCTGCAAACAGTGAATGCGCTTAAGTAAATCGTAAAAGTCAGATATATAAATTTATGGTTATATGTGCTTTTTGGAGAACAGATGCTAGCTTTTGTAACAAAGTTTAATGCCTTCGGTTAAAGTGTATAAGACGAAAAACTGTCCTCGGTAGTTGAGCAGTGATTTGACAAAAAAATAATCTTTTGTACTTTTGTACAAACAATAAATAACTGTATACACTATTTAATTGTTTATATATAAAAATCTTTTAATATATGAACAGCTTGATGAAAAACAAGTTGCAATATGTATTTCCTTTTAGTTATACACTGATCCCATGAAACAGATAAAAGGGTATAATGGTTTTCTGCAAAAGTATATACAGGCAGAAGATAGCAATCTCCGATCCTTGAAAATCTACAAACTCTAGCTCCTATAGTCTCAGAGATCGACGCGTTCTTACATACGAAGGGACAGACGGTCAGACTGAGGAACAGAGAAAATAGGTAGATGGACACGGCCAAATCGACTCGCCTGTTGATGCTGATCAATATAAATGCTATTTTGGGTTGAAAATGCTTCCTTCTTATACTGCCTAGGGCTCATGTGGGCTTGTGTTCCAAATCCACCAAATGTTGTGACTCTAGCTTTAAAGATTTGGATTCCACGCCCGCCTCTGTTGCTCACCTTTTAAAATCTGAAATTCAGTTATCTTTCACAGTTTTTAAGCTAGAGTCACCCTATTTGGTAACAAGATAGCTCGCCCGTTCCTGCCGCCACTCATTTCCCATTGCAAGCAGACTACTTACCATCCCTTCTTTTACTGGCATCAGAGTATTGCGCAGTCGGTTGCGTCCGATTCTATAGATTATTACTTACGTTTTTGTTGTTAAATGGAAGGGTCCTATTGTTTTTAATTTTACTTTTTCGAAGCTGTATCTATCTTTACAGACTTTGTACGAATATGTAAAATAACGTTAGCAGTCAGGGATTAAAAGCAAATGTGCAGGCAAACATTCTTCTTAATATAATACACAAGTTTCCTACATTATTTAAAATAGAGTCGACAAATTTGTTGGATAGATTTCAGGTTACGCCGGCCTCAGGCCTAAATTAAAATACACAAGTTTCCCACATTATTTAAACTAACGTCATACAATTTTTTGAATTTTAGGTTACGCCGTCCCCAGGCCCAAAATTGTTTTAAGCTACATCAAAGCTAATTACTAGCTACTTTCTTTAAAAAGAAAACAAAGTTAAAACCACCGGCTTGTAAATTGAAAAAAATTTGTTGGCAAGATGTTTGGCAATGTTTCCAAAAGATGTGCATCAAACATTCTTTGAGCGCAGCGAACACAGACTCCTCTAAACCTAGGTTAATACTGGTATCAGAGTATTCCGCAGTCGGTTATCTGTGGTTGGATTTGCACATTTTTTTAACTAGTGTCACCAAATTTATAGATAGATGGCCACAGCTACCAAAGGACTGCATCAAAAATTTGGATGCGACGCCCCCAACCTTTGCCCCACTTTCCCACTCTTAATGACGGTAATGCGTGTATCGTTCAGAGTTTTTGAGCTAGAGTCACAAAATTTAGTATCAAAATAGCTGGTGGGATTCCCCAAACTGACTAAATTTGCTGATGACAGATCACAAATGATATCGATCATATGTGTATATCGGAGTCGGGAAGAGTTGTTTAGGACTTATAATGTTCAAAATCTGAAGTCTCTAGCTCTTATAGTCTCAGAGATCGACGCGTTCATACATACAGACGGACGGACAGACGAACATGGCTATATCGAATCGGCTGTTGGTGCTGATCAAGAATATATATATGCTTTATGGAACAGAGATGCTTCCTTCTGCCTGTTACATATATTTGCACTAAACCATTACACACTTTTTACCCATTTCATGATTTCATCGTATACAAAATTTATAAAAGTGCCGTACATTCAAATAAGAAAGCAAAATCTAAGGCAGACTCCCTATTTGATAATGAAATAAATCAAAAAGTATGTAGTGTATGTATATAGTGATAGTGATAATCTATAGCTTGAACAATAGTTTTGTACAAATGGAAATTTTTTTTTAAATAAACATAGCTCGCTGAGTTTGAATTTCTAATCAGTATGTGCAAAGCGCACTTTGACTCAGACAATTATTAGTTTTCGTGGCTGATCGTTGCCAATTTAAAGGGCTTGCAAGTGCTGATAGACACTCAGTTCTAGGCATTCAGTGGTGTTGAAAAGATCTACTTGCAAATATAAAACTTTTAAAATGGGCAAATTTGTGCTGATTTTCCTTCTGTGCGCTTTCGTAGCTGTAAGTCGAAATATGATGTATACAAATTTTGAGATTGCTTTGAGTTTTGTTTTTAACAGATGTGCAGTGCCGATGAAGTCAAGAAAGATTCGACTGCATTCGACGAACTGCAGGTCAGCATTGAAGCCCGCTTGAAGGAAGTTAAGGAGTATTTTGACAAGCACGTAGATGAGGCCAAGGTTAAGGAGTTTGTCGAGAAATTCGCCGAACATGGCAAAACGTTCTTTTCTCAAACACAAGCAGACCTTCAGAGTTTGAGCGAGAAGAAACCTTAAATAATACAACAAATCGTCTTTTTCAACAAAGACCTGCACGAGCAGCATGTACAATTGGAACTAATCGCATGAGTTTTAACTGAAATATATAACTCTGTGTTGGTCTTGTATGAACAAAATATTATAAAACAAAAAATTAAACACATTTATTCAAAACAATTAAACTCGGCATAAAGCTAACCCCTCGTGATGATAAGACTTTATATATATAAATGGGAAATATGTGGAAATTTATAAAACAAAAATTTACTAAACCAGTCGTCTTTTTACATGCTTTTATTTAACTTGACTTGTCTGTTTGTTTTTTTGTACCGGATTCTTGTGATCAAAATTTCACCAACTTCCCGACTAGCTAGAGTTCTGCAATTTCCACAAAATATGTGTTTCAGATGACAATACATTTTTTTAAAATTTTCGGCACGATAAAATATTTAATACCATGTAAAAACCACGAAAAACAGTTTTCCCTCTTGCTTAACTTACTAATTTGACTCCCAAAATTTACAAGCTCTTGTGGCATGGAGGGAAGACGGCCGCTTCCAAAGCCGAAGGTCGTGGGTTCGAACCCCGACCAAGACATTCTTTTTTCATATATTTTTTTTGTTTTATTATTTAAACTTTTTTACATGCTTTTATTTAACTTGACTAAGCTAACCATTGAATGCAAGAAAGCGAATAAAAGCATGTCTTCAAAATTTTTTTTGATTTTTCTTGTTTACATGCTTTTATTTAACTTGACTTATCTGTTTGTTTGTTTGTTTGTTTGTTTGTTTGTACCGGATTCTTGTAATCAAAATTTCACCAAGTTCCCGACTAGCTAGAGCTATGCAATTTCCACCAAAGATGTGTTTCAGATGACAATACAGGTAACCCTCCTACAACGCGGGGGTTAGGTTCCTAAGAATTGCCGCGTTGTAAGAAATCGCGTTGTAGGAGATATGAACTCCATACAAAAATCAGAGTTTGGTTCCAAACTGAAAAATTGGATTTTTTTCGTATATATATTCATACCAAATATATTTTTTTTTATTCCCCGAACCCATGAAATGGGTAAAAGGGGTATAATGTTTTTGTGCAAAAGTATGTAACAGGCAGAAGGAAGCATCTCCGACCCTATAAAGTATATATATTCTTGATCAGCATCAACAGCCGAGTCGATATAGCCATTTCCGTCTGTCCGTCCGTCTGTATGTATGAACGCGTAGATCTCAGAGACTATAAGAGCTAGAGACTTCAGATTTTTAACATAAGCTCATCTAAGTTATAGGCAGTACAAGTTTTTTTTTTCCGATTTTCGATAACTATTTCCGTTTTAATTATACACATGGAATCGATTACAAAAATTTCTCGAATTTGGAAAATGTAACGACATAACTTTTCTGAAAATTTCATAGAAATCGGTTAAGAATCACCAGAGATATCGAAGATTGATGTTTAGTCACAGATGCATACAGACAATGACTGTACGCGTTATGTACAGGGTTCGGGGTATCTCCTAGTCGGGAAATCTCGACTAGAGCCTTCTTACTTGTTTTTTATTTATCTTTGACAACATATTATGTAATTTGATAACACTTCATTTATTTTATCAAAACTAAACAAAACAAAAATAAAATTTCAGTTTTACGTTACATACTCAAGTTGAGAGAAATAATAAATTAAAACGAAAATAGAACCTTAATTTTCTTAATTGTCGTCGGCGTTCAATTATACTCAGGGGAGTAAGTGCATTAGTAAAAATCGCGTTGTAGGAGGCGCGTTGTAAGAAAATTACCGCATTTTGGGAACCGCGTTGGAGCGAAAACGCGTTATAGAAAACCGCGTTGTAGGAGGGTTACCTGTACATGTTTTCAAAGTTTTCGACAGGATAAAATATTTAATACCATGTAAAAACCACGAAAAACAGTTTTTCCTTTTGCTTAACTTACTAATTTGACTCCCAAAATTTACAAGCTCTTGTGGCATGGAGGGAAGACTGCCGCTTCAAAAGCCGAAGGTCGTGGGTTCGAACCCCGTCCGAGACATTCTTTTTTTATGTTTATTTTTTTTTATTAATTAAACTTTTTTACATGCTTTTATTTAACTTGACTAAACTAAACATTGAATGCAAGAAAGCGTATAAAAGCATGTCTTCAAAATTTTTTTATGATTTTACTTGTCTATACATACATATAGCTCACCTTATAGAAATTTCATGATTTGATCGATTTTCAGTTGTCAATTTAAACGATTTACTTATCCTCCCAATAGCCTTAGCATCCCAATCTTGATACTTGTCGGTCCCACCCATAAACAAACATTTTTGCAAAGTTGCGTTCATTCGGCCGGACACCATGAGGAACACGGTACAAAAGCGAACATTCATGTATTCAGTCAAAGCGAAATTGGAGTGTTCGTTGTGGATCACGACACGAAAAAATAACTCTTTGAAATTGTCGAAGTTGGATATCAAATTCTAAGTCGATTGTAAAAAACTCAAAGATAAATTCACTAAAAATGTGAATAAATTTTTATCAATATATGTATATGAAATCCCTTGATAATACAATGTATGTAAGCTACGCCTATTGGGGGCTGGAAAATTGGTATCAGATTGAAACATCGAGTTGCCAATCAATAAAAACTTACATATTTCCCACAACTTAGCAGTAAATACCACCAATTGTGGCTTGAAAATAGCTGAACTTCATCAAAAATTTAAATGTACAGCCACACCTACCGCCCTCAGACCACCGCCCTTTTAAAACGGGAATGCCTGTTTCTTTCACAGTTTAAAGCTAAAGTCACCACATTTGGTATAAAGAAGTCACATCTTCCAAAGATTTGCAGCAAGAGTTTAGTTGCGACAAAGCAAGAAGATACATACCTGTTACATATATTTGCACAAAATTAGTTCTATACTTTTCACATGGGATTAGTGTTAAAAAGATCATATAAAGTTGTTTGCTTTTTCTCACGTCAAAGTTTTAAATAAATAAGCCTTGAGTGTATTCGTTCAGTTGCATGTCACGTGCTCTGTTTCTATTGGTAAGTTTGATAACATAGCTTGTTGTATGATTGAACATAAAGCATACCCCCTGTACATAAATATACATATGTATGTAAATATGTATGAACATAGAAGCTGCCATAAAAACCCAACGACGACGCCTACGGAGGTATCTTTGCGTACTAGTTGCCAGCAGTCCATTTAGTACTCAACGCTGTGTTCATCTGTGTAGAGCATTATTCTTTAACAAAGAAAATCAAAATGACCAAAATCGCTGTTGTGATTCTAATAGTAGCTCTGGTTGCTGTAAGTTATACTATAAACAAGGTGCACACGTCACTTGTGCGTATTTGTGATAAAATGTTTGCCCTCACAGATCTGCAACGGAAGTCGTCTTCCACGTGAAGCACCAGCCGCACAACCCAATGTGCCAGATGAGTTTAAGCCACTTTTGGATGCGGCAAACAAGTTTTTCAGCGAGGAGAATTTCACAGTAAATAGCGTGGCTGTAGATGTAGTCAGTGTTTAATTGCTTTCATTTCAACCGCAGAAATTTAAGGATACAAGCGCAAAGATTCAGAAAGAATCTCGGGAACTTGGCGAGAAGGCAAGCGGTATGGTCAGTGATTGGCTAAAAAAACTGGGAGACATTCTGGAGGAGAAGCAAAAGCCAGCTGCATAAAAAACACAAACAGAAAATGATGCTAAATAAATATTGTTAAGAACTTTGCAAAACAATTTCTGGATTCTCATCTTGGCTGTTTTAGCCTTGATCCTTGCAGACTGGGTGTCCCAGCTGAAGCCTCTTTTGCAGGTATTTTTATACTTTGATACCGAAGGTCCCAAAGTATATTGGTTTTGTGCAATGTCCGTTATGGTGTCTGTCCGTCTGTCTGTCCGTCCGTCTGTCAGTATGAACGCAACTTTTTTCGACACCCGTAACGGTAGAGACTTGAAACTTTGCAATTATGTTTGTCTATAGGCGAGACAGATAAAAGTTTCAAGATTGGGTTGCCACGCCTACTAGGAGGCTGGGAAATCGATAAATTCGATAACTGAAAACCGATAAAACCAAATATTTCTCAGATTCTTACAGATAGAATTACCAAAATTTGGACGTAGATAGCTAGGCATGTCCCTGAAAAAACTGCATCAAAATTTGGGATGCCATGCCCACTCCTTCCGCCCCCATCCTCCCTGCTCCTTGAAATTGGAAACGCCTATAGAAGATCTGCATAAAAAATGCCGCCCACCATTTAAAATCGGAAATTTCGATATCTCTTACAGTTTTTAAGCTAGAGCTCGTAAATTCGATAGAAAGATAGAAGGCAACATCTACCAAAGATGTGCATCATCTTCCCCAATTTTTGTGCTGAAGTCACAAAATTTGGTAACATGATAGCTGGCGATGTTTACCACATGGGCCACTCCCTTCGCCCCTGTATTCCCCCTTATCAACCGTTCTTTTACTGGTATCAAAGTATTCCGCAGTCGGTTGCGTCCGACTGCAACGTTTTTACTAGTTTTTTTTTTGCTGATGCCTTGGGTGGGAGGGTAGCTTGCACTTCATATTAACTTTGTTTAATTGATCAGCTAAATGCAAGAAACTTAGATATGATGTCCACATATTATGCTTACTAATATTTTAAAAATATGGAAGGGCATTTTATATAACTTACTACACTTATGTGTTAGTAATTATATTGACTAGGTGTGAATAATTCGATGAAGGGTATTTAAGGTGTGCGCAGCTTGTGCGCCTCAGCCACAGCACCAGCACATGTGTCTGTGCTTGTCTTGTTGCGTTTTGCCTATTGCTTTGCTTGCTGGTGCGTAACGCAGGAGGATAGTATAGACTTCTTATTTTTTTGATGTGACAAATTTTATTTATAATATTAATCAATCTTCCGCGTGTTGTGTTTGATCCTAAGTGGTTGGTCAAAGGATTGACATGATTGAACAGTCGATTGTCATAATGACTAGTATGTCTATTAATTTGCTTCATAACAGTTGGCAAATTAAAGTCATTGTGCAGTGTGAAATTGCTCGCATAGTATGGAGCCCCAGAGATGTGTCGTAGCATTTTATTCTGAAGGACTTGCACCGCTTTAATCCAAGATTTAGCAGCAGTGCCCAAAAACTGTATCTCATATGTCCATGTTGGCATGATTATGCTTTTGTATATTAAAAGCTTATTGCTCATGCTAAGTTTGCTTGACTTCTTTAGCATCCAGTTAAGTTTTTTCCTTTTGGATCTACATTTTGCTGTCATAATTTGGATGTGTTTGCGCCAGGCTAGCTTCCTGTCTAGGTATATGCCAAGGTAGCGAACGTGGTTCTCCTGAGGTATTACCGTGTTGTTAAGTTGAATCAAAGGACAAATATCCTTTCTGAGTGTAAATGTACAATGTTGCGATTTGCCTCCATTGACGCAAATGTTAGCCCAGGTACTAAAACTATTTAAGAAACTCTGTGTAAGGGTTGCTGCAGTACTAACGCTAGATGAGAAACAAGAAACACAGTGTCATCAGCATATGTAGCAAGCAATGTACCCTCATCTACTGGAACAGGAAAATCTGCAGTGTATAATGTATACAAGAATGGACCAAGGACACTACCCTAAGGAACACCCGCTCTAATGGGGCGGACATTTGATTGTTCTCCTCTAACTTCAACCACAAATGAGCGGTTAGACAGATAAGATTTAAGAAGTAAATAATGTGTAAATGGCAAAAGAGATTTAAGTTTATACAATAATCCATTATGCCAAACAAGATCAAATGCCAAGAATACCGCAGAGCTATATTGCTTATTTTCTAAAGCTTCAAGGACATGTTGTATTACTCTATGAACTTGTTCTGGGGTCTCATGATTATGTCGAAAGCCAAATTGGTGATCAGGAATTGCGTTCTGGACAGAATCAATCTTAAATAATCTTCCTAGAAATATTCTTTCAAAAATGTTTGAGAAAGTAGGGAGAAGACTAATGGGTTGATATGACTCAAAAAGGTTTTCTGTTTTTCCAGGTTTAGGTAACATTGTTATAACAGCTCTTTTCCACATAGTTGGAAAATATTGGTTACGAAGCATGGAGTTGAAAAGACGAACCAAAAACATCACTCCCTTCATTGGCAGAGCCTTAGCAACTTTTCCGTCTATACAATCATAGCCAGGGGATTTAGTGATTTTAAGTTTGCGAATCTGCAAGCAGACTTCCATAGGGGCAATAGATCTGATAGGTTGAATTGGATCAAGATCAGTATTTAAAAAGGCTTCAGTTTCTTGTACTTGGATAGGTGATGCCAATTCATCTGCAAAAGCTGATGAAATTTCTGCATCTGATCGACACCACGTATTGTTGGACCGTTTTATAGGGATTCGTCTTAGTGGTTGTCGCTTGATACGACTCGTTGCTTTCCATAAATTGAAACCATGATTTCCATTTGGTCCGGCTATAGGGAGCATGTCTTCAAAGTATTGGTTCTTAGTGTTAATTAGTAGTTGTCTTAGCTCACTGGCAGCCCATCGGAAATTCCGAAGATCAATTGGACTACGGCGACAATTATCTTAAGATGATCTCTTAAGTCTTACCATATATAAAATATCAGGTTTTAGAAAAGGTTGACCAAGCATTGAGTATTCTGCAGCACACTTAATATTACGTAGAAACAATTCTGCAGCATCATCTACATCAGCAGGAGAATTTAGTTCCATGTTCAAGTTGATAAGTTGCTCCAGTCTTTGACGGAATCTAGTGATGTTTGCTTTGCGCGGAAGAAGATGTCTTTTAGTAGATGTTAAATTTGCAGCCACTTTGAATTCTATGACTAAAGCAGGGGTGTCCACAGCGTGCCCATTTGCCCGAAGTCAGTGTTGGGAGCGTAAAAATTAGCTCAGTCGCAAGCGCGCTGTCAACAAAGCAGGTTGATGTCGCTTTGCGTCGCATTTTGCATTTGCGTAATTATGATACACGCAGAAAAAAATTATGATATACTTATCGCCTTCGCTTACAGATGAAGGCATAAGTTCAGGGCATGTTATTCGCAACTATTTTAAGCTTTAACGCACACACTAGCTAACACCTAAGTTTGGGTAACCATGTATTATTTTGACTATATCATAATTTTTCATAGCGTGCAATAATAACGCCACTTTTCGTTTCGCGCAGTGTAAAGCACACCAATACACTGACACATGCATGCCTCGCTTACGTTGGACATGCCTGGACTAAAGGAACGTGATTAGAATTAAGTTCAAGCCGCTTTGATATATTCAGAATATTTGACCGAATTCCCGCATATACGGCAAAGTCAATTGCAGTAGGTCTATAGTTACGGTACGAGAAATGAGTGGGACCACCTGTAGCAAGCACTTGAAGATGAGAGTTTGTTATGCAATCCGCATGGGCAGTCCCATGAGGTGTGTTCATTGCTGCACCCCATAGATTATGTTTCGCATTCCAATCTCCTGCAATCAAGAATTTTGGGCCAAGTATTTCAAAGATACATTTAAAGTCTTCTAATGTCCAAACAAAACGTGGAGGACAGTAAATTGCATCTAAAACAATTTCGCCTTGGTCACTTGAGACTTTAACAGAAACACACTGAGCGCAGTGCCAACTTAAAGATGTTATTAAATGATGTTTTAATGATGATCTTATAATCACTGCCGCACCACCACGCATGCGATCTAAAGGATGATTTGCAAAGTGTATGTCATAGCCAAGTAACCTGTAATATGATCTTGAGCAAACATGGGTTTCGCAGACCAACATCACATCAATAAGATGGTGATGAATAAATAAGGCTACTGGCATTCCACACACCAATGCGTAGTCCTATTTGACTCATTTTGTAGCATGAGTGGCGGAAACAAGCTCATCATTGACAACACAGTCTCACTGAGTTTGTCAAACTTAGTTAACAAATTGTCAAATTGATGTTGTAAAGTTTGATATTGCATCAATTGTGGTTCTCGATCTTGTTGTTGATGTTGTTCATGTGGTTGTTGATGTTGTAGTTGATGACGTTGTTGTTGATGTTGTTGTTGATTATTTGTTGTTGATGTTGTTGTTGAGGTTGTTGTTGATGTTGCTTATGTTGTTCCTGTGGTTGTTTGTGTTGTAGTTGCAATTTTTGTGTATTTTGTATTTGTTGTTTTGGAAATTTATATTGTTCAATCGAATTCCGATTCTTATATAGTGGTTGTTGATGGGTGGGTCGCTTTTGAAACTTTTGAACTTTATGTTGTTGTTGTTGATGTTTTTTCTTTTGAATATTTTTGCGTCTTTGTAATTTTTGGTTATGATTTTGTTGGGGAAGCTGAGGTAGGACAAATTGCAAAGTAGGTATATTATCTTCAGGCTTTTTCAATTGTTTATGTGTGGGAAGAAGATGTCGTTTCATAACGCAACGAATTGGTCATTTGGTGAAGTTGGATTCCAGAAGCTTTTCTAATAGGTTGGTTTTCAAGAATTCGTTATTTAGATATGTAGGGCAACCCTTTCAGTTAGCAGGATGGTCGCCTCCACAATTAGTGCACTTGGGCGCAATATCAACTTGTTTTTTTGCAACTTTTTGTTGAATGTGATAAGCCGCACTTAACACCCCTATTGCTTTTTTGGCAATATTTCATTGTGTGACCAAAGTTATGACAACGATGACACTGAGAGATTATACAATTTTGGTAGGGGTATTCAATAGATATTCGAACCTGAGATAAAAACTGAACGTTGTAAATATCTTTGTTATTTGCATCTGGTTCTAGTTCAAGGAAGCAGATGATTGTTTTTTGATTAGTGGAGCGATTCACAATATTGTGAATAACACGTACAGAGTGTCCAAGCTTTGCAAGTTCGTCTCGCACACTTTCAACTTTCTGGAGTGATGGGTGTAAACCTTTTACAACCACTCGAAAGCCGCGCTGCTCCTTTGGCTGGTATGAATGAAAAGGAATTCCTTTTTCAGAAAACAGCCTCTGTATAGCTCGGTATGAATCAATATTGGAAGGCATAATTCTTACAGAATTACCACCATTGCACTTGATTGTAAAAGAGTTACAATTAGTAACATCCTTCAGTCAATCTAAAAGACCGCCAAAGTCAGTAATACCCTCAGCAATAATTGGTGGCGGCTTGCAGATTTTTGGGGAAGCACTTGTTCCTTGAACAGGTATACAATTTTGTGTTTTAGCACTGGCTTTGTAATATTTTGTTAGGTGTTTTTCTTGTTTGTTTCTTGTATCCGAATCACTTTCCATGTCGCTATCAGTAAGAAATGCTTGTAGTTCTCTGACTTTCATATCATCATGACAGCCTTGGAAGAAGTAGATGGTATGGTATCTAGGATAGATTTGACAGAGTTGAGTTTTCGCTTTTTGGCTTTACAAATATTCTCTGAAGTTAAGCTGTCGGCTTTCATAGAATCCGATCGCAAACTATAACCATTAAGTAGGTATACGTAGAGGAGTCAAATCGCGTTTTCCCAACTGCCGAAAAAATGCGTTGTGGAGGAGCCATCATCATTCGGCTGCTGAAAGCATCGAGCCGAACGCAAATTTTGCAGACCATTTGCGTAGCTTAAAGAAGTGCAAGTCAATCATGAGCCGGCACTTGTCTCGGTACAAACGGAGTGCCAGCAATTTGCTGTGTATACGTCTGTATGTCAGCGACGTGATCGCCGTTAGGTGTATATATGAGTGTATGTATGTTTCTGTATGCTGTTTGCTCTGAGCTGCTGTATATTGTGCAAGGGGGATAGCAGCAGCAGAGAGCGAACAACAACAACACATGTGCATTTTTTCTGTATTTGGTGGCTCCGAGCTCAACTGAAGCAAAAATCATTAGGGCAATGTATACCTAAATTCACATATATATGTGTGTGTGTATGTGCGCATGCATATTTTTTCAGTTTTTGGTGGCTCTCAAGTGATTTGGCATTTTGTTACTTTTCTAGCAACGCATATCAATGTGTGTGTGCATGTGTATGTTCATGTGCAGCACATTTGAATGTATGCGTAGCAATTGCCTTGGCTATTCTTGACCTGTCTCAATTTGTATGATCTTTTAGCAATTTTATTAAGAGTAAGGATAGCTATAAAATTAATGTTATTAAATGATAATTTTTTATTTATTTTTAAAATGCATCTATATCATTAAGATGCATTGTCCATAGTTCATAATATGTCAAATATAAATTTATATATTTTAATAAATGTATATAATTATGTACTCTTGTATTGACCCTTAAAATTCATAATTTCATACATAATAAATGCCGACAGCCAATATTTAAAATTTAAATTTGGCGCGCATTTGTATCTGCCTACAAAAGAGTATTCAGAACTGTATTTCTGTTGAGATCGCTGGAACTTGTGTGCGTTTATTGAGTAGAGAAAAGGTTTTTTGTTGGCACGCGGTTGACGCGAGCCTGAGTTGTTCTTCCAGTTGCCGACACATGAACCATTTATACTCTTTCGGAAGATTTGTGCATATTTTATATGTAAATGAGCAACTGCATGGTAGTTGTGTTGCAAAATTGTTTGCTGGTGTCATATAGCTAATATCTCGAAAGAGTATGTATGACCAGAAAGTGCAAAAACAGAAATTGCCTGTGTTTTGTAGGCAGATACAAATGCGCGCCAAATTTAAATTTTAAATATTGGCTGTCGGCATTTAATATAGATTTAATTATGATTTGTTAGTGTCAGGAGAACACATAAATATATAATATATAATTATATACATATATGTATTAAAATATATAAATTATTATTAGTCATATTATGAACTATGGACAATGCATCTTTATGATTAAGATGAATTTTAAAAATTATTAAAAAATTATAAATTAATGACATTATTTTTATAGCTATCCTTACTTTTTATAAAAATGTTCAAAATCATATAAATTGATGCAGGTCAAGAATAGCCAAGGCAATTGCTACGCATACATTCAAATGCGCAGCACATGAACATACACATGCACACACACATTGATATGCGTTGCTAGAAAAGTAACAAAATCCCAAATCACTTGAGAGCCACCAAAAAATGAACAAATATGCATATATATGTGTATTTAGGTATACATTCGACCTAATGATTTTTGCTTCATATGAGCTCGGAGCCACCAAACATGCACATTTGTTGTTGTTGTTCGCTTTCTGCTGCTGCTATCCCCCTTCCACAGTATACAGCCGCTCAGAGCAAACAGCATACAGAAACATACATACATATATATACACCAAACGGCGATCTTGTCGCTGACATACAGACGTATACACAGCTAATTGCTGGCACTCCGTCTGAACCAAGTCAAGCGCCGGCTCATGAATGACTTGCACTTTCTTAGCTACGCAAAGGGTCTGCAAAATTTGCGAACAGCTCGCTGCTTTCAGCAGCCGAATGCTGGTGGCCCCTCCGCAACGCATTTTTTCAGCAGTTGGGAAAACGCGATTTGACTCCTCTATGTATACCTGCTTAATGCTTATAGAGTACGTGTTATTTTGTGCTGCTTGCCGCGGCAGAGGGCCTATGCACGCGTGTATACGAATTTCGACTTATGCCAACGTCTGCCATAGACTAACTAAATAACAAGACTGGAAATAAGCACTGCTCTGTTATGTTAACTAACATTCTGCGTGGTCGGAGTGCCAACAGGGGAAAATTGAAATTCTTCGTTCAGTTGTTTCGTCGATTCTCGGCGACAGCCAGCGGCCATTATTGTTTAGGTTTTTGTTTTGATTGCAAGTGTGCTATGCGCGAGACAAAGATTATTTGTTGCCCTTTTTCATTTCTCTTGTTGTTGTTACAGAACTTGAGTTCTTCGATTTGCTTGCTGCTGCCTTATATGGAAGGGTAGCATACATTTCATATGAACTTTGCGTTTTTGATGCAAGAACCTTAGATATGATTTCCAAATATTATGCTTACTAGTATTTTGGATATATGGAAGGGCATTTTACATTACATAATTCAAAACTAGTATTAATAAAAGGTATTTTGTGAACAAATATTGTACTAAACATTGCAACTCACAGAGACAGGATCAATAAATACAATTTATCATAAGTTTATGGTTCCGGGCCACACTCAAATGGAATGTGATAGTGATCATGCTTTGATTGAAGAAAGAAAAAAATCACATCAATTAAAATTCACCACCCTCGGGACTGGTACCAATTTATAAGGACCGTTGGAGTGAAAAGGCAGTTTGATGTGATTGAATTGAAGAGAAACCATTTTATTGATTATGCGAGTGCTGCTAAGGAAATGTTATTATGGAGAAAGGTAGATGAGGATGGGCAAAAATACAGTTGGGTTGATATAAAGTGGTTCCGATTCACAAAAGAATTTGGAAACATTTTCTTTAAAACTTCCTTTGATGAAAATGAGCCTTTCAGAAAAATTAAGAAGAGAGGCATAAACTACAATAATGAAAATAGTTTAAAACAATGCTATTTTGGACCAATTGAAATAAATTCAAAGAAAAAACAAGATTTAATTGATATGTTACCACTTATTGACGAAATATACAAAGATTTTTATTTGATCTTAAACACTGTAGACACGTTGGACTTTCACCCAGATTTAACTCAAGCTGATGATAATTTTGAATAAATATAAATATCAAAGCTAAAATATCATATCATTATTAATTTAAGATATTCATTACAAAGTTTCATTGTTTTTCGTTACATTATGTTATAAAAATAAACTTATCTACTTCATAATATGTACATAAAATTGAATAAAACGTCTTATGTTTACTTAAAGCTACCCAGTACAAAGTTTTGATTTCAACAGAAGCGCTTATGCTACTTAAGGTCCAGTAAAACCAAAATTTTGGTAACGAAAAGGCGCTTATGAATTAAAGGTGTCAAATCTCCTCTATTTCCCAAATATTTTTTAAAACCTGTACCTTTCTTCTCTAATAAACTTATAAGCAACATTTTAGCATACACATTTTTCACGAAAATCAAGTAGATAAACAAGAAAGAAGGCTCTAGTCGAGATTTCCCGACTAGGAGATACCCCGAACCCTATAATTAACGCGTACAGTCATTGTCTGTATTCATCTGTGACCTAAACTTCAATCTTCGATATCACTGGTGTTTCTCAACCGATTTCAATGAAATTTTCAGAAAAGCTATATCGTTACCCATTATTTCAATCCCCATTTTTACAATTCCATTTTTTGTAATCGATTCCATATGTATATCTGAAACCAGAATAGTTATCGATAGTTTGAAACAAACTTGTTCTGCTTATGGTATAGGAGAGCTTATATTCAAAATCTGATGTCTCTAGCTCTGGTAGTATCTGAGATCGACGCGTTCATACAGATGGACAGACGGACAGACGGACATGGCTATATCGTCTCGGCTGTTGATGCTGATCAAGAATATATATACTTTATGGGGTCGGAGATGCTTTCTTCTGCCTGTTACATACTTTTGCACAAAACCATTATACCCCTTTTACCCATTTTATGGGTTAGGGGTATAAAAAATACACAAAATTGGCGATATCTCAAAACTTCAATTTTCGACTTAAGCTACTCTTCCATGTGACCATATATTATATTTTGTGCGACAGAAATGCTTCCTTTTTCTTATTACCATCGACCAACTAAATAACAAGACTGGAAATACGCACTGCTATGCACTGTTAACTAGCATTCAGCGTGGTCGGAGTGCCAACAGGGGAAAATTGAAATTCTTCGTTCAGTTGTTTTATCGATTTCCCCCGCATGCTTGGCGACAAACAACTGTTGCATAGAGAAGTACCAGTAAAATTAAAGCGGCCATTATTGTTTAGGTTTTTGTTTTGAATTCAAAGTGTGCGATGCGCGAGACAAAGATTACTTATTGCCGTACTTCATTTCTCTTGTTGTTATAGAACTTGAGTTTTGCAATTTTAGAGTTTTGCTTCAATCTGGTTGCTGCTGCCTTAGATGGGAGGGTAGTTTACATTTCATGTTAACTTTGCATTTTTGATTAGATAAATGCAAGAACCTTAGTTATGATTTCCACATTTTATGCTTACTAGTATTTTGGATATATGGAAGGGCATTTTACATTACTTAATTCAAAACTAGTATTAATAAAAGGTATTTTGTAAACAAATACTATATAGTAGTAATCATAATACTACACTTCTGTGTTAGTAATTATATTGACTAGGAGTGAATATTTCGATTAAGGTAAAGTATTGGCTAATGTTTACTTTTCGTTAATAAATAACTAAACGCAAGCTATATAGCTTTAATTACAAACACACATATAATAAATTGTCTTTATCATGAAAATATATATTTGTAATATTATGGACTTTAACTGAATATTGGGACACAGGGTATTTTTACTTTGTGCAATTCGTGCGGCTTGTTTCGTTTTGCCTATTTTCGATGCACGCATGTATGTATTCGTTCGGGATCATACCCTCAGCTTGTGCGTCAGTCTGTCGCCAATTTAAAAAGAAGCGGAATGAACCCGGCATGGTCTTTAAGCTCTAGTTCGCGACTAGAATATACCCTAAACTCATACTTAGTGCGGACAGTCATTGTCTGTATGCATCTGTTGTCACAGATTTTCAATATTTTGTATTAAGTGCTGGTCTCCAATATCAATGTGTTTTGTTATATCGAGTTGGTGTTCTGATCGAGAATGATCTCTTCGTTTTATTCAACTTTATATTTGGCTTATTACATACAATATTCTAAGTGAGCTCTGCCGCTAAGAACGTCGGCAGAGAGAGAGAGAGTTGTAGTACATATGTGCCTATGTAGTTATGTATATATGCATATGTATGTACGGATGGTACGTACTCAAGAAGTGCTTACGTTAGCGATCTCACGCTGCGGCCAGTCCGCATAAGTGACGGATCCTATTACTGCACTTACTATATGTATATTTATGATTGTATAAACATAGCAACAAAGTGTCGTTATGTTATGAGTTGTTACTCTTACTTTTAAGTTGGGCATATGACCACTTGTTATATTGTATACTCTACAATACTGTGGGCATATGCTCATTTGGCATACAACATACTACACCTCCCTTTTAAAAAAATAACGTAATATATTGTAGTTATTTAATATAAAAATTATTATTAGTATTAATTTTATATATTTATATACTATGTTGTATATTTTTGAAATATATATATATTCTTATTCTTTTTTTTTTTTGGTGTTTTATTTATTAATCCTTTTAAGCCTATCCTTATGAACTTTTTGTTCCTTATTCTTCTTATTCTTTATAATTATATTATTATTGTTTTCTATACTATTGACCTCAAATGGTCCTATATAAGAAGATTCTAATTTATGACCTGTTTCATTCTTTAAATAAACTTGGTCTCCAATTTCTATTTTAAAATCTAATACTTTCTTATCATTTATTTCCTTTTGCTTAATTTTATTTTTTTCTAAAAGTATTCGAGCTCTCTTATACGCGTTTTCTAGTCTAAACTTAACTTCTTTAGAATAATCTTCTATATTATATATAGGTTCTATGGTATTTACGCTATTAAATTGTATTGGTAAGTTATTTTGTCTACCAAATACTAGTTCATATGGACAATAATTATGAGTTACTGATGGTGTTGTGTTAAAACAATACACGAAATACTGTAACCATACGTCCCAATCAGTTTTATCTACTGAAATATATGAACGAATGTACTCATTGAAAGTTCTATGACTACGTTCTATTGTTCCAACTGTCTGGTGGTGGTGTGCCGTAGATGTTATATTTTCAATTTTTAGGTATTTGCAAAAATCATTTATAATGGAATTTTTATATTCTGTTCCCATGTCCGTAATGAACGTCTTCATTGGACCGTACTTCAGAATAAAAGATTCGAATATGGCTTTTGCGACAGTTGTTGCACTTTTGTTTGCAACAGGAATTGCTACTAAATACTTTGTCAAATCACAAATTAAAGTGATTGCGTATTCATTCCCATTTTCCGAACGTGGTAGTGGACCAATTGTGTCTACTATCACCCTGTCAAAAGCATATTGTGGAGTTTCGGTTATTATCATAGGTGATCTTGTATGTTTCGTCGTTTTCGACGTCAGGCATTTTGGACATTTATTTATGTACTCTTTTACATGTTTAGTCATGTTTTTCCAATAATATTGTCTCTTTATTATACTTTGATACCGAAGGTCTCATAGTATATTGGTTTTGTGCAATGTCCGTCATGGTGTCTGTCTGTCCGTCTGTCCGTCCGTCCGTCCGTATGAACGCAACTTTTTTCGACACCCGTAAAGCTAGAGACTTGAAACTTTGCAATTATGTTTATCCATAGAATGTACAGATAAAGTGTGAAGATTGGGTTGCCACGCCTACTAGGAGGCTGGGAAATCGATAAATTCGATAACTGAAAACCGATAAAACCAAATATTTCTCACATTCTTACAGCTAGAGTTACCAAATTTTGCACGCAGATAGCTAGTCATGTCCCTGAAAAAACTGCATCAAAATTTTGGATGCCACGCCCACTCCTTCCGCCCCCATCATCCCTGCTCCTTGAAATTGGAAACGCCTATAGTTTTCACATTTTTTGGGCTAGAGGCACCAAATTTTGTGGCAAGATAGATATTGACGTTCCCAAAAAATATGCACCAAAATTTTGGATGCCACGCCCCCTGATTCCGCCCCCATCCCCCCTTCTCCATGAAATTGGAAACGCCTATAGTTTTCACATTTTTTGGGCTAGAGGCACCAAATTTTGTGTCAAGATAGATATTGACGTTCCCCAAAAAAATTCATCAAAATTTTGGATGCCACGCCCCCTGATTCCGCCCCCATCCCCCCTTCTCCATGAAATTGGAAACGCCTATAGTTTCCACATTTTTTGGGCAAGAGCCACCAAATTTTGTGTCAAGATAGATATTGACGTTCCCCAAAAAAATGCATCAAAATTTTGGATGTCACGCCCCTAATTCCGCCCCCATCCCCCCTTCTCCATGAAATTGGAAACGCCTATAGTTTTCACATTTTTTGGGCTAGAGCCACCAAATTTTGTGTTAAGATAGGTACTGACGTTCCCCATCAAAACTTGGATGCCACACCCCCGATTCCGCCCCCATCCCCCCCTTCACCAAGAAATTGGAAACGACTATAGCTTTCACATTTTTTGGGCTAGAGCCACCAAAATTTTGTGTCAAGGTAGGTACTTACGTTCCCCATCAAAACTTGGATGCCACGCCCCCTGATTCCGCCCCCATCCCCCCTTCACCAAGAAATTTGAAACGCCTATAGTTTTCACATTTTTTGGGCTAGAGCCACCAAATTTTTTTGTGAAGATAGATATTGACGTTCCCCATAAAAATGGATCAAAACTTTGGATGCCACGCCCACACCTTCCGCCCCCCCCCCCCGCCGATGTCAAAACGGTTATGCGAGTATCTTCCACATTTTTTGAACTAGAGTCACCAAATTTGGTAGGAAGATATATGGTGACATCTACAAAAGATCTGCATGAAAAATTTGGATGCCACGCCCACCTCTGCCGCCCACTATTTAAAATCTGACATTTCGATATCTCTTATAGTTTTTAAGCTAGAGCCCTTAAATTGGGTAGAAAGATAGAATGCAGCATCTACCAAAGATGTGCATCAAAATTTTGGATGCCACGCCCACCTAAGCCACCCTCCTTATAAAATCGGAATCGGCTATATCTCTAACAGTTTTTGAGCTTGAGCCACCAATCTTTTTATGAATATAGATGGTGACAGTTAAAAACATTTGATTCAAAAATTAAGATGCCACGCCTACCTCTGCCGCCCACCTTTTAAATTTGGGAGTTAAGTTATCTTCCACAGCTTTTGAGCTAAAGTCACCAAATTTGGTAACATGATAGCTGGCGATGTTTACCACATGGCCCACTCCCTTCGCCCCTGCATTCCCCCTTATCAACCGTTCTTTTACTGGTATCAAAGTATTCCGCAGTCGGTTGCGTCCGACTGCAACGTTTTTACTTGTTTTCGATATCGTTTTATTTATGCCTGTATGACCTCCTTGAATTGGATCGTCATGGAATGTAGACAATATAGCTTCTTTATCTTGTTCATTATTTATTTGGGTCACCGGCTTGAGTAGCGCTACTCTTAATGATTTTAAATTTTTATTGCCCATGTGTTTGAAACTATCTATTGAAATTGATTCAAAGATCTTTTCGCTCGGTGCCACTTTTAGTTGGCTGATTTTAGATACACCGGCTTGCCATTCAAGCCTTTGGAAAAACTGACCTAAGTCGAGAATTCCATTGGAGTACAAATCGCTAACATTAATTCTTGCTACAACTGTTTTTCCATGTTTCAATAAACATGTCGAATCTGTTATTCGCAAGGTACCTCGTCATTTGTGATGACTTCGTATACTTTGGGCTTAGAAGCTTTATCAAGACTTTGCTTTGGCAATAGTTCATGTGTATTTTCTGCGCAGAAATTGTTTTGTCTACTTTGGTGCCTGGTAGTGACTTTCAGGACTTTTCTATTCATGTCAATTAAGTCGGATATTGTTATCCTTGACAGGGCGTCAGCCACGAAATTATCTTTCCCTCTCAGATACTCTACTGTAAAATCATATTCTTCTAATTCGAGTCGTATGCGTGTTAATTTTGAACTTGGGTTTATCATAGAAAATAAATATGTTAAAGGTCTGTGATCAGTTCTTACTGTAAAATGTTTGCCATATATACAGTAGCGTCTCGGTTTGCGCAACTAATTAATGTTCAAGCTTGTTGCGCAGATCGAAAAGTTGCAATTATGGAGACCTTTTCTAAGTGCGAAAAAAACCCAATATGTCTCGTTTTTTATTCTATAAAACTATAAAAAATTATTTTTATATTTTTATAAGAGTACTCTCTCAATTTTTTTATTGATAACATCAAAATTATTTTATATTACATATTTTCATATGACCACAGTGTGTTCTCAAAAAGTAGCAAAGTATCGGTTTTTATTCAAATGACAACAGAAAAGAAAACATAAAAAAGATAAGCTAGAACAAACTATTTTTTTGAAAAAATTCAAAATACTGGTTTGTTTCTTGGCGGTTTCAACTTTTTTGTATAGCGATATCTCTAACCTCCTGCAGCACTAAAATTGAGCTCACTTGTACGAGATTTTGTTCTGCCCATTTGATGCTGATATTCATGGCGTTAATGGCTTCATCCGTTTTAACAATGGGTGTTACTTCAACAGCATCTTGTTCATCATCAGATTTGCCTTCTACACTCATTTCTCCATCATCAACTTCCCTCACACCCCAAAGCTTCGTTGTCTGCGAAATTCAACCATCCGGAAATTTCTTCGTCTGTAAGGTGACTGGAGTTAATTTCACTTAGCAGGCTTGAAACAGTTTCCACGACTGCACGCTCGTTAACGAGCTGATTCCGTAATTCAATAAGTGGTAATGCATCTTCAGCTTCCCAATCAGGGTCAGTGCTAGGATTCAAAAGTGCTCTCCAAGCTTTTCTAATAGACGAAGGTTCAACATTTGCCCACGCCCTTTCCAAAATACATACTGTGTTTTTCAAATTGAAGCTCTTGATCTTCGTTTCAATATCTGGACCTTGACTTGCAACCAAATGGCTTAAAAATGCCTTCTTATAGTATAATTTTGTGATATTAATAACATTTTGATCCATAGGTTGAATCAGAGCTGTACAGTTTGCTGGGAGATACATGACTTCAATCTTTCCATCATCGCTTTTTAACTCTTTTGGGTGACAAGGAGCGTTGTCAATGAGAAGTAATGCTTTTTTTTCAAGACCCTTGCATTCAAGAAATTTTTGAACCTGAAAGTGACATAGTAGATCAGAATACAAAATAAAAATTTAATTTACACAGTAATACCTCCGGTATAAAGGTGTGATTGAACCATTCAATAAAAAAATGTGTTGTCATCCAGGCATTTTTATTTCCTTTATATACTACTGGATTTTGAAAATTTTTGAATGGACGAGGATTGGCTGCTTTGCCAATAACAAACAACTTGACCTTGTGTTCTCCACTAGCATTTGTGCATGCCATAAAAGTTAGTCGTTCCTTACTAGATTTGCGACCAGGTGCTGATGATTCCTTCTGACGAACTAAGGTGTGCTCTGGTAATCGCTTGTAGAACAGCCCTGACTCATCAGCGTTGTAAATTTGATCGGGAGCTAAATCCATTTCTTTAATTTTTTTAAAGCTCTTTTATAAACGGGTCAACTAATTGTGGTTTATTGGAAAGCTTTTCTCCACAAATTTTAAGCTTGCGTATTCCATGACGTTTTTGAATTTTATAAACCACCCGTGGCTTGCGTTAAAATTAGGCTTCTCTTTTGTTTTATCGAACAACTGTAGTGCCTTTGCCTTTAGAATGTCCGAAGATATGGGCACATTCCTTTCCCTTTGGTTTAGGAACCACTTGTACAACGCCTTTTCCAGACGTGGATATTCGCAGGCTTTAAGTGTATAGCGTTTAGCAGGAATGCAGTCTGAGTCTGCGACGAAGCTTCTCAAAGTCAATTCTTTCTTTTTCAACCTACTTACAGTCGACTTGTTTACTCTGTGCTTCTCACAAACATATCGAACTGATTTTCCACGTTTAAGCTCATCAAGAATTGCAGCCTTTTCTGCTATTAATAATCTTTTCATTGGCGGAGCCATGATTCACAATTTTAACTTAGAACAAATTTACAAATTGCGACTTGCGTTTACCGCCACATTGGTACAATTGTACAAAAGTGAGAAATTAACAAAAAAGCAATTCATCTGGCAACCGTGCCAAAAGAATAACAGATAAACGGTGTAAAACAGGCATATTTTTTGTAAAAGGCGCCAGCATGTCGTCACTGGTGGTCGCTGCTCGAGTTGATCGCTAATCGCAATTTTACAAAAACAATGCCACTGAAAATTGGTGACGAAGTAACTGTAAAATCAATTTTGTCTCTGCTCGCTCGAGAATACAAAAACAAAATGTATGCATTGCTCGACGCAATGCGGCGTCGCTGGTTGTTGTTGTTAAAATTTGTTGTCTATCTCACACCGTTATTTTTCGTACCCATCTCTGGTGTAAAAAATATCAGAGTTGCAATTATCGAATATTTTTTCAAAACAAAGTTGCGCATATAGAATCCATAATGTAAATTATTTCGCAGTTGCAAAAACCGAGATGTTGCGCAAATCGAGTGTTGCGCAGACCGAGACGCTACTGTATATGGTCGAAAATGTGTTATTGCCCAATGTATTGCTGCTAGTTCTTGTTCTGTAGAACTTTTATTGCTTTCACCTTTAGTGAATGCTCTTGATGCATATGCAACTGGGAGTTGGAGTCCATTATAGTTTTGAGTTAAAACTGCTCCACATGCTTGCTTGCTTGCATCTGTGATTATGCAAAATTCTTTGCTAAAATCTGGGTACTGTAATAAATTTGGCTGAACAAGTTGATTTTTTAGGTACTGGAATGCCTTTTCACATTCTGCTGTCCATTCAAATGGGACATTCTTTTTACATAATCTTGTTATGTGCCGTGAATATTCGGCGAAGTTTTTTATAAAACGTCTATAATAATTGCAAAATGCAACGAATCTTCTAGCGCTGTCTGCGTCCGTAGGGACTGGGTAGTTATTGATAACATCAAACTTTTTATCGTCTGGTAAGATTCCTTTATCTGTGCATCTGTGACCTAAAAACGTCACCTCGTGCATGAAAAATGAACATTTTTCTGGATGTAACTTTAGATTGTGTTTTCTACAAAGTTTGAAAACATCTGTTAAGTTTTTAATCATATGTTGTTCAGAACAACCAATAACGATTAAATCATCCATGTAAAGGAATGCTTGTGAAGGCTCTAGGCCTGAGAATGCTATTGTCATCATTCTCTGAAATGAATTAGGCGCTATTTTTAAACCAAATGGTAATCGCTTGAAACGATATGAACCATTGCTTGTTGAAAAAGACGTAATATTTCTTGAGTTTTCCTCAAGCTCAATTTGGTGGAAACCTGACATTAAGTCAAGGCATGAAAAATATTTAGCTCTACCCAATTGATCAAGAATATCGTCAATTCTGGGGAGTGGAAATTTATCTGACAGCAATTTTTTATTTATTTGGCGATAGTCAATTACTAATCGCCATTTTTTCTCCTTAGAGCCCGGAAGAGATTTCTTTGGGACTAATAAGAGTGGGCTGTTATAAGGTGAAACAGACGGTTCAACAATATTTTGTTCAATTAACTTTCCAACTTGATGTTGGATTTCTTCTATTTGGCTATGCGGACATCGATAATTCTTAACATATACTGGCTCATCATCCTTAAGTCTCAGTTTTTGATTATAGAAGTTATTGGTTGTGATTGGTTCGGTTTCAAGTCCGAACACGTCACTAAACTCGGTGCATATTTCTTCAAGTTGTTTTTTAAACAAAGCTGGAAAATTTTCTTTAATTTATTAATTACAGACTCTTTTCTATTGTCTTTTGGGTTTTGAACTACATCGTAGTTCGAAAGTGATTCAAATTTTATGTTATTAATGCCGACTATTTGGCATTTATCTGTGGTATTTAAAAACGGACAAAAGTATATTGGGCTGAAGCAATAGTGTTTGCAACATAAACTCCCGGTTTAATTTCCTGATTTGGAATTAAAATGTTTTCTTCTGCTGAAGACAACTCTATTCTGCGTATCACTTGTGATCTTGCTGGTAGAAGTGTGGAATTGGTACCAGAACTAAATGTTATTGGAACATATATAGGATACGTTAGGTTTTGTGGTCTGATTATAAACCAATCCTTTGAACTATTGTAATCTAATTGGCAATTAAATGTTTTTATGAAATCTAACCTATTATTCCATCGCAAGGGATTGCGAAATCTGAATGAAGTACAATAAATTTATATGGAATAATGTATTTGTCTGTTTGTAGTTCGATTGAGACTAGTCCTTTGGAGTTTATTACTCCTTCTCCTATGCCTCGAATGTCTATAATTTTATTGATTTGGATGTCATGAAAGACATCAGAATTTTCTTTACAATTGAAATATCTGCACCTGTATCAATCAAAAATGTTATCTTTTTATTTGTTGCAACATTTTTGAATGATACGAAATTGTTGAGACTTAAGTTAACAGTATATATTTTACTATTTTATTCTGAGTATCTGGAGGTGTCTGCGAGTTTCCCGAAGTATCTTGGGCAACTCGGACATTATTGTTATTGTTGTTATTATAATAATTTCTATTTTGGTTGTTGCCTCGGTTGGAGTTATTCCTACCTCGGTTATAATCTCGTCCGCCTCTATTGTTGTTTCTGTTATTATTATTATTATTGTAGTTACCGCGGCCATTGCCTCTACCTCTTTGAGAATAGTAACTACTTCCTTTATTATTGCGGCCTCGCTGAAATAATACTGTACTTGCACTTCCAGTCATTTCTGTGCTGCAATGGATATATTTACCCATTACATCATTGAAAGTAACGAAGTTACCAGCTTCCAGTATTACTTTCAGTTTCTCATGCTCACAATTTTTAATCATTGCAGAAATAGACTCGTTTGTTGAGAATTTTTCTGCATTGCTTGGGTCTAGGCCGTCATCAATGAAGGCTGCCTCCAATTGCTTTCGCAAATTGTCCATTTCGGTTGCATACTGGGAAGCAGTTTTGCCTTTTGTTTTATATTCATTAATTTAGCTTTTATTACGTCGGGAGATTCTGCTTTTACGTTATCTTTAAGCTTATTTATTATTCCGGATATAGTAGATTCATCTTGTACTTTGTACAGAATTGTGCCGGTTATTTTAGATTTAATAACCTCAACTGCTATATCCTCCTGGTCGCCTTTAGTTCTTTCCACAATGCGTAAAGCAGTTAGGAATCTGTTTAATGATAGCTTTTTACCATCAAATTCAGGTACTGAAGAGGAAACCTGCTTCACGTATTCCCTGTCTAAGGCTACCTGGTTAGTCATTGTTTCTATATTTTCTTGGAGCGTTTCAATGTCACTATCGATATCAATATCTGGATTGATTATTGGTTTAGACTCGTCTAAATCTTCTAACTGGTTCTCGTTGAATTCAGCTAGCAGATTTGGATCTTCTGGGATTGTTATTACAATACTCCGTCTAGTACCAATATTATACAATCTGATTTTTAAACTTTTTACAATTTTCTGACATATATTTTTATGCTCCTGCGTTAATTTATTATTAACTTTGTTTATTGTCGTTACTATGTTATTATATTGAGCTGTTAATATTTGCGCGTGATGTACCACTGTATCTGACTTTATTGTTTTATCAGAATTGATACATTTGTATGATTTTTCGAACTTGTCTTTATAATCATTTATTTTTTTCGCTAATGCATTCCATTCCATTGTTTAATAGAAAATGGAGTTTTTAGCGGTGTATGCGCAGCATCAATATTGCTTCTGTGCCTAGTATTGCATGTGTTTCGCTGATAGTTTTTCCCATTACATAAGGTAATGTGCTCAACACCATTCCCTTTTCAGTTTTTGAACAACCGAATAATGGGCTCGCAATATTTTGATAAGTTTCTATGTATTCGTTTTCGAATTCAGTTATGCTAATGAATTCGCGATGTTTTTGCAATAATTTTAATGCATTTATTGTAAAATTCGGTTCTTTATTATAGATTTCATTTATTATGCTTATAATATTATATAATTTCTAAATTGTCTGCTCTACTTGCATATCTTTTCTTTATGCACCTATTGTGCAACTTATATAATTTAGTTAGTGCATTTGCCAATAAAAGAACAACAATTATTATCAGCATAATCGTTATTACTTTTAAATCTACTGAGGACGTTTCTACATTATTAATTACATTTGCGGTTGAATCCGCTACTTTCGATTCGTGGTCTAACATATTTTCTATTTTTAATATATTATCGTCTTTTGAAATTGCATTTGAAAGCATTAAATTTGAAGTTCGGATTAATAAAATTTTTTTTTAAGAATATATATATATTGTGTATGATTTAATATTAATTAATTAAAAATTTTATTTTTTTTTTATTGATGTTTTCCTATTCGATCAACGCAGTGATTTCCTGGCTAATGTTTCGTATGGCTTCACAGGCCATACTCTATTACGAGCAACGCAATTATCGCTCAGTATTACAAACATATCTTTACATTTCATTTGTTTTTCATTAAAATTATTATAAAATTAATTTTTTTTTTTTTAAAATTAACAAATTAATTTTTTAAAAGTAGTTGCGCGTTCTCTGCAGCAGTCCCTGATGATGATTTAGCTTGGAACGCTAAATGGTGCCGGTGCTGGTCCTCGCACAGGCTGTTGGGGCGCCGGTGCTGGTCTTCTCACAGGCTGTTGGGGCGCCGGTGCTGGTCTTCTTGAAGCATGTATAGCTGCAGTGCGGCGACTCCAATGGTCCAGGGCAGTCCGTTGGGCATTGTTTCTTCGGTTTTGTGTTTAGCTGTTTCTTCTGTGGCACTGTTTGAAATACTTTAGCGTTTATTAATGTTATATTTTTAGAAGTGCATTCATTAGTAGAGGTTGAGCTTTTGTATTTTTGCTGAATCGACTCGATATTGTCGATTTCAGCCTGTATTTTATTGCCTGCTTCCCAACTAGTTGTTGTGTTGGGGGCAAATAGCAGTTTTAGGAGTTTGGCTTTTCTTTCCTTAAGCCTTTTTGTACTCCACTGCGCCTAGTTTTAGGCATTGCTCATCACCTCTACTTACTCAGTATTTCAGCCACCTTCTCTGTATCGTTTCCAGCCACTTTTTTTTTGTCGATGATGTTGTTAATCCATGGTAATATGTATGTATCGTTCTAATTTTCGTATATGTTTTGCCGATGATTGCTGTTGCTGCTGCCACTGCTGCACCTCCAGTTGATGTTGTTTTCAAAATATTACTTGTTGTTTTTTTTTTTTTTTTTTACTGTATATTTTATTTAAGTTTGTAATGCACATTTATATAGTTTTTTTTTTAGTTTAATTTTATTTCCACATGTTATATTTTTAAAATGTTCGTGACACTTGTCACGGTCGCCATGTTATATCGAGTTGGTGTTCTGATCGAGAATGATCTCTTCGTTTTATTCAACTTTATATTTGGCTTATTACATACAATATTCTAAGTGAGCTCTGCCGCTAAGAACGTCGGCAGAGAGAGAGAGAGAGTTGTAGTACATATGTGCCTATGTAGTTATGTATATATGCATATGTATGTACGGATGGTACGTACTCAAGAAGTGCTTACGTTAGCGATCTCACGCTGCGGCCAGTCCGCATTAGTGACGGATCCTATTACTGCACTTACTATATGTATATTTATGATTGTATAAACATAGCAACAAAGTGTCGTTATGTTATGAGTTGTTACTCTTACTTTTAAGTTGGGCATATGACCACTTGTTATATTGTATACTCTACAATACTGTGGGCATATGCTCATTTGGCATACAACATACTACAGTTTATTCAGAAGGACAGACGGATCCAGAATGTATATATTTTTTAGGGTCAGAGCTGATTACTTTCGCCTGTTACATTCTTTTGTACACAACCTTTATATCTTTTTTCGCATAAAGAAACAGACTCAGCTCGCGAAATGGCGGCAAACCTCGAAGAATAAGCAAAATAGCCAAAATTAAAACGAGACCAGATAAGTTTCGTTAAAGGGGAAGTGGTTTTTACGTCTGGCGTTTTTGTTTACAGGGCCTCAACATGAACAATTCTGGTTACCAATCTTGATGTTAATTCGTCTATATATACACACAGCATTGTACAGACGAGACGGGTATATTAGTTTTGGGGAATGCAGAAGGAATTATTTCCGACCAAATTATATATATATATATATATATATATATATTCATGATCAGCATCGTAAGGCGACTCGATTTAGGCATGTCATTCGGAATAGCATTTAGGGTATAGGGTATCACCTAGCGAGCTAGTGAAGTGCATAGAAAAAAAAAAATTTGTCCAGGCAAAAATACAAAACGCAGTTGCTTATGAAATTACCATTTAATCAATTTACCAGAGGGTATATTGAATTTGTGCGAATGCATGTAGCAGGCTGAAGGATGCATATTCGACCCAGCTATATATGTACATATACTCTTGATTAGCAGTAGCAGTGGAGTCGTTTTGGCCATATCTTTACGAATAATGTCTGGGGCACAGGGTATCTCAGTCTAACTTTTTATACCTTACCCTTATGCTTTTTGTATACACACACTTGCATAATCAAGGGCATAGAGGAAGACAAGGGCGTAGCCAGGTCCTCATGTAGGGTGGGGCCAACATTTTTTTTTATGAAAATAACAGCCATCTTGGATTTGCTGAAAACTCCTCCAAAATTCTCTCCTCCAGATCAGCCATTTTCTCCTTTACTAAGGCCCTATGGGTGCTTAGCATACACAATCCTGGAAAAAAAAAATACATGTAATAAGACAAAATTTTGTTTATTATTTTATTACCATTTAAACGTATTTCTCCCATAGATGTTCTCAGCCACGTCTTAACTCTTCTAAGAGTACTGAAAGATCGTTCCACCGTTGCAGTTGTAGAGGGCATTGCTAACAAAATTTCCAATGTTTCTCTAATCTTCGGATAAAAATCTGTTTTGTTATAAGCAAATATCAAATCTATGTCGTTTTCTTTTTTTTCATTCCAATATATATGCCAAAGCTCAAGCTCATTTTCAATACCATCCAAATTATAAAAAGAGCTTGCACGCAAAAGTTGATCCTGAAGTTGGTCTAGGCTTATGGTGTTAAGATGCATTGGACTTAGGACTGCGAGATCGAAAGCTGCATTATTTTCTTTGGGAAATCGGTCACTTTTGGATGTTATGAGTGAATCCAGATAGGGTATGAAAATAGCTCGGCGGTAATATTCTTCTGTTGTCGTGAATGGAGGATTTTTTCTTCTAGTTTGCTTTTCACCAACTCTAGGCACGCAAATATTGAATGAAGCATTCTCAGCCAACTTTTCACACTCTTTAAAAATCATTTCAAATTCAACTTCAGATGTTGCTCTATGTTTTTCAAAAACATTTAAAATATGCTTTAGGTGTTCTCTGCATTTAATTATATTGTTGTTTTTGGCCTGCAATAAATTCACCACTGGTTGGAGAAGACTGTAGTATTTTGCAATTATGCATATACAAATTGGAAAAACGCTTTTAGTAGCAGCACTGTGTAGCTGAAAGGCAACTTTTCTTGTGCCAGCATTGCCTTCTGTGCACAACTTTTCCAATCCATCTATTATATCGCAATAAAAGAATTTAAAATTGCTCATACTTTTGTACTTCTCGGACCAACGTGTTTCGCAAAACGAATGTACTTTTGGAGCGTATTTTCTGCGAATGGGAGACTCTTTGAAAAAATTTATAATATCTTTAATGGTAGAAATGGTATTTCGGATTTCGGGGACCGAATTAAGATCATTGACAACCAAATTGAGACGATGACTGGCGCAATGTATAAAAAAACTTTTTTGAAATGTGCCTTTTAATCTTTTTTGTACACCACTAGTCTTGCCTGCCATTGTAGCGCACCCGTCGAAGCCAAGCCCGACACATTTTGCTGGATCTAAGTCTAATTCTGCAATAAAATCTTTGATATTGTCGGCGATGGTTTCTGCATCCATTGTCATCAGTTCGACAAAGCCAACAAATTCCTCACGAATAATCTGTTTGTTGTGGTCGAAAAATCTGATTCCTATCGATAGCTGCTCTTTACCAGCCGCGTCTGCAGTCTCATCCGCCAAGATGCTGTAGGCAGAAGCTTTCTTTTAATCTGTGCAGATGTAATTTCGGATTATTTTTCCCGAAATGTCCAAAATTTCATTCTGGATTTGTGGACTCGTGTACGTGGCGTTTTGTTTTCCATACACAAAATGTTTTTTTAGTGCTCCATCCCCAGCTGATATTTTCATCATTAAAAGATCATGCAAAACACCTTTAAAATAGTGTAAAGATGAAAAATATTTTTTTAAATTTTTTGTTAAATACTTGTATTACCTTCATCATTTGATTTACCACGCAGAGGAAGGTCATGGGTTCCACAAAACAATACTGTGTTAATAATAGATTTTAAAATATTTCTGTTTTCTGCATCAGCTGCAAAATTATAATTTTGGTCGGGCTGCCAACAATTCTTTAAGAGCTCCTTTTTCTGCTCCGCTTTCATCGTGCTAACTACGGACACCCATTTGCCAATATCGTTTACATGGCAATCATCCACCGTAATGTCTCCATCGCGGCTCTCTCCACTTGAGTTGCTGCTACTCGAGCTCAGTCTTCTTTTTAATTTCGCTACAAAAAAAAACACATACGTATTTAAAAATGTTATAAAAATAACTTTACGCAGAAAAACCATTACTTACCTGTTGTGTTATTAAAAAAATTTTCTAATATCCATATTACTATTCCCAGTCAAACTTATTCCCAATATTCTTCTCTCAATAATGGTAAACATCTCTTTATCAAATATGATAGGGCTGGCAAAATATCAAAAGCTATTGATGGTGAAAAACGATCGACAAATACTATTTCGCCGATAGCCGATATGTATGCCACTACGGTCGCGTCCACGTCCGCGTAAACGATTTATCGAACATTTGCAATGGTATTTCCATTGTGTTTTGCGTCCAATATAAACGCGACTTTTTCCCATACCTAACTGCCTATGCTTTTTGTATAGGCTTTAACGAGCGTTTATTGATTTTCGGACGCGGACGTGGATGCGACCGTAGTGGAAACAGCCTATTAGTTCATTTTTAATATTAATAATATTATAAATCATATTTTTATTTAAATACAATTTATTTAATTTTTTATGATAATGTACCAACGCACAAAAAAAATCGCCGACAGTAGGTAAGGGCAGCTGCCCCATAAGCCCCCCCCTGAATACGCCCTTGGAGGAAGAACAATATTACGAAAATCTCGGCGAAGCTAGCGAAGGCAAAATTAAACAAATGTACAAAGACCATATTATACAGGCAAAGCTAGCGTGGCGCGCAGCAATTGCCAGTTAGCAAACGCAAAGCGTTATTCTTCTTTGTTATCGGCATATTGCTTTGCGCTTCGATCGTATATACATGTATACCTGCTCGTTATTTATAGCTAATCGTCCCCGCATTCGAATTCTGCAAGCAGTTTTCAAAAGAGCGCGACGTCATGTCTAGATGAGTGTATTGTCTCTGGAAATTCTAAATGTGAGAGAACGAAAAGATATCTTGTAAAAATTAAATTGAATTCGATTTGCAGCGTTTTCAGGGTCAAAAAACGAAACGCAGAGCATGAAGGAAACTCAGACATTGGGATAAGGTTTACTTACTTGCTTAGAGTCCAACATTTCCATAACGTATATGCTACTTTGGGCTCATATCAGCCGATTATTTTACAATTTAGCAAAAGGACTTCTTTCTCCTGCCGCTAATATAATTGCTGCAGGCATTATCACTAACTTTTGTAATTTAAGAATCTTATCTTCTAACTTTTGTGTGCTAATTGTTTCTTTTTATACTTTGATACCGAAGGTCTCATAGTATATTGGTTTTGTGCAATGTCCGTCATGGTGTCTGTCTGTCCGTCCGTATGAACGCAAACTTTTTTCGACACACGTAAAGCTAGAGACTTGAAACTTTGCAATTATGTTTATCTATAGACGGTACAGATAAAGTGTTAAGATTGGGTTGCCACGCCTACTAGGAGGCTGGGAAATCGATAAATTCGATAACTGAAAACCGATAAAACCAAATATTTCTCACATTCTTAAAGCTAGAGTTACCAAATTTTGCACGCAGATAGCTAGTCATGTCCCTGAAATAACTGCATCAAAATTTTGAATGCCACGCCCCCTGATTCCGCCCCCATCCCCCCTTCTACTTCAAATTGGAAACGCCTATAGTTTTCACATTTTTTGGGCTAGAGCCACCAAATTTTGTGTTAAGATAGATATTGACGTTCCCCAAAAAAATGCATCAAATATTTGGATGCCACGCCCCCTGATTCCGCCCCCATCCCGCCTTCTACTTGAAATTGGAAACGCCTATAATTTTCACATTTTTCGAGCTAGAGTCACCAAATTTGGTAGGAAGATATATGGTGACATCTACAAAAGGTCTGCATCAAAAATTAGGATGCCACGCCCACCTCTGCCGCCCACTATTTAAAATCGGAAATTTCGATATCTCTTATAGTTTTTAAGCTAGAGCCCGTAAATTGGGTAGAAAGATAGAAGGCAGCATCTACCAAAGATCTGCATCAAAACTTTGAATGCCACGCCCACCTAAGCCACCCGCCTTATAAAATTTGGAATCGGCTATTTCTTTAAGAGCTTTTGAGCTAGAACCACCAAACTTTGTTGGAAGATAGAAGAAAACGCACGAAACGTAGCCAAGGTAAGGCTTGTGTTTGTGTGTATGCATGTGTAATACAAATTGTGTATGTGGACAACAAGAATAAGAAAACGCAACAAGGCAGCTAAAGTAGCATATGCCATAATAATAAGTTATTGTCTATAAAACCACAAATATAAGCTTAGTATATAAAGATAAGTATTTGAAAGCATAGTACGTTTTTTAAATGTTATTTTAAATTTCACATTATTTTTTTTATTATTAAAAACTAATTCTTAGTGCTACAGTATTACTACTATAAATTAAAGCACTAATCACTATGACCAAATGGCAAAAACAAATATTTATAAAATTATAAAGAACAAAACTTATGAATAGTAACATTTAACAATAAGATTAAGTATTTTTAAACATTTAACATTGAATGACTTTCATATAATTTAATACTATGTATATATATATAACTTTTATTATTTATCAATATTTTATTTATTTTTATTTTATTTTATTTTTTTATTTTTTATTTTATTTATATTTATCAGAATTAATTAAGATTTATCAAGTGAGATATAACAATACGTTTAAATTGGTGTGCGCCTCTAATGGATTTAAATATGTTAGGAAGACTATTCCACAGTCGAACAGCATATATATAAAATTGTTTTTCTGCACATGCTAATCGGATTCTCAAACAAACAAGATTCTTTACTCTTGGGGAGGAAGAAAACTTTAATTTATCAAACAAATACTCAGGCTTTTGTGTAATAATTATTTTATGTAAAAATAGAAGAATTTTAACATTAATCAACGACGATAAATTTAAGCCAAATAGTTTGTTGGCATAGGCCGTAACATGGTCTGTCCTTTTCAGGCCGTACACGTATCGAGCCACGCTATTAAAAGCCACATTGAGCCTACGCTGACTAACAGCATCACAACTGCCAAAAATTTCAATCCCATAAAAAACTATGGGTAATACAACTGCCTTAGCAATAATCATTTTTGTATGCACAGGAACATAATGCTTGGTTGTTGACAATTGTCTAAGTGTGCCATACATTCTGCCCACCGCTTTGTTGACCTGGTCATTCCACGACAGTGTCTTATTAATGGTTATGCCAAGGTTTTCTGCCTTATTTACATAATCAATACCTACATTGTCAATACTAAGCCTAGGAAAATTTACAGTATTAAGGTTCTTCTTATAAATCACAAGACACTTAGACTTAGACGGATTAATACATAGACCATTATCACACGCCCACTTACTAACACTTGTGAGGAGCTGGGAATGCTTCTCACAAGAGGAGTATAATTCGGCTGGGTTGTTTTAGTATGGTATGAAATAAATATATATATGTGGTATACACACATATATATATTTATAAATACATATACAAAATAAACAAAGCCGGCGGCCGAAAAACACATACAGCGAGACAGGCCGCGGCCGGACCCGAGTCGCGGCGAATTCACATGCTGTCTCGCTCTGACGCCCAATGTCAGCGCTTAGGTACGTGTCTCGCAGCTAGGATGGCTGGACACGTACCGTTAATGTGGAGGATAGAGTGCCGTTGGTGTGTGAGCAGTGCGATCACCGTTTATAGTGATCACTGTCATACCAACGGCGGGCGTGAGTCGCTACGGCCAGGCACCGTTGTTGCCAAGGGGCCAAAATGACCATCACGCCACCTTTGCCCTTCCTTTGACATTGGCGCTGACAGGCCCCGATCCAGCGAGGCAGCAGCGCGTATAAAAGGAGCTGCCGACCGACGGCGCGAGATAGTAGAAATCGGAGCGATCAACGCGCAGCTAAAACACGGCCGGTTCGAGAGTTGCTAAACGCGTCAAGTGAAGTACGGAAGAATATCGAGTGTCCGAGTGAAAGTGGAACAAGGATTACAAGGACATTTCAAGGACTTTACACTCCACACAAGGAGCCAAAGGTAGTCCTAAGCGTTTTGTGAACTATTATAAGTGCGCTAAGTTACAAAGTTGTAAATAGACTAAGTGCGGGTTCGTGACTGACTGAGGTCAAGCGCTACGAAAGACTTGTCCTGAGGATACAACTTGCAAGGCGAATCCTTGCCATCCGCGCGTCGAGTTAGTGTGCCTGGCGTAAGACAAGGTGAAGCGCACGTACACCAGCGAGTAGGAGTGCTAATGGTAGCTTCTTGCGGAGACAAGAAAGCCAATAGCGAAACCTGGCGTAGCTGGCGTAGTACGCAACAAACCTAGTCCCGTAGGCGAGACTAAGTTCGATCGTTGACTGGCAGGAGAGCCTGTTGTAGGGTGTCCCAAAGGCAAGGGTAATAGTATCGCGAGGCTAGTCCAGCACGCAGCCGAACTAGAGTTAAGCAAACAAGTGTAACAAGCAGAAAAATACCGATGCAAATACAAAGATACTTCATATAAACTAAAAGCACCAAGTGTTCTAATTGTCGCAGCGCCACGAATACAAATTTGTTGGCACGTACCCTCAGCACCGCAAGAGCTAGCCCAGCTTATATTCGGGATAAACCGAAGGTTCGTTACAACTGGCGCCCAACTGTGGATTCTGCGATACTAGTGTACCAGGTGTTTAAAGTTATATAAAATATAAACAAAATGGTGCGTTCGTGGGTGTACAATTTAAAAAAGGAACAGTTAATAAAATATGGCACGGAATTTGGTTTGGAAATGGCTGGGACAACCGACATGATGCGGAAACAGTTTGGAGAGTGGGTGAGTAAAAATGAGAGTTCTCTAATGCACGGCCTCCGTATCAGCGAATTGGCAAAGCGATTCGGTCGCCTGTCGCCAAACAAAGAACTCGAGTCGGCGATCGAAGAGGAGGAGGAAGAGAAGGAGCTTGGCGCTATCAACGTAGCGCGGCTGAGCATACCTTCGACCAGCGCAGCGGCTCGAGCAAAAGACTCCCAGGAGACTCACCGATCACCGTGGGATTCGATCCAACATCCACAACATGAACCTAGTTTCGAGCGAAGACACGATCGCATAAGCACTGGCATGGAATACCCGAGGGTGGCAAAACAGGTACGGGAATGGGGTTTTAGATTCGACGGGTTGTCGAAACCTCTAGAATTCTTGGAGCAGGTGGAATGGTCAGCGGATACATATGGGCTGAACCTGAACCTGATCCCAAGAGCCATGCCGGAGTTGCTCAAAGGGATGGCATTAAAATGGTATATCGCCAACAACCAACACTGGACGAGTTGGGTGGGATTTGTGCAGAGTTTTCAAGAATACTTCCTACCCAGAGACTATTTTGAGAATCTGGAAGATGAGGTCCGCAGAAGACGGCAGAAGTTGGAGGAGCCGTTCAAGATTTATATGGTCGAAATGCAGACACTGATGCGACCGCTGCGGTTAACAGCGGATAAAGAGCTGTTGAAAATCTATAACAACAGTCTCCCCGATCTGCGCGCGTATGCACGACCCTACCAGTTCTCAAATCTGGGAGAACTGATGCACCTGGCAGAGGCATTTGAGGAGTTGGAGAAGGATCGAGCGCGACTGCGGCTCGAACAACAACAACTCCAACCCCAACAGGAGCGGTATCACCACCCACCACATGGTCGCGGAGAACAACACAACAATCGCGACCAACAGGCAAATCGCAACAATCACACACGTTTTATGGCAATGGAGGAGCATCACACCAGAGAACGGGGATCGGAGCCAGAAAGACCAAGACCGGCACCGAGACTGCAGCAAAACAACAGCCAAACACACATAGAGAACCCAGGAAGGGCGTGTCGGGTGTGTGGTCAGAGCGGACATTGGGCGGTGGATTGCCGAAACCCAATGCTCGACTACTGCTGGGTTTGTGGCCGAATCGGGCAGCGAACCGCGACATGCTGTAAGTCGGGAAACGACCAGCGGCGCCCGCCAGCGAGGGGCGAACGGGAGCCGCCGAGGACCACCCCTCGCCATTAATCGGGAGTCTACAGAACGAGGGTGCGCAACTGACAGCTACTGTGCGAATCGGTGACTGTCAGTACAAGGCAACCATTGATACTGGGGCTACAAGCAGTTTCATCAGCGAAAAACTGGCTTGTAGACTCAGCGGAATGTGCCGGAGAAGCGACACCAACAGACGAGTACGATTAGCTGACGGACGGAACAGCAGCGTCTTTGAAGAGCTAGAAGCGGAAATTCGCTTGGGAAATCGCCGACTGGAGGTGAAGTTGCTGATATTGCCCGGCGTTATCGACGACCTCGTATTGGGGTGGGATTTCCTGACGGGTATGGGCACTGTGTTGAAATGTGCAGGAATGGTGGTCACCATCCCGGCACAGCACTATGAGCGTGAGAATCTGGAGGAGAGACTGTCGGTGGCAGTTGTCCAGACCACGATCGAACAGCACACAGAGGTCAGCCGTCAGGAGTCCGGAAGTAGCAACAAAATCCAACACGAAGACCCCGAGATAGCCGAATTTTTGGATCGCGAAATTGCAGCGTTCGGCCGACTAAAAGGGCCATCGCAAATTACGGAACACAAAATAGTGATGACCGACGACAGGCCAATAAAGCAGAGGTATTTTCCCAAAAATCCGAAAATGCAGGCCGAAATCAACCAACAAGTCGACGAATTGCTAGCAAAAGGCTGTATCGAACCATCAAACAGTCCACACAGCGCGCCCATAGTCATGGTAAAGAAGAAAACGGGCCAATGGCGGTTGTGTGTAGATTTTCGACAGTTAAACAGCCGATCAAGAAAAGACGCGTATCCACTTCCGAGAGTGAACCACATTTTGGATCAGCTCAGGGATGCCCATTTCATCACAAGTTTGGATTTGAAAAATGGGTATTGGCAGATACCAATGGAAAAGGGGAGCCGACCACTAACAGCGTTTACAGTCCCAGGAAAAGGATTGTACCATTGGAAGGTAATGCCGTTCGGTTTGCATTCGGCTCCAGCAACTTTTCAGAGAGCATTGGATCGCGTCATTGGACCAGACATGATGCCGCATGCGTTCGCATATCTGGATGACATCATAGTCATCGGACGGACCAGAGAAGAACACATGGAAAATCTGCAAGAAGTTTTCAGGCGATTGCGAGCAGCAAACCTGTGCATAAACGTGGATAAGTGCGACTTTTTCAAAAGGAGTTGAAGTACTTAGGCCACAGGGTGACCGACAAGGGCATCTGCACAGATCCGGAAAAGGTTGCTGCAATCGCAGAATTAAAGCCGCCCGGAAACGTGAAGGAGCTGAGGCAGTATTTGGGAGTCGCATCCTGGTACCGGCGTTTTGTACCAGACTTCGCGACAACGGTACACCCGCTAAACGACCTGCTTAAAAAGGGAGCAAAATGGGAATGGTCAGAAGAACGACAACAGGCATTTGAAATTATCAAAAGCCGACTGACACAGTCACCTGTTTTGGCATGCCCCGATTTTTCGAAAACCTTTTGCTTGCAGACGGATGCAAGCAACTATGGCCTGGGCGCGATATTGACTCAACCTTCCGACGAAGGTGAACGAGTAATATCGTATGCCAGCAGAACACTCAACGGAGCCGAAAGAAATTATTCGGCTACCGAAAAAGAGTGTTTGGCCATAGTATGGGGTATTCGAAAACTGCGACCGTACTTGGAGGGATACCATTTCGTCGTGATCACCGATCACATGGCTCTGAAGTGGCTCAACTCGATTGAGAGTCCATCGGGTAGGATAGCGCGGTGGGCGCTAGAACTACAACAATACGATTTTGAGATAAAATACCGAAAAGGTAATCTCAACGTCGTAGCCGATGCATTGTCCCGACAGCCACTGCAAGTGACATGTGGTAGAGTGGTCACAACAACGGAAGGCATGGACGAATCCAACGCAGGATGCAAATGGATTCAAAAGATGCAAGAAGAGATAAGGAAAAATCCCAGGAAATACCCGGACTACGTAGAGGAGAGCGGAAACCTTTACCGGCACATACCGCATCGCGCAGGCAACGAGGAAGTGTCATCGTGGAAACTCTGCGTACCGAGCAGCAAGAGGAACCAGGTGTTGCTAGAGAATCACGACGCAGCAACACCCGGACACCTCGGTAGCAGGAAGACGATAGCGCGATTGGCAACTCGCTATTACTGGCCCGGCTTGTACATAGACACACGCGCGTACGTACATCGCTGCGAAATCTGCCAACTGTATAAGCCAAGTCAGATGGCGGCCGCTGGGAAAATGCTAACGCAGATACCGGAAGAGCCATGGAGCACAGTATGTGCGGACTTTGTTGGGCCCTTACCCCGGTCCAAACATGGGAATACGATGCTCTTGGTGTTTGTGGACAGATTCTCAAAGTGGACAGAGTTGGTCCCTTTGAGAAGCGCTACAGCAGCATCGCTGCAAAAAGGATTTCGCGAGCGGATATTGGCCAGGTTTGGAGTACCAAAGGTGCTTATAACTGACAACGGAGCGCAGTTTACAAGCAAGGCCTTTAGAACCTACTTGGAAGAATTGGGGGTGCGACACCAGTTTACTGCACCATACACCCCACAAGAAAACCCAACGGAAAGGATGAATCGTCAGTGAAAACTATGGTGGCACAATATGCCAAGGATAATCAGCGGTGCTGGGACGAGCTATTACCGGAGCTGTCTCTGGCCGTCAATTCCAGCGTAGCAGCGTCTACCGGATACAGCGCGGCGTTCATTACGCAGGGGCGCGAACCGCGGCTGCCAAAAGCACTGTTCGACGAAGTCACAGTAGGCACCGGCAGAAACACGCAGACGCCCACCGAAAATGCTGCCAAGCTAAAGGAGGTATTCGAGGTGGTACGACGTAGCTTGGAAAAGGCGGCCCAAGACCAAGCTCGGCATTATAACTTGAGGAGACGGGCATGGAAACCGGCAGTGGGCGACAAGGTGTGGGCAAAGCAGCACCACCTGTCAAATGCAGCTGAGGATTTCGCTGCTAAATTAGCCCCGAAATTCTCTGGCCCATATACGATCACAACTTTCGTATCACCAGTTATAGCGAAACTAAGAAGCAAAACTGAGAAAAGGGAACGGACAGCTCACATTTGCGACTTAAAACCGCATAGCGAGGAAGCGGACAAGGAGGGACGCAAAACACAGCAATAAGTTTTGGTTAAAATTTTTTTTTGTAAAAGGGGGAACAAGTAAAATTTTCTAAAAAAAAAATTTTCAAGGGGGACCCTACGATTGCCCTGCCTAATAGTTAAAAAAAAAAAAAAAAAAAAAAAAAAAACACGTAGATTTCTGAAAGCAAAAGAGTAGGTTATTAAAGTCGTTAAAGTGATATACTTCATTTACTCACCTGAGTTTATACCTAGGGAAAAATGAGGAAATCGGTATTAGTTAAAATCATGGAAAGTGGTTTTTGTTTAAAAAAAAAAAAAAAAAAAAGAAGGGTAATACATGTGCCATTACTGGTACATGTATGGAAAAAAAAGGAGAGAGAAAAACAACAACAAACAACAAAGAAGCTAGCGCGGCGAATTTAAAAAAAGAACGGGAAAAATAAAGAGAGAGCGCTGACAAACATGGCGACCATAACGGTAAGGACACCGTTGATCACCCACTAACACAAACACACTTGAGTACTCACCAGAGGGTATAAAAGCGCTGGCTGCCATGCGTTCAGCCTCTTTGAGAAAAATCAGCCGAACCACTAACATGAACAATTTGGAGATGGACAGCAGCGTGGGAGAAGCAGAACGCGGTTCGCACATCCGTGCGGCACTGGAAGCACGCCGGGTAGTTCCAGCGCCCCGGCGAGTCATACGGCGCAGGCGCATTCCACTACCGCCAGTGCGTCTACCGTTCCATCCGCGTAGACGAGTGGCACGCCGTCAGCGAGAGCCGTCGCCTGACGTGCTCGTGCTGATGGCGTCGCCGATGCGGGATACCAGCGATGAGGAAAGGGTGCGCCAGGAGCGGGCAGCGGAGATCCAGCGTCGCTGGACACGGTGGTGTGCCGAGCAGCACCACCAGAAGGCAAAGGAGGAGGGCTGGGGTAGACGAAGGCGGTCGAGGGAGGAGTCCTCTACGGAGCCCGAGTCGGACACGGAGTCCGAGCTGGAGGATTGGGGGCATCCAGCAGCCCCACCGACGCCGCCACCAGAAGCCCGACTGGCGAGGCCACCTTCGCCCACACCGATGGTCCGAGGGGAGGAGGTCATCGAGATTTCCTCGGGGTCGGAGGCAGCTTGCGGCAGCTACGACTCCGATGCGTACGTCGCCGCGTATGTGTCGTCGGCGGACGACGGCGCAACCTCGGCCGAGGAGGAGGACACAGGAGAAAACGTCGGTGTGTTTAACGCGGACGACGACGCGGAGAGGCGCGAGGGCGAAAACGTCGGCGTGTTTAACGCGGACGACGACGCGGAGAGGCGCGAGGGCGAAAACGTCGGCGTGTTTAACGCGGACGACGACGCGGAGGTGCGTAAGGACGAAGGCATGACGGCAACAGCGACGCGACAGTCGCGATATGACGGAGCGGGCTGGTGTCATGAGGTGACGGTGGTCTACCGGTGGCGCGAGCAGGTAGCACCACCCGCGCAAGGGTTTGTGCTACGGGAAGTAACACCGCCGCCACGGACCCCGTCATCAACACCAACAGGAAAGTTTCCACCAGCACCGCGGGAACCATCGCCGGACACCCTGGAAAAGGCACCGTGGGTGTGGCCCCAGCCGGCCAGTGAGACTACAGCGGCAGCCGAACAGCGCGTGCCGGGCTCGCCTCCGCGTGGTGAGTCACCGCCTCCGCCCCCACGCTGGTCACCCATCCGGGTGAGGCCATCGTTGGGCCGGCAGGCTTCGTGCCCGGGTCCCACACGGTCGGCCCGCCCGTCACTTCAACGCCAGCAGTCGGCGCCGAGCGGTCGCCCCACCTGGCGAGAGTTGAGACCGGACCAGTGGCCACCCGAGGTTGCAGCGGCGATGGATCAGGGGCCGACCAGGCGTTCGTGCCGCCTGGTATGGATACACGGCCGACGTTACCGAATAAGGGGGTCGTCCGTAGGAACGCGTTTGCGTGCGATCCGTGAGCGCACGGATCCCAAGGAAAAAAAAACACTTGAACGCACACACAAAAAAATAAATATTCATAATAAAAAAAAAAAATATAAAAAAAAAATTGTAGGCATTTATTCAGAAACCTGGAAAGAGAAAAAAAAAGAAGAAGAAATGTAACACCGGCCGACGCTGGTAAGTATTGAAGAACGATACGTACCTGGGGCCAAGGGGGAAAATAAAGCCAGCGGGCACCGCGGTGCCCATCCTAGTTAAAAGAGAGAATGGATTAGTAACGGCAATGGCAACCGTGGTGGGTTTTTACTTACTTTTTTTGCTTATATTTTCCAGCAACAAATTTGGTGCGTCATGTGGCGTCAGTGAGGAGTGGTTATCGATAGCCGGCACGATCGTCGCTATCGAATAAATATCGCCGATCAGGTACGACATTAAGCTCCTTGGCATGGCATACGATGTCAACGACAAAGCACGCAGTACAAAGCTGGTTGCTATGAGGGAATCGAGACACAGCCCTAAACCGACGGCGATAGGTTCAGTCAACGGCCGTTGAGTTCAAATCGGCGCTGCGGATGGCGCGCATGTTCAAATTTGGATAATGCAGTGGAAGAATCCACTTCCGAGGAAAGAGGGGAGTGTGAGGAGCTGGGAATGCTTCTCACAAGAGGAGTATAATTCGGCTGGGTTGTTTTAGTATGGTATGAAATAAATATATATATGTGGTATACACACATATATATATTTATAAATACATATACAAAATAAACAAAGCCGGCGGCCGAAAAACACATACAGCGAGACAGGCCGCGGCCGGACCCGAGTCGCGGCGAATTCACATGCTGTCTCGCTCTGACGCCCAATGTCAGCGCTTAGGTACGTGTCTCGCAGCTAGGATGGCTGGACACGTACCGTTAATGTGGAGGATAGAGTGCCGTTGGTGTGTGAGCAGTGCGATCACCGTTTATAGTGATCACTGTCATACCAACGGCGGGCGTGAGTCGCTACGGCCAGGCACCGTTGTTGCCAAGGGGCCAAAATGACCATCACGCCACCTTTGCCCTTCCTTTGACATTGGCGCTGACAGGCCCCGATCCAGCGAGGCAGCAGCGCGTATAAAAGGAGCTGCCGACCGACGGCGCGAGATAGTAGAAATCGGAGCGATCAACGCGCAGCTAAAACACGGCCGGTTCGAGAGTTGCTAAACGCGTCAAGTGAAGTACGGAAGAATATCGAGTGTCCGAGTGAAAGTGGAACAAGGATTACAAGGACATTTCAAGGACTTTACACTCCACACAAGGAGCCAAAGGTAGTCCTAAGCGTTTTGTGAACTATTATAAGTGCGCTAAGTTACAAAGTTGTAAATAGACTAAGTGCGGGTTCGTGACTGACTGAGGTCAAGCGCTACGAAAGACTTGTCCTGAGGATACAACTTGCAAGGCGAATCCTTGCCATCCGCGCGTCGAGTTAGTGTGCCTGGCGTAAGACAAGGTGAAGCGCACGTACACCAGCGAGTAGGAGTGCTAATGGTAGCTTCTTGCGGAGACAAGAAAGCCAATAGCGAAACCTGGCGTAGCTGGCGTAGTACGCAACAAACCTAGTCCCGTAGGCGAGACTAAGTTCGATCGTTGACTGGCAGGAGAGCCTGTTGTAGGGTGTCCCAAAGGCAAGGGTAATAGTATCGCGAGGCTAGTCCAGCACGCAGCCGAACTAGAGTTAAGCAAACAAGTGTAACAAGCAGAAAAATACCGATGCAAATACAAAGATACTTCATATAAACTAAAAGCACCAAGTGTTCTAATTGTCGCAGCGCCACGAATACAAATTTGTTGGCACGTACCCTCAGCACCGCAAGAGCTAGCCCAGCTTATATTCGGGATAAACCGAAGGTTCGTTACACACTCAAGAGATCAATATTACACAAATCAATACATTTACTTATTTGACTAAGTTTAGTACTCAAATACAATTGGACGTCATCAGCATACAAATGAACATTACAGTTAGACAGACATGACGGCAGATCGTTAACTAATAAAAAATAGTAAATAGAAGCGGACCTAATATTGATCCCTGCGGAACACCACGGGGCACTATCAGCAAGTCCGATGTTTCACGAGAGGAAACTACGGCTTGTCTTCGTTGCTTTAAATAGGAGGACAGTAGTTTGGTGGCTGTTGAGCTAAAATTATACATTCTACTTAGCTTAGTGAGTAGAATGTCATGGTTCACTGTGTCAAAAGCTTTACTGAAATCAAGAAGCGTCAATAATGTTACCTCACTATTGTCCATTTTTAACCTTATATCCTCAACTACTTTTACAATCGCTGTTGTGCAACTACGATTTGTCCTGAAGCCTGACTGATGATCGACAAGAAGCTTATTGGCATTTAGAAAATTGTTAATTTGTATGGCGATTAGATGCTCAAAATTTTTTGATAGATATGGCAGTATAGATATTGGTAGAAAGTCTCCGTTAGACTTAGCAATAGGCAGAACTTTTGCAATTTTCCATTCATTAGGGAATGTAGAGGTGGTAATAGCAGTATTAAAAATATGCGTTATGTGGCCTAATATAAATGGTAATATAATTTTTACGAATTTGGGGTTAATATCATCCAATCCAGTAGCATTGGACTTAATTTTTTGTATGGACAGCAGCACATCACATTGAAACACAGGACTAAAATGGAAACTATTTTGACAATTGTTAAAAGACTCAGAACTCACATAGGGGTTACATAGAGATACAGGGACATTTACATTAACAAATTTATTATTTAAACAATTAACATCAATACTATCATTTATCACAGTTTGAGCTTTCCCAATCCCCAATTTTTTGATGTCTTTCCACTGTCTACTGTCAATTGCCTTCTTAAACCTATTACTAAAATAGGTACGCTTGGACCTATAAATCAAGTCATTAACAAATCGTCTGTTTGTAATAAATATGTTGTGTAGGTGATCAGTCTTGTATCTCTGCCATTTCTTGTATGCCTTATCTCTTAATATTATTGAGATATATAAATTACATTTACTTAGTTATAAGTGCCCTTCCTTATGGTCAAAACACATACTAACAAGTAAAAACGTTGCAGTCGGACGCAACCGACTGCGGAATACTTTCATACCAGTAAATGAACGGTTGATAAGGGGAGTGCAGGGGCGAAGGGAGTGGGCCATGTGGTAAACATCGCCAGCTATCATGTTACCAAATTTGGTGACTTTAGCTCAAAAACTGTGGAAGATAACTTAACTCCCAAATTTAAAAGGTGGGCGGCAGAGGTAGGCGTGGCATCCAAATTTTTGAATCAATTGTTTTTAATTGTCACCATCTATATTCATAAAAAGTTTGGTGGCTCAAGCTCAAAAACTGTTAGAGATATAGCCGATTCCGATTTTATAAGGCGGGTGGATTAGGTGGGCGTGGCATCCTAATTTTTGATGCAGACCTTTTGTAGTTGTCACCATATATCTTCCTACCAAATTTGGTGACTCTAGCTCGAAAAATGTGAAAATTATAGGCGTTTCCAGTTTCAAGTAGAAGGGGGGATGGGGGCGGAATCAGGGGGCGTGGCATCCAAGTTTTGATGGGGAACGTCAGTACCTATCTTGACACAAAATTTGGTGGCTCTAGCCCAAAAAATGTGAAAACTATTGACGTTTCCAATTTCTTGGAGAAGGGGGGATGGGGGCGGAATCAGGGGGCGTGGCATCCAAGTTTTGATGGGGAACGTCAGTACCTATCTTGACAAAAAATTTGGTGGCTCTAGCCCAAAAAAAATGAAAACTATTGGCGTTTCCAATTTCATGGAGAAGGGGGGATGGGGGCGGAATCAGGGGGCGTGGCATCCATGTTTTGATGGGGAACGTCAGTACCTATCTTGACAGTAGATTTGGTGGCTCTAGCCCAACAAATGTGAAAACTATAGGCGTTTCCAATTTCATGGAGAAGGGGGGATGGGGGCGGAACTAGGGGCGTGGCATCAAAAATTTGATGCATTTTTTTGGGGTACGTCAATATCTATCTTGACACAAAATTTGATGGCTCTAGCTCAAAAAATGTGAAAACTATTGCGGTTTCCAATTTCTTGGTGAAGGGGTGATGGGGGCGGAATCAGGGGGCGTGGCATCCAAGTTTTGATGGGGAACGTCAGTACCTATCTTGACACAAATTTTGGTGGCTCTAGCCAAAAAATGTGAAAACTATAGGCGTTTCCAATTTCATGGAGAAGGGGGGATGGGGGCGGAATTAGGGGCGTGGCATCCAAAATTTTGATGCATTTTTTGGGGAACGTCAATATCTATCTTGACACAAAATTTGGTGGCTCTAGCCCAAAAAATGTGAAAACTATAGGCGTTTCCAATTTCATGGAGAAGGGGGAGGGGGCGGAATCAGGGGGCGGAATCAGGGGGCGTGGCATCCAAAATTTTGATGCATTTTTTTGGGGAACGTCAATATCTATCCTGAACAAAATTTGGTGGCTCTAGCCCAAAAAATGTGAAAACTATAGGCGTTTCCAATTTCAAGGAGCAGGCAGGATGGGGACAAAGCGGAAAAAAAAGGCGTTAGGGCAGGCAGGTGGGGCATCCAAAATTGTTATGCAGTTTTTTCAGGGACTTGACTAGCTATCTGCTTGCAAAATTTGGTAACTCTAGCTGTATGAATGTGAGAAATATTTGGTTTTATCGGTTTTCAGTTATCGAATTTATCGATTTCCCAGCCTCCTAGTAGGCGTGGCAACCCAATCTAGACACTTTATCTGTCTCGCTTATAGACAAACATAATTGCAAAGTTTCAAGTCTCTAGCTTTACGGGTGTCGAAAAAAGTTGCGTTCATACGGACGGACGGACAGACGGACAGACAGACACCATGACGGACATTGCACAAAACCAATATACTATGAGACCTTCGGTATCAAAGTATAAAAATATCATAATTAACTATATTGCGTTCATCTATCTAATAACGCAAAGTTTAAATAAAGTCAAACTACCCTTTCTTGCTAGGGTAGCAGCAACCAGATTCAAGCAAAAGTCTATAATTGCAAAACTCAATTTCTGCGACAACAAGAGAGTATTCAGAACTGTATTTCTGTTGAGATCGCTGGAACTTGTGTGCGTTTATTGAGTAGAGAAAAGGTTTTTTGTTGGCACGCGGTTGACGCGAGCCTGAGTTTTCCTTTCAGCTGCCGACACATGAATCATTTATACTCTTTCGGAATATGTGTGCATATTTTGTATTTAAATGAGCAACTGCATGGTAGTTGTGTTGCAAAATTGTTTGCTGGTGTCATATAGCTAATATCTCGAAAGAGTATGTATGGCCAGAAAATGCAAAAACAGATATTGAAATTGAATTAAATATTGGCTGTCGGCATTTAATAAAGATTTAATTATGATTTTTTAGGGTCAGGAGAACACATAAATATATAATATATAATTATATACATATATGTATTAAAATATATAAATTTATATTTGACATATTATGAACTATGGACAATGCATCTTAATGATTAAGATGCATTTTAAAAATAAATAAAAAATTATCATTTAATAACATTAATTTTATAGCTATCCTTACTTTTAATAAAATTGCTAAAAGATCATACAAATTGAGACAGGTCAAGAATAGCCAAGGCAATTGCTACGCATACATTCAAATGTGCTGCACACGAACATACACATGCACACACACATTGATATGCGTTGCTAGAAAAGTAACAAAATGACAAATCACTTGAGAGCCACCAAAAACTGAAAAAATATGCATGCGCACATACACACACACATATATATGTGAATTTAGGTATACATTGCCCTAATGATTTTTGCTTCAGTTGAGCTCGGAGCCACCAAATACAGAAAAAATGCACATGTGTTGTTGTTGTTCGCACTCTGTTGCTGCTATCCCCCTTCCACAATATACAGCAGCTCAGCATACAGAAACATACATACACACATAAATACACCTAACGGCGATCACGTCGCTGACATACAGACGTATACACAGCAAATTGCTGGCAGTCCGTCTATATCGAGTCAAAATTTGCGTTCGGCTCGCTGCTTTCAGCAGCCGAATGAGGGTGGCTCCTCCTTAAATTGAACCAATTAGGCTATTGGATTTTTTGCGTTTGACTCCTCTATGTATACCTACTTAATGCTATAACGTTCTTTACAAACAATAGGTGTATTCACTACACCTACGTCGGTAAAGTTTGAAATGGAGTAAGATTCTTCCATATTTATATGTTGCAAATTAGTTTAAGAATTTCAAAAAAGAAAAATATACATAACTTTTCGTTTACGTTAACGAGAGGTCCCAGGTTCAACTCCTGTCCCCGACTAAAGTTTCATACACGATCAGTTTGAGTTTAATAATTCTAAACAGAAAAGTCACTGATGAGAATGTTTGGCAACATTTGAAATAGCGCTATCAGGCCAGCCTAATACATTTCGTTCACAATTTTCAAATTGTTTCGAATCGCCCCCTTTGATTCATGACGCCGAGCCTGTATTAATAATTGCAACAATTAGAAACGTCGCTAAAAAAAAAAAAAACAAAAAAAAACAAATATATTTAGAAATCAAATATTTTATTTAGAGAGAGAAAAAAATAGATGTCGACACGATGAAAATCAAATTCGGAATGAGTATAGACTTAAGTTAACTTTTCGTAAATAAATAACTAAACGCAAGCTTTATAGCTTTAACTACAAACACTTATATAATAAATTGTCTTTATCTTGAATATTTTTATTTATTTAATTTATTTATTAACAGCCGAGTGCTACAAGTTCCAAGAAACTTAAATTTACGGCTCTAGTCACAAAAACCAAAAGATATTAATTAAAAAGAACAAAGCAAAACAATAAAACAGAAAGATTAATTAAAAGTATGCAAGAAAAGGAATCTGGAAGAACAGTCTTCCCCTTAAGCAGATTACTAATTATTAGCATAATTGTAAGCATAGTTTTAGTGAATTTATATATATATTTTAAAATAATTTTAAGGTTAGATATTGTTTTGTAAATGCAGCAGAAGGCTGCATCTAAATTGTGGTGCGCTTCTAATTATTTTTAGGTCGTGGGCAAGTTGTTCCACAGGCGCACAGTGTGTACGAAATAATGTTGCTCGGAGACAGATAATCTATGACGTAAAGTTGTTAAATTATTTGTCCAACGTGAAGTTGAAAAGAACAATTTATTACAAAGGTAACTAGGCTCTTTTGTATATATAACTTGTTATGGTCGGCAGTGGAGTTATCGATGGTTGAGGTGTTGAGCGAAGGGTGGACAGTCGTGCGGGCACCGAATATTCGATATTTCTCTGCGTGACAAGTGAATGGCAGATAGTGGGGAAGAGGAAGAGTGGCTTAGCCGTGAGTAGGCAAATTTGAGCAGAGGCAGAGGCAGCAGCAGCATATATTAAAGAAGGAAGAACGGGTAAAATTGAAAAGGGACATAAGGACTCCTGGACAGATCAACAGGTACGGGACAACAGAATTAAAATTACATATGAATAGTGCTTACAGTGATTTTTTTCACTATTCCCTGGTACAGTCCAGACAAACACCGGCAACTGCATCACGTCACATCCCGAGCGGCCGAGAACAACCAGCAAGACCACCGGACGAGGATTGGCCAACCCGTCTGGGTGGTCATCAGGTTTTTATATTTGTGCCTATACTTAAAATCAGCGCCTTGGCGCCACCCGAGCCAGCTGCTCACCCAGCTGCTATTGCGCCAGCTGCCCGCGCACATACACACGCTCACCCACACACAGTCAGCCCAGCCACAGGCACAGTGGGCCGCCGCCCGGCGAACAGCCGCCAAAATATTTATTTATTTATTTGCCCACACCCGTCAGATAGAGACTACTTCCTCCACATCCATTTATTTAATTATTTATTATTCATTATTATTTAATTTATTTATTTATTTATAGTATTTATATTTTTCTTTAGTTTTTGTTTAATGTTTATTTTGTTTTTGTTTATTTTTGTTTGTGTTATTTATTTAATTATTTCATTATTCTTTTTTTTTTTATTTATAAAAAGTAAATTTAAGATAAGAAAAGCAATGTTTATTATTAAATGAATAAATTTAAGTTTGTTATTGTTTTGTAAAAACATGTGTGAGTAATTGTTTATGTGTGGGTGGGATGAACATGTTATTGTTGTGATTAGGGAATTGGCGGGGAATTTAAAAAAAAAATGTCGATTCATAGGTAGGGAGGGCTCATTGGGGGTAAATATTAACATCTTTTTGCCTGTATACCTAAAATAGTCCGATTCCGTGAAGATTTGCTGCTTGTCCGTTTGTTGTTAGTTTCTGTAAAAATATAAATTTTTTTGTTACTCCGGCCCACACCGTATCGAGGTCGTATCCATCCCTGGGTAACCGATTTGCTAGCTGGCTATCGATACAGTGTTGGAAAGAAAAGGCCCGAACAATAACAAACTTTGTGTAACAATATTAATGCTCATAATTCAATCCAGTATTGCAGGCTTAGGTTATAAATTTTGAATGCATATGGTGTAACATGGTCTCTTCTTCCCAAATTAAACACATAACGCGTAATACTAGTAAAGACAACATTGAGCCTGTGCTTACTAGCAGCGTGGGGGCTTAAGAAAATTTCAACTCCATAAAAGAGGGTTGGTATTTAGTAAGTTTTAGCAACAGTGAGTTTAATATTAATTGGCAAGAGATGCTGTGTCAGGTACAAAATTCTTAAGGCTGCATAAGTTCTAGCAATAGATTTAACTATGTGGTCACTCCAAGATAGAGTCTTATTAAATATTATGCCTAGATTAGCTAGCCTGTCTACGTAGTCAGTAGAATTATGGTAAATTTTTATTTTTTTTAAGTTAAGGGTGTCTATGGACTTTTTGTATATAACTATACACTTAGTATTGGACGTGTTCAGACCTAGGCCATTACTACGTGACCACTCGCTCACCTTTACTAATTCTCTATTAGTTACACTTACACATTCATTAATTCTGGACAATGGACTACAACAATACAACTGCACATCATCGGCATACATATGGACATTGCATTCAGAAAAGACATTGGGCAAATCATTAACATAACACGAGTACAGTAGCGGCCCAAGAACTGATCCTTGTGGCACTCCACGGGTCAAAGACAGAAATGACGACGAACTTGACGGTGTGACAACAGCTTGAAGACGGTTTACTAGGTATGAGCGTAATAAAGAATCAGCTGTGGCTATAAAATAATATAGCTTCTTCATTTTTGTGCATAGGATGTCATGGTTGACAGTATCAAAAGCTTTGCTATAGTCAAGCAGTGTCAAGAACGTAACATTGCCATCATCCATATTTCTACGAATATCCTCAACAATATTGAGGATTGCTGTAGTGCAGCTTCTGTTTTTCCTAAATCCCGGTTGGTTTTTGCTGAGAAGACTGTTGGTTACCATATATTCGTTGATTTGACTAGCTAGAAGATTTTCAATCACTTTGGACAGAAAAGGAAGAACAGAGATTGGTCTGAAGTCTCCATTGCTCTTAGGGACAGGGATAATCTTAGCGCGTTTCCGTTTTTCAGGAAAAACCGAAGTACTGATTGCAGTATTCATAACATGTGTAATTTGATTTAAGATTGACGGAATTATAATTTTGACAAATTTTGGATTTATTTCATCAAGTCCAACTGCATTTGATTTGACATTTAACACAGATTCAAGAACTTCATTATTACTGACACACCTAAAACTAAAGCTAATATCAGAGGATCACAGTTAAGGTATTCACTGGCTAGGGCCTCAGGTACGGCGCAGTTGACAAACTTTTTATTAAGCTCTTCAGCATTATCTTCAACACTTGCTCTAACTTTTTGCTTTCCCACTCCAATTTCATTTATAATTCTCCATTTATCTCTAGACGAGATGGATTGTTGAAATTTCTGGGAATAGAACCGCTTCTTACCATCTTTTATCAATTTAACAACTGCGCGTCGTAAACTTTTGAAGGTGTCGTACAAAAAGTCAGTCTTATATCTCTTCCATTTGTTATAGGCTTCATCTCTATTTAGTATTGTTTTTTTTAACTATATGTGTTAGCCAGGTCTTCACACTAGGCTGGGGAAGTTTAGATTTCAACGGGACACAAGTATTATATAGGTCTGCTATTCTACCCTGCAGATATTCAACCTGATCGTCAGCTGTGGTCATGTTATATATTAAGGTCCAGTCATATTTATTAAATTCGTCAAATAAATCGATATTTCTAAAGTCTCTATATGTATATGTCAGGTCCAACTTATTAATACAAACATCATAAGACACAAAAACAAGATCATGTTTGGAGAAGCAAGGGACGGAAATTTGGTCATACATAAGAGTATTTATAGGGTTACTGACAAAGACCAAATCCAAGAGTGTACTGCAAGTAGGAGTAAAATGGGTTGGATTAGTCGAATTGACTAAGTGTAATCCAAGAGATTCCATATTGTTGGTGAGATCTTTCTGGTACAATACATTGCTATTAAAATCCCCCAAAATCGCAATGTCAATATACGACAATATACGAATATATATATTTGGGATTTAATGGACTTTAACTGAACATTGGGACACAGGGTATCTTTACTTTGTGCAACTTGTGAGACTTGTTGTGTTTTGCCTATTTTTTATGCATGCATGTATGTATTCGCTCGCGATCATACCCTTAGTTGTGCGTCAGTCTGCCGCCAATTTAAAAAGTAGCGGAATGAACCCGGCATGGTTTGTAATCCGCTAACATTGCTCTAGTTCCTGACTAGAAGATACCGTAAAATTATTTGTTATTCTGCGACTTACTTCAGTCTTTGATATCTCTGTTGTTTCTCAACCGATTTCGATGAATGAAAAGTTGTCACAGACTTTAAATATTTTGTATTAAGTGTCTAGTCTCCAAGATTAATGTGTTCATTTAGATGGACAGACGGATCAAAAATATATAATATATAGGAATCAGAGATGCTTACTTCCACCTGTTACATACTTTTGCACAAAGCCATTATACCCTTTTTCGCAAAAAGTAACAGAATCAGCTCGCGAAATGGCGGCAAACCTTGAAGAATAAGCATAGAAGCAAAAATCAAAAGTGGTTCTTGCGTCTTGCGTTTTTGTTTACAGGGCCAACGGCGCACAGTGGGCGATTTGGTCTCGCTAGCGGCATTTAATTCAAATTTTCAAATTTGAAAAAGCGTTAATTTTATTTCACAAATCGATAACAGATGCTTTGATTAGATTTTTGGCGGTTTTTTATAAGCTCTACGATCAGCTGATCATCAGCTGTGAGCTGAAAAACACAACATATGTTTTAGCAAGTGCTTTACAATATTTTTTCTTTGTTGTGCGCATTGATTTCGAGCTCCTGGGAAATTTACAATTTTTACTTGTTTAATTAAAAGTGTTGCTTTTTATTAACTTCAAGGTATGTATTGTAGTAGGAGGAGTACCTTTGATCTAGTTGTTAAGTGCAACTCTGTATTATTTTGTAAGACGTAAGCTGTACAATCGATATTAACTGTTAAGTGCAACACTGTCTGTGGCTGTAACATGATATGGTACTTTAACATTAAGCGATGGATGTGAGTAATAGTTGATATTCGGCATGAAACGCAACGGGTCGAGCGAATGATTTAAAATAAAGAACACATTAAGAATATCGGCATCTTACAGTATTTCATAAAAAATCAGTGTTTGTGACCGGTCTATAAATGTGTTGCTCATAAAACGTAGTGGTAATTAAGTGTATTAACAACTAGCCCGCACTAGCGTGCACCTGTCGTTCGTGGAGTAGAACTTACCAGATTCACACGGATTCAGTCTAACTCTTTTTTTGAGCTGGAAGTATGAATCATTGTGCGTCCAAAATGTGTAATATGAACTGCTTTTACCTGCTAACCTTTAAATCATGGCACTTTATAGGCACAATGTCAGTAGCAAAACAGGTACTTTTTTTTAGTATGGCATGAAGAAGCGATCCGAACCAAGAAGTTTCTCACCATGGAAAACTTTGTATTTGGTACTGTTCTCAAAAACCTAAAATATACTCAGGAGGAGCAGTGCGAGATTGGCAAAAAGCTGCGAAATTTTACTAGTAGGCTTGTAGAAAAGTGGAAAAACTGTGGAAGAAATAAGGTTTTTTTAGAAAACAGAAACCTGGAATGGCTAGATACGCCGCTAGTATTGATTAAAAGATCATCTTCCGAAATTGTTGGACGTCCACAAAAAGATATTTCGGAGTGTTGCAAAAAAACGCAAGTCAACAAATTGTCAGGCCTTACTGAAGATGTTCCATCAGAAGCATTGTTGGTAGCTGCAAGCTGCAGCTTGTATAAAGCTGGAAAACGTAGTGCTTCAAAGGTGGTGTCAATGCTCAACGCCGACGAAGAGTTGAGCGGTAAAATATTGAAAACGATGAGTACCCCTCAGCGTCTACCGTCAAAATTTTCTGATGAAAAAGCACTGGCGCTATTTGTAGATGTTGGACATACCAAGTACACATGGAATTTGTCAAAGAGTGCCGCTAAAGGGCAAAACGCCGATATATATCCATGCTACGATAAACTGCGTTGTGCGAAAAAAAAATGCTATCCTAGTGTCATCACGGTCACTGATCATTTCGCTGAAGTACCATTACAAAGCTTAGTGGACCATACGATTGCTAGGATTATAGAAGCACATCCAGAAAATTTTCAAAACCATATTGAAAATAATAATAACACTCAAATAACTGCTACCTACAAATGGGGTTGTGATGGCAGCAGCGGCCATTCTACTTACAGGCAAAAATTTGATGACTTCGATGGAGACATGATAGATCAATATTTATTTTCAATTTGTATGGTACCATTGATAGTGCAGAAAGGACCGACAGTTTTATGGAAAAACAATCGGCCTTCTTCTACCCGATATTGTCGACCCATTAAACTACTTTGCGAGAAAGAATCGGCAGACTTGACTCGCAGAGAAATTGAAAATATTAAGAGCCAAATATTAAATATTTTTCCAACATTTGTAAGTACCTGAAGAATTGATCACCAATTTCATATGACCATGCTTGACATTCAGTGTCATATCGGAATCGTCTTCGCAAGCATGCGGAATCTGTAGCGCAACTCCCAAAAATATGAACGATCTAATTTTGGTGAAAAGCTTTTCTATTAATGGAAACCTATTTGAATATGGCTTATCAAGTCTCCACGCATGGATAAGGTTTTTCGAGTGTGTTTAGCACATGGCATATAGAATACCAATACTAAAGTGGCAAGCTCGTGGTGCTTACAAGGATGTAGTTGAACAAAATGGTGGATATACCAATGGCTGGTACTGGCAGTACGAACAACGGAAACACTGCAAGGAGGTTTTTCCAACAACCAAATTTGGCTGCTCGTATAACAGGACAAAGCTATGATTTTATATATCGATTCAGCGTAGTCTTACGAGCATTGGCTTGTGGATACGACATAAATTCGGACGCATTCGGATCTTACGCATTGGAAACTGCGGAAATTTTTGTTAAAGCATACCCCTGGCTTTACATGCCATCGTCTGTTCACAGAATTTTAATTCATGGAGCAGACATTATAAACCATTTTTCATTTCCGATTGGTATGATGTCCGAAGAAGCTCTTGAAGCCAGGAACAAGGACTTTCGAAACATATGCGAGGGCAATACAAGAAAAAATTCCAGGAAAAATACTATGGAAGATATCATAAATGCTTTATTAGTTTCGTCTGACCCTTTGATATCTTCATTGTCAAATGGGTCTTCAATTTCGTCTGCAAAAAATATTATTATGGACGATGATGTTAAGAGCTTGCTTTTAATGAAGCATCTAGATATGCCTGATTCTGATTCCGAAGATTCCGAATAATATTTTAGCATTTTCTAGATAATTTAAATTATAAAATTTGTTTATTGAAGTTAAAAAAAAAATTTTGAAAGTAAAAAAAAATTTTAAAAAATTTTAAAAATTAAAAAAAAAATGTGAACAAAATTTTTTCTTAAAAAATTCTATGACTTTTTCTGAGCAGTGAAAAAAAACCGTCTGAAGATATATATTTTCGTTTAGAAGTTATTAATTAAATGCCGCTAGCGAGGCCAAATCGCCCACTGTGCGCTGGTCGCACATCCCACACCTTCGGCGGAATAACCTGCTTTTTCGGCGGTGCCTGCTGCGGGTTGGCTGGCTCCTCCTCGTCCATCACTGCTGCGGGTAGTACCTCGGCGTGAGTTACCCCTTCCAGGATTCCCTCGGTGGTTTTTGCATCAGCTTCCGCACCGTCTCCGCCCGTTTCCTCTGCGGGTCTCACCTCGGCTGGCGCTATACCTTCCAGAACCCCCTGGATGGGTACTTCCTCAATTGCGGGGTGGCTGGGTGGCGATGTGGGCTCCTTCTTGTAAGAGCGTGGTGGTCGGGGGTGACTCGAACTCACCACTCTCCTCCGCGTCATTATTCGCGCGCGGTCGCAGAGTTCTCCTCGTCACTACTGATTATTATTGGCATGCTCATCGTAAGTTATTCTGCGAATTGAAAAACGATTAGTATTTCTCAACAACTGGTTAGGGGAATCAAAAAGCAGAATGTTAGTCATTCTCCAACACAGAAATTCCCGGCAGCCACTCTCTTCGCCTGAGCTTGTAGTTGCTTCGTCTGGTCGGCTTATTATCCCTTATGCTGATCCAGTACTCGCGAGCTGGTCCCGTCTTTAACCCTTTCTGGAAAACTGGTTCCATTTCCACTGGCCACTCCTGTTCCTTTGTGGCGACACTCTTCAACTGTATTTTTGCGGGGCCGGGCATAACGCACCCTCCTACCTCGCCTAACAGTTGCTCCTTGACGCCTGGCAACGCGTCCATGCTGGCTCCTTGGATCTCTGGTACCTCTACAACTTCGAGTATCACTCCCACGGTGATATCCGGCTGAGGTGCCCCCAGGACATCCTGCTTTTTCCTCTGTTCCGCGAAGTTCTTTAGTTGTGCTGCAACCGGCTCATGTTCCCGGTGAACCCTGTTGACAACTCTATTAGGCACCTCTTCAGCTTGAAGTGTTAGCCTAGCTTCCCCGCATTGTATGGTCGTACCCAACCGGCACAAGAAATCTATTCCTAGTGTTACGTTGTCCAGCATCGAAGGCATCACGAGCATATCCATCGTGACCTCTGCCCCCGCTAGACCAACCTTCACCCTCAATAGCTTTCTTACCTCTAAGGTCGAACCATCGGCTAAGCGAATTTTCGCATTGACTGCCAACGTCTCACATCCGTTGGTTCCGTGCGGGAAAATTCCTCGCTTACGAAGCTCCTAGTCGCCCCTGTTTCGACTCTTACTGTAGCGACCAGTCGCCCGTCTTCGACTCTCAGGGGGTACTCTAACTTCGGGACTGGTTCGCGGCGGCCACCACCGGATCCCGTCCCAGATGGTGCCACTGACCGTTTCCCGCCCTCGACTTCTTCCAACACTCGTTACTATTAACGCCCTCGGTACCACACTGGCTACAAAACTGCACTCGCGGATTGAGGCACTCCCTGGCAAAGTGCCCCTCCTGCGAACAATTGTAGCAAACTCTTTTCCCGTCCGGAGCCCTAGGCCGCCCTTGGCTGATCATGCCATCTGAAATCACCCCCATCTGCGCGAACGGTGGCGCACCCGAAACATTGACGCTTGGTCCTGGCTGTGGCTGAGTCCGGAAAGGGTTGAAAAGTTTGGCGGGAGCTACCTGCGAATTTACAATCGGTATTCCGGTGCCAAATTCTCATATACCCTATGAAGCTCCTGTTCTAACCTGTACCCCGCATTGTGCATCATAAGCCGAAGCTCGAGCAAATACTGCTTAAACGGCTCGTTGTCACGTTGCCGTCGTGCCCGGATACTGTCCTCCAACCTGTCAAAATATTGTGGGGGTAGGAAGAACTCCAAGAATTCGATTCTTAATACCGCCCACGTCACATCTCTAAACCTGCTCACCGTTAACCAACTTGCTGCGTCACCCGTCAGAGCTATGCTCATTGCCCGTGGCAAGCTGTCTAAACTTATTTCGTATGACCTCGCACTATCCTCAATTGCGTCCAAGAACACTAACGGGTCTGTACACCCATCGAAACGGATACCCCACTTCCGTACCAGTTCTGGGACGACCATCCCGTTTCTGTAGGCGCCACCACTATCGATGTAATGAAGAGGGTAGTTCGCCTGTCTCACCGGGGTACTGGCCTCCGGTACTACTGGCGGATCTACTCGTAAATCAGGCCAAAGTTGTTTGGCGCGAGGTGTACCCACTGTGGCTGGCGCCACTGGGAGGCGTGAGCAAGTTTCCCGTGACACCTGTCCGTATCGTGGGTACTACCGCATCGGATTCCGACTTCTGTCGGGGTCGGTTTCCTCCAAAAGAGGTGGTGGTCAGGACAGGTGACACTGGTGTCTTTGCGAATCGCAACTTCCATTCCGCCCGTCGGGTTCACCTCGTCTCATGAATGTACATACCAGCTTACGGTAGTCAGTTACCGTGGCACACTTGTCCAGTCCAAAATCCCGGGCGATGCTCTCCAGGTCCTCCCTATGACAGTGGTAGACCCATTGCACGCCCACGCCAGGGTTGTTGCTGTCTCCGGTCTCCATTCCGGAAGGTTCACTCATCGCGGGTTTATCCATTTTCACTTAAAAAAAACCACGCGCGAACAAACAAAAAGAAAAAAATCAGTCGAAAATTAAACACAAAAAAAATGTTCCCCGTTTCGGACCGTAGGTGTCCCACTGTGCGACAGAAATCAAAATATTTTTTATGTTAATCCGGTACTGTTTAACGCGACTTTCTGTTTATATAAAAAAATTTTTATTATTTTTTGTCCGAATATTAACGCCTTTGTTCCACTGTACCACGAGAAAAAAAATAATTCCACTTCACTTGGTACCGTTTATTCTTGTTTGTATGTTTTCCGAAAAAATATTTTTTTCCGTGTCGCACACTTTGTCCCACGGTGCTCCCTTTGGACACGCACAGTTGGACTTCCCGTTTAATAAAGAATCCAAAATCAACACAAAAAAAAATTGACGACACTAAAAATCTATTTTTTTTAACCACTGTGCACTACGCGATCGAGGCCCACTGTGTGACGACTTAACGTTCGGTATCGAAAATACGCGATGGGGCACCGCCACACAAAAAAAATATTTTCACTTTTCGCGGTTCTCGTCCCACCGTGCCACGCGACCACGACTTTTGCTCACACTTGTACTGGCGACTTGGCACTCTAGCAACACAGTTCAGCGACCGGCTTGTATGCTCTGCTGTCACTTTCGCCGCGCCGGCAAATGTTCGCTATCACAGCCGTTTCGAACGCAAGCCGTTATGTTGATCGGTGTATCCTCTTACACCGTCAACTTCGTTGCGCCGCAAATACTTTCAAGCCCCGCAGCCTCGAACGCGACCCGTTTAGTTGATCGGTGAATTCGTTTCAACCGTCAACTTCGTTGCGTCGCGGCAGATTCAACCGGTACTGATCCCGTTCGTTCTCGGTGCCCACGCTTTCGATCACTTTCGTTGTACCGCGACGGTTTCACAAAACCACGCACGTTATTGCTGACCACCGTTTTACATGTGCTTGTGTAAAACAGTATATCAGCGGGTATACACGACACTTTAGAACAAAATTTTTTTTTTTTTTTTTTATCAAGAGAAAAAAAATTTTTCCCCCTTCACTTGTTGATGGTGTTGCTGGGGCTTTAATCCAGCTCACACCACGCCTACATGCTTTAGGTCCCTGCTCGGGTGCCACTTGTAAAGTAGTAATTAGCCGGGGTACAGATCTCAGTCTGGCCAGGCCTAACTTACAAGAATACTTGTATTTGTTAGAGACGTTAAGACATGAGGCTTACAAGTGCTGGGGATGCGTGCCGTACACTAGGGTCCCGACAAGGGATTGAGAGATCAAAGGGTACTACCGCTTCGTACCTCTAACCACACGGTCGGGATTACTAGAACACTCAGCAGAACGTGGGGGAAATTCCGTTCCGGGGACACTTAAGAAAGCGGGAGCCGCAGGTACACTGCGTACACTTGCACTCTAACAGCCAACAAATAATACACACTGAGGGATTATTCGCACTCTAGATCGCGGTACTACCTACGATCTTTTCTTTATTATTCCTTTTATCCTATCTGTACACTATATATATGCCCTTACTTAAATATCTATTATACCTTTACTCTCTATTTTATCCTCGCACGTGTTCAGTATTCTCTAACTCGCTTACTCTCTTTTACGCTTCTTCGAAAACGACCGCGCGCTTCTGTTCTCATCTAACTCCATTTCGCAACTCCCGAGTCGGTCGCGCTCCAGCCTGTGGTGGATTTGAAGATCACAGCAGGCGCGCTGCACCTTGCGACCCTGCGCTTTGGGCGGTTAAGTTCAAACCCTGCTTCAAATCTTAATACGTTAGATACTAATTAAATGTTATACCAATAATACAAGTAATGGTTGCGCTTCTTGAGGCTTTTTCTAATTACTTCTAATACAATTATAATTAAACTATATCGACAGCGCCTTGTGGGGAGGCCTATTTGTGGCCTACCTCACACCATTTATTTGTTTCCAATGATTCAAATTACACTTAAAATTGCTAAGTCAGAGATAGCAAACTTGCTAGACTCGTGTCGTGCAATTGGTTGTTCACGATAGCAGTGTTGCAAACTTGCTCTTTTGCAACGATACAATATAGCGTGAACTCCATAACTGTTTTATTTAAATTCTCCATGTTATGACTATTAAATAATAATTGTTTGATGTTTTTAAATATTAAAATCACAGCCGTATCTCTTCAAAACGCATGCATTAAAGCGCATTTACATATAAAATTACCCACACATGCAAAAAAAAAAATAAGCGCGCGCTAATTACCCTGCAGTACGCGAGCCCGGTGCCAGACTAGCGATATGCCTAGAACTTAGTGATGAGTACTGGTGCACACTCGCACCACCAGCAATGTATTTACCTAACGAATTTAACTAGAGAATGTCCGCAGAGCGTACAGAGCGGTACGGCGGTGCAAGCCCAAATGCCTAAGAATAATGCCTAAAATGCCTAGCTATTTCTCTGGTAAGAAAGGCCTAGGTATACCGTTAGGATGCCCAAACTAACTATTTCGCTAGTACAAGTTGCTTATATTTACGCTAGTACAAAATATAAACGAAGACACATTTGTAAGTAAAATATTAACAAAATTAATTTATTTTTAAATTTTGAATAGAAAAAGTGCTACTAAGGTGTTGGAGTAGATTTAGATAGATACATAGTAGCATAGCATAAGATAGAATAAGAGAAAAATGAAGTACTCTTGCGATGTTAACCGCAAGCCGATCGGCAATCTGCCGTCGGCAATTTGCATTGCGTGCAGCCGACTGTGGCTCACGCTTACTACTTAATGTTAAGCTACTTTTACTTGTCGTTGTATGCCTGAAGCCACCGCATTAAAATTGTCGTCAACTATTGAAAAAACCGCGTCTCTTTTTTATACAAACATTTTTAGTTAAATCTAAAAACTATTAGATTTTTCATTGGCGCCCGAGCAGGGACATCGGTTTTTTTCTTTAATATACTTTGTTTGTTTTCGCGGTGGTGGCTTAGGCTTCGCGTGTGATAATCCACGAATTTCACTAATTTGGATTTTGGATTTGCTGGATTTGCCCTTTGGACTTTCGCCATCTTGGACGCTGCCAAATTTGAAGTGCCAATGGAGAACACCAACAGGAGATCACTTTCTATTGATTCGCTAGAAAGTCTGCAGGTATTCTGTGCCAAAAATTGAGCTTCAATAACAAATTTCGTTGTGTCGCTGCGGTCGACAAAAAACATCAAACTACTTGTGATATATGTGCGTGTGTATGTACATTCGGTCATACACATAGTGCCCACTTACACGCTGAAGTTTTTTCATTAATTTTTTATTCATTCCGCTTTGAAAATTATTCGGAATTCAGGTCGCATTTACACGCTGAAGTTTTTTAGTGAAATTTTTCCTTTGAAAATGCAACTCTGGTTTAAATTTATAATCGATATACTTTAAAGCCATCGATTGTTTGATATGTAAACAACAGCTGATTGAAATTAATAAGAGTGCTAATTGAAATAAAATGGATACGTTAAGCGAGTTAATTAGTGTAACAGCTATGGCGGTTGATGAAACCGATTTTGATTGTGAAGAAGATGTGGAGATTCTTTTAAAATTGCTGGATTGCTGCAAAACTGCGGCAGCTACGCCGAAGTACAGAAAACGCACGGAGTGGGTGAAGCCATGGCGGCAAAATAGACCAGACCACGGCTCATTTTCGTTTTTAATGAAGGAGCTTTCCACAGATTTATCCTCATTTTTTCTTACATCCGTATGGATATAGAAACATTTAAGTTTATTTTGACGACCATCGAAAGAGAAATAGTGAAGCAAGACACAATCATGCGAAAGGCAATTGCCGCCGATGAAAAACTGGCTGCAACATTGCGTTTCCTTGCAACTGGCGAATCCTACAAAAGTACGAGCTTTCAAACACGACTTTCGGATTCATTTCTATGCCGTGCAGTGCCTGAAGTGTGCTCTGCAATTTGGAAGCATTTCAGAGGCACATACTTAAAGGTTTGTATAATATAAATAACCTTTTAATTTTTATAGTTTATAATAAAAACATATGTATTTATTTCAGTTCCCAAGTACTCCCCAAGATTGGGAAAATATTGCTGAGAAGTTTGCAATAAAGTGGCAATTTCCCCTCTGCTTAGGTGCGCTGGATGGAAAGCACATCGTGTTCCAAGCCAAGCGAGCTGACGGGTCGTTCTATTTCAATTATAAGGGAACGCACAGCATTGTTCTGCTTGCACTGGTGGACGCAGATTGTAAGTTTATTTACATCAACGTAGGCTGCAATGGGCGAACTCATGACTCTGGAGTCCTTTTGCAAAGCGATTTGAGGCCAATTTTGGACAACGCCGGCAACGTTTTTCCAGGAGATAAAATTATTGGCAATGGACGGCGACTACCATATGTGATTGTTGCTGATGACGCTTTCCCACTTGGAAAGCATGTGATGAAGCCGTATTCTAGTCGGAGCAACATAAAAGAAAAGCAAATTTTTAATCTTCGCCTTTCTCGTGCGCGGCATGTTGTAGAGCACGCATTTGGTATACTGGCCAACCGATTCCGAGTTTTCCAGCAACGTATCAACATGTCGGTTGAAAACGTGGAAATAATTACAAAGGCATGTTGCGTTTTGCATAATTTACTTGCGGCGAAGAACTCGGCATATACACAAATGTCACTGGTAGAAGGAGCTCAAGATGACGAAGCACAACCGTCAGCTACTATTGCCCGAAATGCCAGGGGTATTGCTGAAAAATTAGTCGGGATTCCTTGTTGAATTGCACACGCAAAACATGTATTTTTGACTTTATTGCGTCAATTGTAATTTTGGGCTCTTTTTCTTTTAAAACTTCATAAATTGAAACAAAACTGCTATTGCGCTTCACTCGGTCTTTGTATAATTCACTACGAATATTATACAAATGTTCGTGCTGCTGGTATTGCGTTAAGAGCAGCTCAATTAATTCACACGACCAAAACATTTTTTTGCTTTAAATATGCTAACTCACGTAAACAATGTTTTATAGTGCGATATGTGAATATCGATAGCTTGATTATTCACATGAAACACTGTTTTTCTGTCTGTGCAACTCTGTGTTTACATTCTATCGGAATAAGGCAAAGCAAAATAAGAAGAAAAATTAACGACTTAACAAGTAGTGAATTTTTGCATGAAATTTTACCCCTCTACTCCCCTTGCCTACAAACAAAAGATTAAGAGAGAAAATTCACGAAAAAACTTCAGCGTGTAAATGCGCTCATAGAAAACAGCTCAATTTCTGGCACCTTATTTTTTGATTTCATTGGCCAAAAGCACAAATTTATGTGCATAACAAGTAAAGTAATACGTACATAAATAATTTCGCCAAATTATTTTAACAAACATACATACATACATACGTATATTCGTGTACTAACCTTTACTTAAATTTAACTTAACAAAACGGCAACATATATTTGATAATAAATAAATAAAAATACAAAATATATGTTTCAATTTCATTTATTTATTGCATTTTATATTATTCGTGTGTTTGTGCATTTGCAAAGTGTCGTAGTTTCTTGCGGTTTTCGCTCTTTCTACTTAACCGCTACGTACAAATATACGTACATACATACAGACATATGCTTGCACTTGCACATACACACAACTCTTGTTAAAGTTTTTTTTGGGCGTTAACAGCTGATTGTTAGTGCGTTCGTTAACCTTTTTTCGCTCTGTGCTTGCATCGGTTCAATATATTAGTTTGTGTGTGCGTTTATCGCGCCAAATTTTCTCGCTTGTTCTTTTCATCCCCGTTTGGCAAGCTTGGCTTGATCGTCTGTGTAATACATTCGTTGTTGTGCTTGCGCTCGCGCCAAATTCTCTCTCTCTTGCTCTTTAAAATCCCCGCACCCCGCAGTTTATAGCTGTTGCCTACAAAGTGGCTGCAGCAAACGTTTCACTTGCTTATTTTCGGTCGCTTGGACCGTTTTTTTTCGTTTGTTTGATCACACATTGCGCAGAGTGCGTGTGTGTGTTTTGTAAGCAAGCTTAGCGTTTCGTTACATAGTTGCGGTGCGTGTGCGAGGGTAGCTCACAAAGTTAGTTGAACTTTTGAGTGCGTGTTCATAAATAGTTTTTTCGTCAGTTTAATTATGTCTGAGTCCGAAAAGCCAACAGCAGCTAAGCTAACCAAGCTGGCATTATGTCAACAAAGATTTGACAAGGTCAGTGCTGATATTGCTCGCATGCAAACAGCATTGAAGCTTAAGCAAATTTCATCTGATAAAACAGAACTAGCTTGTCGCTTAGAACTTTTAGAGGGGTATATTGAAAAGGCTATGAATCTACAGGCAGAGTTGGACCTTTTGAATCCAAGCAATGAAAGTAGAGGGCCGTTAGAGGATTTGTGTGTCGTAACAAAAGCATTGTTTATGAATGCAGCCAAGCCAAGGGCCGACACACATACGCAAAATGACTGCTCAATGAATTCGAGCCAGCGATCTCAGCTGCCGAAAATGCGTTTGCCAAAATTTAGTGGCAAACATTCGGAGTACAAAAATTTTATGTGCCTTTTCCAAAGTCTCGTTGATGACGATGCTTCTTTGACAAACGTAGAAAAATTTAATCATTTAGTGTCGTGTTTGTCAGATGAAGCATTGGGCGTAGTTAAACCATATCAAATGACAGATTGTAACTACCCTAAGGCCCTAGCCAGTCTAAATTCGGTTTATGACAATAAATGTCTAATATTCTTCGATACTGTTGCTCAGTTATTCGATTTGCCAAGCATGACCAAGCCATCTGCATCGAGTTTAAGGTCGATGATAGATACAGTGTCTGCGATATATTCATCGCTGTCGTCTTTGGGTGACGACAGAGACATTGCGAATGCAATGATTATTCATATGGTCATGGCAAAGGTAGACCATATGACCAAGTCTCGTTTTGAGGAGCAGCTTGACTACGATAAGCTGCCGTCTTGGGAAGAATGTGCTAAACAGCTGAATAGGAGGTACCAGTACTTGGCAGCAGAAGAGTCAACTCGTGACAAATCAAAGTTGCGTACTGAGGTGAGAAAACCTCAACACAAATCTTCCTTTGCCTGTGCTAATGCAGGGCATAAGGCGTCGTCTGCATGTACTTATTGCAAGTCTGCAGACCACAATATATATTCTTGTCCGTCATTTAGTGCCATTTCCGTTATGCAACGTTTTGAGTACGTTAAAACTCAAAAAATGTGTCTCAATTGCTTGACCGTGGGGCATACAGTTTCGACTTGCAAGGCGTCGAAGTGTCGAGTGTGTTCTAAGCCGCACCATTCTCTGCTTCATAGGTATAGTGCACCAGTGCAAGGTGAAGCAGCGGCACTTCAAGCCTCAACTTCGGAGGCATACGTGGGTCACGTGCTTAATGCAGATCAAGTCGTTCTTGCTACTGCTATAGTAAATATTAAAGATAGATTCGGACAGTTGCATCCGGCAAGAGCTTTGCTCGATAGTGGCTCACAGATAAATTTGATATCTGAGAGTATGGCACAGAGGCTTCGGCTTAAACGTGAGCCAACTTCCCTCGCTATTGCAATGGTAGGTGGTGCAACAACGGATAGCAAACATAAGGTTTGTGCATCAATTCAATCTCGTTTGAATTCCCACACTTTTGCCGCTGAGTGTTGGGTATTAAAGTCAATTTCCACATCTCAGCCTGGACAGTCTCTTTCCACATCGAACTGGAAAATCCCAAAAAATATTAAGTTGGCAGACCCCGAGTTTTATAAACCAGCTAAGGTGGATGTTTTATTGGGAGCTGAGCTGTTCTATGGGTTATTGTGCGTTGGGCAAATAAAACTGCATTCCGAGCTGCCTATTATGCAAAAAACATTGCTCGGCTGGATTGTTGCGGGCAAATGTACTGGACAGGCGCCTCGGCAACAGTTTAGTAATAGTTCGGTAGCTCAAGTGTATAGTTGTTCTCTCGACTCCTTAGTAAATCGTTTTTGGGAATTGGATCAATGTCCAATTGAGTCGAAGGCTGTTCGCCAAACAGCTGAACAACAGGCCTGTGAGTTGTATTTAAAAAAAACTGTACAACGGCTATCTTCCGGTCGCTTTCAAGTAAAACTTCCTATTAAGACCGATACTAAAGTTCTTGGCCTGTCCTTTCAAACTGCTGAAAGGCGTTTTTTGCAACTTGAGCGCAAATTGTCACGGGATGACACACTTAGAAATATGTATCATGACTTCATGAAAGAGTATTTGGATTTGGGACATATGTCCGTTCTGAAGTCTGCTCCTCTCGAACAGCATTATTATATTCCTCATCAATGCGTTCTGAGACCTGAGAGTACCTCAACCAAACTTCGTGTTGTTTTTGATGCTTCCAGCAAAACATCAACAGCAGTTTCGCTCAATGAAACACTAATGGTGGGGCCCACTATTCAGAGGGAGTTGTATTCAACATTGGTCAACTTTCGGTTGAACAAATATGCCGTAACTGCCGACATTTCAAAAATGTACAGGCAGATTAATGTTTCTGAGGAAGATAGAGACTTCCAACTTGTCTTGTGGAGAGAAAACACTTCACAAAGCGTACAGGCATACAGATTGAATACTGTTTCATATGGTACAGCGTCAGCACCCTTTCTGGCTGTACGTTGTTTGTTTGAATTGGCAAATATATACGCACAATCACATCCCATTGGTGCGGAAGTGATTCGAAATTGTTTTTATGTTGACGATATGCTGGCAGGTGCAGACAGTTTAAAGGAACTGGACACCATTTGCAGCCAGGTTCGTGACATATTGCTCGCTGGAGGATTTCCATTGGCCAAGTGGGCTTCCAATTGCCAGGCTCGGTCTGGTGAAACTGAGGAAATCAGTATAAAAATTGATGAGCAAAGCTCAGTTAAGACGCTTGGAATGCGTTGGGCGCCTCAAGAGGATGTGTTCAAATACCATCTTGACGTGGATAGTTTTGCCTCCCTGAAACCAACAAAACGTAACATTTTGTCCAATTGTCACTAAGGCAAAAATGTTGCTACAGGACTTATGGAGGCTAAAGGTAGATTGGGATGAGGCTATTCCTATGAGTTTACACACCGCATGGAATAAGTTTACCACTACCTTGCGGGATTTGCACAAAATTTCAATTCCCCGTTACGTGTGTTTGACTTGGTACCAACGGGTTCAAATTCACGGCTTTGCTGACGCGTCCAGTCACGCCTATGGTTGTTGCATATACGTACGAACATGCAACAACGAAGACGTTCGCGTATCCTTGCTCACGGCAAAGTCTAGGGTAGCTCCGCTACATGTGAAAACAATACCCCGGCTAGAGCTTTGTGCAGCACTATTACTGGCCAAACTTTGGCAACAAGTGTCAAGCACAATGACCAAATTCACGATAGAAAGCGTGAATTTCTGGTCAGATTCGCAAGTCACGTTGTATTGGTTGGAGCGTGATTCGGGTACGTTGGGTACATTTGTCGCGAATCGAGTCACAGAAGTCCAAGAATTGTCAACTGGAGTCGTGTGGCGTCACGTTCCAACGGATGATAATCCAGCAGACTTGGTGTCAAGGGGAACCGATATTAATGAAATTGTGAGTTCCTTATGGTTCAATGGACCAAGTTTTCTAATGGCAGAAAATGATCGATGGCCTCAACTTCATCAGTTCGAGATAGCGTCAGAAGTTAAAACTTCTGAAGACAAGAAAAGTGCAATTGTCTGTGCACTAGGGGTATCTGACGCTGAATCTAATTGCATCGTGCAACTGATAAACCGTCAATCAAGATTTTCAAAGCTGGTCCGTACAATGGCTTACGTACTTCGATTTTGTTTCAAGCAGCTTAGAGGTGATGCGCTTATTGTGTCTGCGTCAGAAAGAAGAATTGCATTCTTAAAGCTGATCGCAGTCGTACAAAGCACAACATATACCGAGGAATATAAATTGTTGAAAAAATCGGCAGTATTAGTTCCAATGCTGCAGTCATTGAGTCGTTTCATCCACGAAGTTGAGGAAAATGGCATCAAATTCAAGTTGATTCGAGTAGGAGGGCGTTTGCTGCACGGCCCTATCTCGTATGACGCTAAGTTCCCCCTGTTACTACCTAAGAGTTCTGAGCTTGTCCGCCTTTTTGTCAGGCATTTGCACCTTAGGCACTATCATGCAGGTGCAAAGGTTCTTGTGGGATTGTTGAGGCAGCAAGTTTGGGTGGTCAATGCCCGAAGCTTGTGTACTGCACTTGTGAGAAGTTGCGTACACTGTTTTCGATACAAACCAAAGTTGTTGGGGCAAATAATGGGAAATTTGCCAGCAGACCGCCTTCGTGAAGGGCGGCCATTTAGAGTATCTGGCGTAGATTTCTGTGGGCCTTTTTATGTAAGCTACAGAATTAGAGGTAGACCACCCGTAAAATCGTACGTTGCCGTTTTTGTTTGTTTCGCCTCAAAGGCAGTTCATTTGGAGCTTGTCACTGATCTGTCCACTGATGCATTTTTGAATGTTTTTAAAAGGTTCGTTGGACGACGAGGGCTGCCGCAGACGATGTACAGCGACAACGCGACGAACTTCGTGGGAGCGAGCAACGTGCTGAGGGAGTTGCAAGTGGCGTTTCTCCACAGCAAGGAGAAGCTTCAGGAGTGCGCAGCGGAGAGCTGTGCAATGGAGGTTTATCCCTCCGAGGGCACCGCATTTCGGCGGGCTGTGGGAAGCAGCAGTAAAGGCTGCCAAACACAGGCTGGTGCGAGGGGCAGGCAACGCCAACCTTACGCCGGACGAATTGAGCACGCATCTGGTGGACGTCGAAGCGTTGCTCAATTCCAGGCCCCTCGTGTCGGACACCAGCGATCCGAGCGACGGAGAGGCCATAACGCCAGGGCACCTGCTCATCGGCCAGCCTTTGCTGGGGCTGCCGCACGGATCAACGCCCGAAGAGCCCAACAACAAGCCCGTACCCGCATATTTGAAGCGGTGGCGACAGTTGTTGGGGCTCAAACTGCACTTTTGGCGCAAGTGGTCCAGGGACTACCTGCTCAGCCTGCAGCAGCGAGCTCAGTGGAGCAGAGGCAAGGCCAATCTGGTCGAAGGGGCGGTCGTCCTGGTGCACGAGGACAACACACCTCCGCAACGGTGGATAACCGGGCGCGTAACGCGCGCAATAGCTGGAGAGGACGGCAAGGTGCGGGTGGCCGAAGTAAGAACGCCGGCCGGCGTTATTAAACGACCGGTGCACAAGCTGGCGCCGATCCCTATCGAATGATGTTTGTTGAAGACCGGAGCTCATCAACGGGGCCGGAATGTTGGAGTAGATTTAGATAGATACATAGTAGCATAGCATAAGATAGAATAAGAGAAAAATGAAGTACTCTTGCGATGTTAACCGCAAGCCGATCGGCAATCTGCCGTCGGCAATTTGCATTGCGTGCAGCCGACTGTGGCTCACGCTTACTACTTAATGTTAAGCTACTTTTACTTGTCGTTGTATGCCTGAAGCCACCGCATTAAAATTGTCGTCAACTATTGAAAAAACCGCGTCTCTTTTTTATACAAACATTTTTAGTTAAATCTAAAAACTATTAGATTTTTCATAAGGCTTAATATTATTATTCTTAATTATTCGGTTTTTTTTAAAATTGCATCGCCTTAAGCAGCTCCGGGTCCGGCGGCCCTACATCGCACTTAGAAATTGCGTCTGTAATGTAATGTAGATTAAATTTAATTTGAATTGTATGTCTTTTTACTGTTGTTTTTTTTTTTTACCTATTAACGATTTAAAGAAAAAACTTATCTTTTTCAATAAGTCTTTCCCCAAAACACCATCTACGTTGTACTCCATTTGATTTTTATACCCCGAACCCATGAAATGGGTAAAAGGGGTATCATGTTTTTGTGCAAAAGTATGTAACAGGCAGAAGGAAGCATCTCCGACCCTATAAAGTATATATATTCTTGATCAGCATCAACAGCCGAGTCGATATAGCCAAGTCCGTCTGTCCGTCCGTCTATATGTATGAGCGCGTCGATCTCAGAGACTATAAGAGCTAGAGACTTCAGATTTTGAACATAAGCTCAACTAAGTCCTAGGCAGTACAAGTTTGTTTCCGATGTGAAGGAGTGCAAGACTCCTGCACAATAGGCATTGTTTATTTATAGTTTTTAAGCACAAGCCACGAAGGTATTAGTAATTTATAAGTATTAGGTTACGGGAGTATTATAGGCTGAGGAGTTAGTAGTATAAGAAAACCAAAGTTATGTTTGTGCGGGATAGGGCTTATCAACAGCTAAGCGCGCATCACTGGTACCGAGCGCGCATCACTGATGCTGAGTGCGCATCACTGGAAGGCAACGGGATCGCGCCGGCTCAGAAAATTTTCACACGGCACGCAAAATGCAGAGGCAGCAGAGAAACGGCACGCGACAAAAGCAGAGCCACGACCGGAGCAGCCCAATATGCAGACAGCGAGAGCGGCGTCGGCAGCTTAAGGGCAGAGGCCGCAGCAGAGCCCTGAGCAGCGATCGCGACCGAGAAAGGGTACGACGGCTTGTGAAAATGCGTGGCCCGATAGTCGCGGCAGAACATTTAGCCAGTGCGGAAGTGCGCGTGCCAAGAAAGGCGACACGGTGAAAACAACAACAACGACAAAACGAGAGCACCACGCTGACACCGGGACACTGAGCACAAGACACCGGAGGACACAAGGATTACAAGGACATCGAAACACAAAGATAAAAGCACAACAGGGATCAGCAAGCCGCAACGCCACACGGACAGCAAACACCGCATAATAAATTCTAAAGACGAGAAAATGGAGCGCGGGTAAGCTGGCTTTTGGCTGCAGGGGATAATGGGCGGGGAGACGGTTTTTTTTTCGGTGTGCGGTGTGGTTAGGGTAATTAAAAATATGGTTAAATAAAAGCTCGAAATATGTAAAAAGACAACAGTGCCAAAAGTCTTAGTGTCGTGTAGTATTTTGTGTCGGGAGTGGCCACGGCGTACCGCATGGCCGGTGTCTCTTGGCTCTCTTCCCTTCCTCCCCTTCCCCTTTGTAGTTCGTGCAGTGGGCAGAGTGGCCGGTGATGCCACAAAACATGTTCCGAGCGTTCTCTGCATGTTTTGTGGTATCCGGCGCCGCTCGGGTCGCCGGCAGGGTCACCAATGGCATTCCGAGGGTTTCTCTGTGCTATTGGTGGCCATGCCAGTGTCCCTTGGCCACGTGTAGTCCGCGTAGTTGGCAGGGCGGTCGGCGACGCCACAGGGCATGTTCCGAGCGTTTATCTGCATGTTCTGTGGTGTCCGGCATCTCCCGGGCTACCGGCAGATCGACAAGCGCATTCCGAGGGATACTCTGTGCGCCTTGGCGAGTCTGCCGGTGCTCCGCCACTCGCGTTTCCCAACTCTTGTTAGTGTTGTGACCACGTCCAAATCGCCGGTTGGTGCAACTACGCATGTTTCGAGCGTTTCTCGGCATGCGTGGGTGGACCACCGGGGCCTCATAAGGGGGAAAACTACCGAGGCATGTCTCTGAGTCTCGGTATTTTATAAATTTATTGTAAAAGGCCCTGGACAGGACTGCGTTTCTTCCCCAGCCCAGGAAAGCTTCTTTACACCGATTTTCGATAACTATTTCCGTTTTCGATATACACATGCTATCGAATTTGAAAAATGTAAAAATGGGGGTTGAAATAATGGGTAACGATATAACTTTTCTGAAAATTTCATCAAAATCGGTTAAGAAACACCAGAGATATCGAAGATTGAAGTTTAGTACAGATGCATTCAGACAATGACTGTACGCGTTATGTACAGGGTTCGGGGTATCTCCTAGTCGGGAAATCTCGACTAGAGCCTTCTTACTTGTTTTAAAATCAAATTATACTTATTTCAGTTGAATATAGGAAAGTGGTCGCTTCCATGAAGATCGTCAATTGTATTCCATTAAGTATGGATTGCCAATTCAGATGTGCAAAAGGAGAGATTAATGTGTGTGTACGTGTTATGCGTGGAGAAGTGTGTGGATGATTTGTTGTTGAGTAGTATTAAGATTGTATTGTTTAGAAATGATTGAACTGTAATTCCTCTATTATTGTTTGCTGGTGAGCCACAATTGGTGCCCCAGCTGCTACAGTCGCCCAGAACTAGTTTTATTGGGTGCTGATTTAGAACGTTGTTTAAGTATGTAGATGAGAAAATTTATTATATAGAAAAATTATTTAATGGATTCGATTTCAGCACAAGAAGCATCGAATTCCTTGGACAGTGGTATTTCTTTTGATTGAACAGTTTTATGAATAAGAGGGGCGGTGCCTCTGAAAGAGTTAGAGTAGTTATGTGAGAGTAGTGTGAAGTTAACTGGGATAGGTATGTTGTTAGGATTGTTTATGTGTGTTTCCTGTAGGGCAATTATGTGTGGTTAGTATTTTGTAATTAATAATTGTAGTTCACTGTAGTTGGATGTACAACCGCAAATGTTCCATTGGATAATTTTAAGAGACATTTTTGTATCGAAGTTTTAAAAGTAGATTTTGTCTTTTTTAAGTAAGTGTGTTTAGACAGTGGAAGTGTCATTATAAAGTAGAATAAAACTTGGCAGGACGTGAAGCCGATACGTTACTTAGTATTTAGAGTTTTTTGGCCACGATCTATTGGGAGTGTCTCTTCCAGGCCTAAAAGGGCAGAGTCCATCCTGCCTATGGATTCTGCGCGTATGAGGTAGCTGAAAGATCAGTCCTCAATAAATCGTGACCTTATAAATGTTAATTTTTTTTTAAAATCGGAGATCATTTCTTCGTTTTTGGTTTCTAAATTAGTATCATCATTAAGTTTTGTTCTTTAGTATGATATGTTTGAAATTTACTTTTGGAAATATAAGTGGAGTTCACGATGTATTGTATCGTTGCAAAAGAGCAAGTTTGCAACACTGCTATCGTGAACAACCTCTTGCACGACACGAGTCTAGCAAGTTTGCTATCTCTGACTAAGACCCGTTTTACACGATGAAGTTTTTATACCCCGAACCCATGAAATGGGTAAAAGGGGTATCATGTTTTTGTGCAAAAGTATGTAACAGGCAGAAGGAAGCATCTCCGACCCTATAAAGTGTATATATTCTTGATCAGCATCAACAGCCGAGTCGATATAGACATGTCCGTCTGTCCGTCTGTCTGTATTATGGAACGCGTCGATCTCAGAGACTACAAGAGCTAGAGACTTCAGATTTTGCACATAAGCTCATCTAAGTCCTAGGCAGTACAAATTTGTTTCCGATTTTCGATAACTATTTCCGTTTCCGATATACACATGGAATCGATTACAAAAATTTCTCGAAATTGGAAAATGTAAAAATGGGGGTTGAAATAATGGGTATAGAACTTTTCTGAAAATTTCATCGAAATCGGTTAAGAAACACCAGAGATATCGAAGATTGAAGTTTAGTCACAGATGCATACAGACAATGACTGTACGCGTTATGTACAGGGTTCGGGGTATCTCCTAGTCGGGAAATCTCAACTAGAGCCTTCTTACTTGTTTATATTGAAACATTCGCTTCGAGGCAATGGGAGTAGAGTGGTAACAACTGCAAGCAATGCTACATGACTTTTGTAGGAATGATTTATTTTTCTCATTTTGCTTTGCCTTATTCCGATTGCATGTAAACACAGAGTTGCACAGTGTTTGATGTGAATAATAAAGTTGTCGATACGAAATATCGCACAAGCAAATATTAGCGCATACAGTAAATACATTTTTGTGGCTTATAAATTATTGATAAAAATGTTTTGGACCAAAGAGCTTGTAAAATTCGGGGCGAAATATATGTTTATCGACAATAAATTTAAATCACAGTTGCATTTACAAAGAAACAATTGAATGAAAAAGTTCATCGTGTAAATGCGAGCAGATTTGCGAAGAAGTTTTAAAACAGAATGAAAAAATAAATCATCAGAAAAGTTCATCGTGTAAAACGGGTCTTAGCTATTTTGAGTGTTAGTAGAATCATTGGAAACAATTAATAGAAAAATGCCATGTAAAAGTTGGCATCCATTAGTTGGCGGGATAAAATCCTTTGCTCATTCGACAATAGCCGTTTTAAGCAAAGGCTGCGCGTGTCTCAACTCCAAATTGGCATGCTTTTGGAGCTTATAAAAGAGGATGAAGATTTCAAAACACCGGGCTTCTCAAAACAGTTGCCGACTTACAATTGGCAGTTGTTGGCAGTGTGCGCAGTCGGTGCGAAAAACTTGCACAATATTAGGAATTCGCGATGGAGGCACATTAGATTCAATATAAAAAAAAAAATTTTCTTAATTTTTGCGGCTCATGCGAAAATATATTTATTGGCCAAACGCAGCAGAGCGCCAACAGCTTGTGGAACATACGTTTCATGAAGTACCACATTGCATTGGTTATATTGACGGGACGGAAGTGAAATTATATGAGAAGCCTCCAAGCAATCATGAGGTATACTTTTCACGGCAGAGAGTTTATTCTGTGAAGCTGCAGGTTATATGCGACCACAAGCTTAGAGTAAGAGATGCTGTTGAAATCCAGGCAGCTATCATGATTCCAAAGTGTTGAGGAACAGCACAATAGGAAAACGTTTTGCACGGTATTTTAGTGGAGAAGAGTGGATTGCGGGCGACTCTGCTTACCCCCAGTCAACATGTTTAATTACTCCGTTTCGGAGCAACTCGCGTGCGATGGACTTTGACCGGTGAGCCAAATTCAACAAGACGCACAGCCCATATCGTGCCCGAGTGGAAAACTGCTTTGGTATCTTCAAAGGAAGGTTCAACAGTTTGAAGGAGCTCAGGATTCGTCTATGTGATAGCGATAGAAAGACCTTTCTTTGTGACTGGGTACTTGTGTGCTGCATAATTCACAATATATCAATAGAGGATCACGATATTGAGCAGGAAGACATTCACCAACCAGATGAGAAAGATCCATTGCCTACTGATCTTGTATTAAATGATATTGTTAATTCGGCAGCTGAAAGAAAGAGATTGTGCATTTATGATCTAATGTTTTCATAATAAAAGTACTTAAATAAATTTTCAAATCTTTATATTTTATTGAATTATTTTTTTGATATTTTAATTCAAATTCATATCTTAAAATGCGTTCTTTTTTTCAAGCTCCATTTGTTTGAGTTTGAACTCATTCTCCACGCGTTTTTCTTCTATCTCCCAAAGTTTCTTTTCCATGCGCACACGTCTCTGTTCAAAAGCCATTTTCTTCTCCTGCAATGATTTTCCCAAATTAAATTTCTCCTTCTCCAAGTCGAACATACCCTTTCGCATCTCTGTTATTTCTGACTCCAACGCCATCAGCTTTGATAAAGTAGTTTTCTCATCACTGCTTGCGTTCGCGTCGGATGAGTCAGCCGTGAAGTCGAAGGCCACATCCTTCCTTACACTCGATGTGTCCATAGCTGAAGAAGAGTCCTCCTCAAGAGCCATTGTTCCCGGACAATCGTCTCGATTTCTTTGTTTCCCGAAAATATGTCGCTTAGTTGAGCGGAGTCTGGGCATATTTTCAACATTTTTTTTATAAATTTTAAATTTTATGTGAATCTATAGTACAATACAATACGCATAACCATAAAGCTTACCTACCAAAGTTTTTTCCCGGTTGCCCTCCTCTAAACCAGCACCAGTCGAACTTCTAAAAGTCTCCGCCTTTTGGAACAAATTTTTTAAATTCTGGACCTTAAAGGGTAGCGCTCTACAACAATTTATGATTCTTCCAGCAACCTCTTGTATTATATTTGCTCTGTTGGTTTCTGTAAAATCGGTTTATTTATGTAGGAACAGCACAAATTAAATTTCTTGCCTCTATGTTCCTGTGCACTTGCATGTATGTCAACATATCCACAATCTCCTTCTCGCTCCACTTCTTCACTTCGATTTCTCTTTTACGTTTAATTGCGATCTTTTCTTCCACTGTAATTAAGTAAAAACTGGTTGATTCACGAAAATTTGCAAAACCAGCCCTCACTTACTTTTAGCAGCTGAGCACAATGACAGATGTGAAAAATACCGAGCGACTTTTGCAGCACTTGTCACGTTTTTATTGTTGTTTAACACTTATATAAGTTGGGCATTGTCGATCAAAAATGCTGTGGAAGAACGATATGTTGTTGTCTTCTTTACAGTTGATGCAACTGTGGATATTTTTGCACTGTTCGTCGGATTCGGGGATGATGTTGCCTTGCAGTACTTTGTTAAATGGCTTAGGCGGCCGCAATTAAAGCACCGACGAGTCAGGGGGACAAATGGTCTGATCGGAGGTTTCTGGTATACAATATATATGTGTGTTGGTAGTTTCAGGGATTCAAATTTTAATGTATATAATCCAGTTTCCGTTCGGGTATCTCGGACTTTTTTCATGATTATGAAAACTTCAACAACGCTTTGTGTTTTTAATTCTTCGAGAATGTCGGTTTTGGGAATGTCTCTTAAGTCCTTGCAGTAGATTACGCCTTTGCACTAAGGGTAAAATGTCCGATATTTTGGCATAAATAAACTTTTTTTGCTGATATAAATTTTTTTTTATTTATTTCTAATATTCTAATATAATTTTAAGGAATGCACTTAATGTTTTACGCTTAGTCAAAGTCAGCTGTTTTAGGGTTGCATTGGTAATCTTAAAAATGGCGGGAAAGCTTGTTTGACTTTCAGCGTGAATAAATCTTTATTAGGGGTGGCAGCAATCAAAACCAACTGAATTCCAACCTAAAGCCAACCTCAAGCTGGTTTTAGGAGTGCCAGAGCCCTGTATGAGATGGTTTTGAAATCTCAACTAATTTGGCCAGAGATTTGGTTAGTTTAAGCAATATTAAATGTTTAATGAATAACAAGTGTTACATTTTCGAAAGGAAGTTATCAGGTTAGTTGCATTTTGCAAATACATTTGAATTTAGTACATATTTTAATTCATAATTTTTGATATTAATAAATCTCTAACAAATCTTAACTAAAACTTTTTGCCGTTCTGTGTAAGCGTGCAAAACAGTCCTACTGGATGGGCGGAATACTCCATGTTGAAGCAGTAAATCCAAATCGCGACGTGCAGCCTTCAGTTTCTCACCAGTAAGCCGTCTTGCCTTGTCAAAAACTGGAGCCCCAGTTGTCTCTTTTTAGTGCGATACATCATTATCGATGCGTGCTGCTAGAGATGTGTTGGGTCATGTTATTTCAATAAAGCGATTGAGGAAGTCAGCATATGGACGAGTGATTCCGTGCAGTTCACGTGAGTTGATTGTCGAGACGATGTATAGTTTAACTTGAGATAGTTTCCCAGTTATTGACGTTGTGACGAGTCACAATTTTATAGGATAAATTAGTAGGTTAAGTTATATATATTTTGAGCTAGTTATACGAATCAGGCCCACAGTAGTTGCTTACATTTAGAAACGGGACCCCCTTTAACAGAGTAAATACAGAAGAGAGAAAAGCCGCTACCACAGCACAGCAGAGTACAGCGCAGCAGAGAGCGAGAGCGAGAGCAAAGCCACCCGCAGCAGCAGAATGGCACGAGCCAAACGGCGCGGGCAGCGGCCATAGCAGAGGACAGCACAACCAGACGACGCCGACAGCGCAGTCACCCGCAGCAGCAGAATCGGCACGAGCCAAACGGCGCGGGCAGCGGCCACAGCGACGGCATGCCGAAAAGGGTTGGCGATCGCCATCGAAACTCTAGAGCGATGAGTCTAGTTTTGGTGGCCGTGATTAAGAGTCTAGTTGTGATGGCCATGATCGTGAGTCGCAGTAAGCTGAAGAAAAGGAAACACAAGGAATAGCCAAGGGAAGACAACACGAGGACAACAAGGACTACGAGGGAACTGCGAGCAACACGAAGAGCAGGACAACGAAGGATATACGAGACAAGGATACACACACCGAACACACACACCGAACACACACACACACACACACACACACACGAAGTGGTTACACGTGGTGCCAGGTTAAGCGAGTCCAAGCGACTATTCCCCCCCTTCTCACGACTTTGTCTGGTGCGAATAGGTAGGGTAGGAAATCCTGTGAAAAGAAAATAAATAAAACCAAGAATAACAATGAAACCAGTGCGATCGGGAATTAATTCCAACGGGTCAAGCAAAGTGAGAAAGTGATAGTGGCAAATACGGTGCGTGTGGCTTACCCACCGCTTGAGACTCCGCTGACTGTACGCCGGTCAATACCGCGACAGTCCGCAAAGTTTTCAAGCGGCGCATGCCTATCTCCGAACTTGGTGCAGCCTAGGTTAATACCAGGGGCATTCGAGTCGGAGTTGGCAGGGGTGGCTACACTGCCGCAACGGCACTGGGACGAATCACCGGAGCACCGGTGTCGGCCCTAACTTCACTACGCACTTATCCGAGCACGGTGTCTCAGTTCCCCACTCTCCTGATCCCAGCAACCTACAAATTTCTTGTAAGGTGGCCCTGGAGAGACTGGACTACCTCAGCCATAGAAAAAGCTACCTTACAACATCTTGCATTTTGGATCCATGAGTTTCTTACTTTTAAGATCAAGCAGTAAGCCATGGTGCGTGAGAAAATCAGCTCCGATGATTGCTGATTGGATGTTAGCGACGACAAATGACCAGTTGAACTTGCGTTGCAGATTGAGATCAATTTTTACATTTAACGTGCAATAAGTGTCGATTATTGACTTGTTGCCCACACATTCCGCCCCCCACCCCCCGCCGTTGTTAAAACAGTTATGTGTGTATCTTCCATATTTTTTTTTAACTATATTCACCAAAATTGGTAGGAAGATATATGGTGACATCTACAAAAGATCTGCATCAAAAATTTGGATGCCACGCCCACCTCTGCCGCCCACCATTTAAAATCGGAAATTTCGATATCTCTTACAGTTTTTAAGCTAGAGCCCCTAAATTCCTTAGAAAGATAGAAGGCAACATATACCAAAGATCTGCATCAAAATTTTGGATGCCACGCCCACCCAAGCCACCCGCCTTATAAAATCGGAATCGGCTATATCTTTCACAGTTTTTGAGCTAGAGCCACCTAACTTGGTATGAATATAGATGGTGACAGTTAAAAACATTTGATTCAAAAATGTGGATACCACACCCACCTCTGCCGCCCACCAATTACATTTGGAAGTTCAGTTATCTTCCACAGTTTTTGAGCTAAAGTCACCAAATTAGGTAACATGATAGCTGTCGATGTTTACCACCCGGTCCACTCCTTTGCAAGCAGACTCCTTACCGTCCGTTCTTTTACTGTTATCAAAGTATTCCGCAGTCGGTTGCGTCCGACTGCAACGTTTTCACTTGTTTGTTTTAGTCGCGTCGATATGGCATTCATGTCAACCATGGTGTGCTCCAAATCATCAAAACGGCTGTGCGCAATATTTTTGGTTCAGAGAGATGAAGGTTGTTGGGCAGCATCAGCTGGCCGTGCAGCTGTCATAGCACAAACGTTAGCTTCCGCTTTCATCAGCACATCATCAACTGCAATTTGCTCATTAATAGAGGCCGACCGTAGTACTATTAAGTTTCGTTGAATATGCTGTGGCAGAAGTGCAAGGCCACGTACTCGTAGCACATCACTGGAGCCGCGGTCCCCAGCAAGCATAGTCTATTGCCGAAGCAGCTGCGATTTCTTGTGATTTTCGAGGACAAGCTCAGACAGCGCTCTATTTAAGTTTCGGTCAGTCGACTCGGTGAACCGTTTAATAATAGTCGCCTTTAAATTGTAGTATTAATAACCCTCTGGTGGCTGCATAATGACATCTGATAATTCCGACATGACGCCGGTATCAAGTGCGCTCAATAAGTAGTAAAAGCGTGTGTTGTCGGAAGTAATGCGATTGCATACAAATTGTGCCTCAATTTGCATAAATCATAGTTCGACATGATCTTTCCAAAATGGTGGCAGCTTGATAGCACCAACTGATTCGACTGTTTTCAGGTTGCCGTAAGGCTGTATTTGGTGTTGTTGCAAAGAGCTGGAGCTTGACATGCCGGTTGGCACATCGTCGTTGTTGTTGCGTTGCAATTATCCTGAGTCTGGAGAACAAGCTGTTTATATGTATATAATGTATATATTTACCACAAAGTAAAGTTGGTTTTCGTGTGCTTTGATTTTAATACCCCGAACCCATAAAATGGGTAATAGGGGTATAATGGTTTTGTGCAAAAGTATGTTACAGGCAGAAGGAAGCATCTCCGACCCCATAAAGTATATATATTATTGATCAGCATCAACAGTCGAGTCGATATAGCCATGTCCGTCTGTCCGTCCGTCTGTATGAACGCGTCGATCTCAGAGACTACAAGAGCAAAAGACTTCCGATTTTTAATATAAGTTCTCCTATACCATAAGCAGAACAAGTTTGTTTCAAATTATCGAAAACTATTCTGGTTTCTGGTATACACATGCAATCGATTACAAAAAAAATCTCGAATTTGGAGAATGTAAAAATGGGGGTTGAAATAATTGGTAACGATATAACTTTTCTTAAAATTTCAACGAAATCGGTTGAGAAACACCAGAGATATCGAAGATTGAAGTTTAGGTCACAGATGCATACAGACAATGACTGTAGGTGTTAAGTATGGGGTTCGGGGTATCTCCTAGTCGGAAAATCTCGACTAGAGACTTCTTACTTGCTACTACATGATAGGCGTATGACTTGCAAATTTTTCAAAGTAAAATTAATAATGGCTGAAAAAATTTAATTTTCCGATTGGTTCTTTGAGTGCTTATGAAGCCGGCATATTATGATTATAAGAACATCTTTCGCGCATCTTTTGTTGTAAGCTACAATCTGGCTAAAGCTCAAAAACATCTACAGGACAGTGAATTTATTAAATCCACCTTCATTGACATGCTTAAATGCTTTGATGATAAAGGCATTCAAATGGGTGAAATAGTGTCAAAACTACCGATTTCTCGTCGAACAGTGACAAGACGAATAAACGCGATTAGTCAACAGCTAAAAGAAAATCTTTTGATAAAAATACAGATGCAGCTATTACTCCTCTGCGATAGACGAAAGCACTGATGTCAATAATGTTGCTCAGGTGCTTATATTTATAAAAAACGTGGACTCAAATTTTAATAATGAAGAGGACCTTCTAAACTAAGTTCCCCTATATACAACAACCACAGGGCTAGATATATTCCGAGCAATTAAAATATGAGAAAGGAAATTATATTGTTTGTCAAAGAGCAGGTAAAAACTTCGGAAGAATTGGTTGCCAAACTTGACGATCACAGTTTTCTTTTGGAAGTGTAGTTTTTAACGGATCTTACGATGTTTTTAAATATTTTAAATTCTCAGCTCTAAAAACATAAGCAGTGGCAGTGCTGTCAAGAATTGATGGATTAAAAAAAAAAAAAAAATGGGTAAAATGCAAAAGCAAAGTGACATAGGTAATAATGGCTTAAATCATTTCCCCTCTTGTCCTGAGCTATGCACAGAATACCCGACTCTTAATTTTGCTGCATATTTTGAATCCATATAACAAATGAGGGATTTATTTGCAGAGAGATTCAACGATTTCGACGAAATCAAAACTTTGATTCGTATATTTTTAGGTCTGAAAGATATTGAAGTAAAAAGCCAAGAGCCGATATATCAAATCGAGCTTTGTGATTTGTAATCCGACTACCAAATGCTTGCAGTGAAGGAATCTGTAACACAATTTAAAAAGAAGGTTTTAGAAGAAATATATTAAATAAAAGTTTCGATGGTTAAGTTCGAGGCAAGTTTTGCGAGCAAGTATGTGTGTGAAGCTGCATTTTCACATATAAAAATATTAAAAACGTTTATAAAAATAAATTAAGTGATATAAATCTTTCCGATTTACAGCGAACATCAATAAGAAACAAGTAAATCAAAAAAAATGTTGAAGACATGCTTTTATACGCTTTCTTGCATACATTTGCAATCGATTTTAATTTATAAAAAAAAAAAAACATACAAAAAGTTTGTCTCGGTCGAGGTTTGAACCCACGACCTACGTCATGTAAAGCGGCAGTCTTCCCTCCATGCCACCAGGGCTTCTGAATTTTGGCAGTCAAATTAGTAACTTAAGCAAGGGGGAAAACTTTTTTTCGTGGTTTTTACATGATGTTACATATTTTCTTGTGTCGAAAACTTTAAAAACATGTATTGTCATCTGAAACACATCTTTGGTGGAAATTTCAGAGCTCTAGCTAGTCGGGAACTTGGTGAAAATTTGATTACAAGAATCCGGTACAAACATACAAACAAACATACAAGTAAAGTTAAATAAAAGCATGTAAACAAGTAAATCAAAAAAATTTTTAAGACATGCTTTTATACGCTTTCTTGCATACATTGTTTATCGGTTTTAACTAATAAAAACATAAAAAAAATGTATGTTTCGGTCGGGGTTCGAGCCAACGATCTTCGGCCTGTGAAGCGGCAGTCTTCCCTCCATGCCACCAGAGCTTGGGAATTTTGGCAGTCAAAATAGTAATTTAAGCAAAAGGGAAAACTGTTTTTCGTGGTTTTTACTTGATATTACATATTTTATCGTGCCGAAAACTTCAAAAACATGTATTGTCATCTGAAACACATCTTTGGTGGAAATTTCAGTTGCTAGTCGGGAACTTGGTGCAAACAAACATACAAACAGACAAGTCAAGTTAACCAAACCAACCAAAAACAACCATACAGATATGTCGTCTCGACGCACAGAGCAATAAAAGTTTTCATTTTCGTTTAATTTGTGACTTCAGAAGTTGTGTTTTTTGTAGTACTCCCGATTGCAAATTTCGTTCCCACCGCTGGTCTATATGTTCGTGATCTACGTAACCGCACGTTATGCGGTGTGCCCCTCGGTCGGTCAAACGGGAGCTGGTTGCATTTTTGCTTGGATCCGTGCTTGGGTTACAACATGAAGGACGCCACCTAGCATTGCATATATTCAGAAAACTTCAAAAAGGTAATCTACTACCGACCAGCGAATAAGTGAAAATCCGGCCGACGAAGAAAATTATGAATCTTGCGGAGAATCCTTCAACCTTTATGATGAAGCTCAGGGAAGAAATGCTGGGACGGTTGATAGAAGCAGGGACTCGATCAACGATGTAGCGGCTGATGGATCGCGCAGTGTTGCCTTGAGTTGCGTACAAGAGCCGTGATGAGGATCGAGGAAACAGGACTATCGAAGACTTCACTTTTTAAGGTTTCATTCACCTATAATAACTGAAAGAGGACTAAACAGCTGGCCAACATTGAAGAAGTCGCTAACTGCAAACTTCTATAGTGCGAACTTTCAAGCCGAAAGGTCCCAAAATAAAATGAAGAGAAAAAAAAGTGTTCACGATTGAAATTCGGGACGCGCTCTGACTCTGCTTTGAGGCATTCTATTAGTTCCAAGTACCTGTCGCTTTCGAACGCCGTCGTTTTTAACTTGAACAAGTACCGCTCCTCCACATCAAACAGACGAGAGAGCACACATTATCCTTGCCTTTTCAATGTTCGATGGTAAAATCAAATGCCTGCAATGCCAGTGACTATCTGACCAGGTCCTTGAGCGACATCAAACATTGCTGGCTCGAATGGTCCGTTATGACAGTATGACGCATCAGCTCAACATAGGGCTAAACACGTTTTACCGCTTGCACTGCCGCCAGAAACTTCTTCTGAAGGTGTGCTAAGAAGAAAGCCATCTGCTGATCAGCACCTTCAACGTCACGCTGGAATATGACTGCTCCAATCACCATGAATCTGGCATTAAATTATATAAAATTCGGCCGTCAAATGTCGGAATAAACGAAGACCGAAGCGGTGGTAAGTGCCTTTTTTAAATAATGGAAATGTTTGACTACGTCATTTGTCATCTCTATAGCAGTAACTAATGACTTACCCAAAGTACCTTACAAACCTTAAGCAGAACCTTGACTTTTGAAGGCCGATCGTAAGGTTTGCTTTCTTTAAAAATTGATTAACCTCTTCCAACAGCTCCCTATGCTGCTTAAAGGTCCTGGAGATAATCAGCAGGTCATCCATCCGTCGTGAGACGTTGGGGCTTCACCTGGTCCATCAAGAGATGTATATGGCATTATCTGCTCGGCTCAGGATGGACTCGATGTTCTGCAGTGGGTAAGCATCATTCAAAGTCAGGCTTTTAAGCTAACGTGCGTCTAAAAAAAACAATTCTTACCAGGTTTCCGCACAAGCGTCACTTATTGCTCAACCGACACTTGCTTGGCTCGATGACTCGCAACATCACGTCTACCTCCGCAAACAACAGCTGTTGAAACGCTGGTGACACTGGATAAAAATGCTTCTTGAACGGTACGGCTCCTTCCACCAGCTCGAACGTGAGCAGCTCCTAGCGAAGTGGTATTAAGACTCGCTCCTCGTACACCAAATCTGTAGACCTAATGGGTTCTAATTGCTGCTGCTGATCGGCTATTAATAGGTGTGGTTAAAACGGTTCTCTTCTGGTGACAAACTCCGACTCCACCTGCTCGACTGCCAACAAGCCTACAACATCGGGTGCCTGAAGGAATTTCTTCCAAAAGTCGGTGCCCAGATATAAGCTCTGAGCAAGGGCGAGGCGCACGTAGAGCGTCATCTTGTGCGTCTCCTTCCTATATTGGATCGAAATCATATCATTTCCCAAAACGGTGTAGGTTGCACCTCCTGCGGATCGCACTTTAAATATTTGTGGGTGTCACGCTATTCCCATTTCCCTAATCAGCTTTTCTGATCGTGCGCCTAACAGACTGGCAGTCTAATGTCCAAAAGACCCTTTTCAGCATTCTCTTAGATCTCTACTTCTCGCTCGTCGTCCTTGAGCACCGAGCTCTTCGCATACGCTCCAGCATTCCCTAGGCGTAATGAGGGTCTTTTTTGCTTTCTTTGTAGCTCTGGCTCTTTCGTATGCGCTTCTCAAGGCTGCCGTGTCGACCACTTGGGCTTTGGTAAGTGCTCACTGTTTATTTTTCTGACTTTATCTCTGCCGATTATACCCAGTGGCGCAGAGCAGAATGAGGCCTGGCCACAGCATGCATTACCGCTCCAGTAAAAGTTATGCATTACACTTGCCAACTTTCGTGTGCACAGTTGTAAGCTGGAAACATTTACCGCTACTTTTTTCTATGACTTCGACACGACGCGAAGCGTTCGTGAAGTAAATTCGAAAATCTTGTCTATGTGTTTGTCGAATGACTAAGAAGAAGATCATAAATATGTATGCGTACATTTGTGTTCTTCCTTGTTTCATTTGTTATTGATTGTTCAGCATGAAGTGTTATAAGACTTACAGCGCCGGCGAAAACAAAACAAAATGGAAAAAATCCATCGTTGATTAATTTTGGGAGTGTTATCGGATTCATCGGTAAAGAGACAGAGGCACAATCAGTGTGGCCAAACCACTCTTATTCGACAACACTTAATACTAATATCGATACCTTCAAATACTACCTTAAGATATATCGGTGTATACTAATATAACATCAACACCAATCGATTTAGCATAAATATAAATACTTTACAACTCGGCCGTCCTGACAGGAAATCGACCTCGATTCCACTTATTCCAAATTATGGAAGACTCAGGGTCACACCAGATGGTGGGGTGTTGCCTGCGGTCAGACGTCAGAACTTTGATCGGGAGTGAGCCACAATTTCAGTTTAGTTGACTCCAACACACCGTCATACGGAAGCTGTGTTAGCTGAGAGCCTTCAGCATCCCGGATGACATACCGATCATTCGGAAGTTTCTTATGAATGACATAGGGACCACGGTATCGTGTAATGAGTTTCTTGTTTATGCCAGCCGTAGTATCAACATTTTTGATGACAACGAAATCACCTTCTTCAAAATAAACAGCCGGGCGATGATGTTTACTAAAGTACTCTGTGTTATACTCTTGAGATTTGACAATGGGGACACTTCCTCAATAAACTTATCATCTAAACGCTCAGTCAACTCATCTACAACAGCGCCGCGCTGCTCGACACCAAAAAGGAGGACAGAGGGTGCAAATTTAGTTGTGGAATGGATTGAATTATTCAAGGCGAACTCAATGGCTCAGCCAATTTACCAAGCATAGGACCTAAGACACGGTTGACGCGTTCCACTTGACCATTGGCCCGAGGGGAGGCAGTGGCATTCTGGACATGGACTATATGGTGGGATTGCAGAAAATCAGCAAACTCACGTACCTCGATCACTAACAATTCGACGGGGTCGACAATAGTTGGGAAAATACTGCGTCTCTAAAGTGTGACATGCTTCCCGGGAACTAGTAGTAGCGGCAGGGTACAATTTGACGAATTTAGTAAAGGCATCAATAACTACTAGCAGATATTTTTTCCTGGACTGTATGGACGGGAGGGGTCCTAAGTGGTCAATATGAAGAGTGTCAAACGGCAGTGGGGTTTTTGGAATACTATGCAGGGTAGCATTATTATTATGGGCAGAAGCGGAATAATAAATACATTTGAGGCAGTTTTTAATAAAATTATTAAGGTAACCAATAATGTTTTTTAATCTGCGTGCAAAACTTATCAGTGGACAGATGGTCTAATTTCTCATCCACCTTTCGTATGACACAGTTAATCATTTCGGCAGGGACATAAAGCTGAAGTGGACAGAACCTGTATTCCATCCATACCGAAGACGTGTTGTTCCAGCCGACCAGGCGCTTCAACTTCTAAAGTGGCAGAATCCGGACGTGCCATCCGTTGATTGGAAGGTGATCCATGTCACGAAGCCCTATAAAAAGGGTGAGCAAATGGTCCTCCAAATCAACAAGGAGGCCGAGGACATGCTGTACCCGAGGTTTGGAAAGATGGCGTGGGGCGTCGGTAGTGTATACTTGCGTCTCAAGAAGCGCCACCCCGACGATACAAACACCTACACGTTGATGGCTGGCGAAGTGGAGAAAGACCTGGCGGAAGTCATCCACGCCACAAAAAGCCTGGAGATAGAGGACGACGAGGATGCGGACATAACCGTTGTAGAGGTCCCATCCGGGGAGGACACCACAAACAGCCATGCAGCTGAGGGTCCTTCAGATCAACCTACATAAAAGCAAGTTGGCGTCGGCGGAGCTGCTGCTAACCCTGGAGTAAGGGCCCGCCGACGTCGCCATCGTCCAGGAACCTTGGATAGCGTCGGGAAACAAGGTTTCTGGACTGAACAGCCCGAATTACAACATATTCTTCCCGAAAACAGTAAGTAGTGCAAGGACCGCGATCCTAGTAAGGAAGGGTATCTATGCTTACTTAACGTCTAGTTACAGCACTGACGACTTAACAGTGGTTGTGCTGGAGGGTGGCAGAGACGAGCCAATCCAAATGGCATCCTGCTACATGGCGCATGAGAGCGCCGCACCACCACAAGAGCTCGCACGACTGGTGAGGGAGGCTGAGCCAAAGAAGCAGTCACTTGTCATCGGCACCGACGCTAATGCGCATCACACGGTATGGGGCAGCAGGGACACCAACGACAGAGGTGAGTCACTGCTAGACTTTATACTGCAATCTAATCTTAAGATAGCAAATGTGGGGGAAGAGCTGACCTATGTAGGTCCCACCTCATCCAATGTGCTAGATATCACCCTCGCGTCGGTTACGAGTACCATAGTTACAGAATGGAGAGTCCTTAGTAGACACTCCTTTTCGGTCCACAAGTACATTCATTCCGAGTAAACTTTGTGAGTGAAAACACTAAAAAACAAGTAAAAACGTTGCAGTCGGACGCAACCGACTGCGGAATACTTTGATACCAGTAAATGAACGGTTGATAAGGGGGAATGCAGGGGCGAAGGGAGTGGGCCATGTGGTAAACATCGCCAGCTATCATGTTACCAAATTTTGTGACTTTTGCTCAAAAGCTGTGGAAGATAACTTAACTTCCAAATTTAAAAGGTGGGCGGCAGAGGTGGATGTGGCATCCAAATTTTTGAATCAAATGTTTTTAACTGTCACTATCTATCTTTCTACCAAGTTTGGTGGCTCTGGCTCAAAAACTGTGAAAGATATAGCCGATTCCGATTTTATAAGGCGGGTGGCTTGGGTGGGCGTGGCATCCAAAATTTTGATGCAGATCTTTGGTATATGTTGCCTTCTATCTTTCTACCGAATTTACGGGCTCTAGCTTAAAAACTGTAAGAGATATCGAAATTTCCGATTTTAAATGGTGGGCGGCAGAGGTGGGCGTGGCATCCAAATTTTTGTATATGTCACCATATATCTTCCTACCAAATTCGGTGACTCTAGCTCGAAAAATGTGAAAGCTATAGGCGTTTCCAATTTCAAGTAGAAGGGGGGATGGGGGCGGAATCAGGGGGCGTGGCATCCAAAATTTTGATGCATATTTTTGGGGAACTTGCCCAAAAAATGTGAAAACTTTAGGCGTTTCCAATTTCAAGGAGCAGGGATGATGGGGGCGGAAGGAGTGGGCGTGGCATCCAAAATGCAGTTTTTTCAGGGACATGACTAGCTATCTGCGTGCAAAATTTGGTAACTCTAGCTGTAAGAATGTGAGAAATATTTGGTTTTATCGGTTTCAGTTATCGAATTTATCGATTTCCCAGCCTCCTAGTAGGCGTGGCAACCCAATCTTAACACTTTATCTGTCGCGCCTATAGATAAACATAATTGCAAAGTTTCAAGTCTCTAGCTTTACGGGTGTCGAAAAAAGTTGCGTTCATACGGACGGACTGACAGTCAGACACCATGACGGACATTGCACAAAACTAATATACTATGAGACCTTTGGTATCAAAGTGTAAAAAAACGTTCAGAAACCCGCGGAACACAAACTGGGAACAGTTTAAAAAGAAATCGAAAGGAACCTACCAAGGCTGCCTACGATATCAATAACAGAGAAGTTAGAGAAGTCCCTGGAGACACTCAACAAAAATCTGGTGGGGCCTTTCATAAAACATGCAGACCGTCCCAAGAGAAAGAGAGACACAAAGCCCCATGGTGGACTCCAGAACTTTAAGGACAGAGAATAGATGTACAGGAACTCTTTAAACTCGGCAAGCAAGCGGATGTTGAACCAGTATGGGAGGAATATAGAACAAGGCTCCGTAACCTTAAGAAAAAGAACGGGCAGCCTAAAGAAACGCATGGCGCAGCTTCTGTTCAGGCATAAAAAAGACATCTGACACCGCAAGGTTAAGAAAGCTACTTGCCCGCCAACACACAGTACAAAGAAAACTTAAAACTGAAGATGGGAGATGGACGGAAAACAGCTCGGATGCAATAAACGTGCTCTTGGAGGCACATTTCCCCGGCTGTAAAGAAGTCACTACTACGACAGAAATGATGTATACGCACACGCGGGCAGAAATACCAGCAGACATCATAACGACAGACAGGATACTGTGGGCTATAGACTCTTTTGAGGGTTACAAATCCCCAGGTCCGGACGGGATATTCCCGGCCATGCTGCAGTATGTCAAGCATATGATTACTCCATGGCTTAGGGAAATGTATAGGGGATGCCTCAGTCATGGCTATGTGCCTGTGGCCTGGAGGACAGCGCGGGTAGATTTCCTGCCCAAAGCAGGGAAATGCAGCCACGTGCTCCCAAAAGAATACAGACCCATCAGCATGACCTCTTTCCTACTAAAAAAGCTTATCGACCTCTATATAATAGAGAATACAGCTATAACCCTGGAACCAAATCAACACTCATACACGAAAGGAAAATCGGTGGAAACTGCGCTGCACTCCATTGTGGCAACCGTAGAGAAAGCATTACATTACAAAGAATACGCCTTAGGCGCATTCGTAGACATCTAAATACTTTACAACTCGGCCGTCCTGACAGGAAATCGACCTCGATTCCACTTATTCCAAATTATGGAAGACTCAGGGTCACACCAGATGGTGGGGTGTTGCCTGCGGTCAGACGTCAGAACTTTGATCGGGAGTGAGCCACAATTTCAGTTTAGTTGACTCCAACACACCGTCATACGGAAGCTGTGTTAGCTGAGAGCCTTCAGCATCCCGGATGACATACCGATCATTCGGAAGTTTCTTATGAATGACATAGGGACCACGGTATCGTGTAATGAGTTTCTTGTTTATGCCAGCCGTAGTATCAACATTTTTGATGACAACGAAATCACCTTCTTCAAAATAAACAGCCGGGCGATGATGTTTACTAAAGTACTCTGTGTTATACTCTTGAGATTTGACAATGGGGACACTTCCTCAATAAACTTATCATCTAAACGCTCAGTCAACTCATCTACAACAGCGCCGCGCTGCTCGACACCAAAAAGGAGGACAGAGGGTGCAAATTTAGTTGTGGAATGGATTGAATTATTCAAGGCGAACTCAATGGCTCAGCCAATTTACCAAGCATAGGACCTAAGACACGGTTGACGCGTTCCACTTGACCATTGGCCCGAGGGGAGGCAGTGGCCTGGAGGACAGCACGGGTAGATTTCCTGCCCAAAGCAGGGAAATGCAGCCACGTGCTCCCAAAAGAATACAGACCCATCAGCATGACCTCTTTCCTACTAAAATAGCTTATCGACCTCTATATAATAGAGAATACAGCTATAGCCCTGGAACCAAATCAACACGCATACACGAAAGGAAAATCGGTGGAAACTGCGCTGCACTCCATTGTGGCAACCGTAGAGAAAGCATTACATTACAAAGAATACGCCTTAGGCGCATTCGTAGACATCGCAGGAGCATTCAACAATGTGTCCACGGAATTCATAATGCACAGTCTTAGAACTGCGATCCCCCAAGAAGCGGTGTACTCCTGGGTACAGAACCTACTGCGCATCAGGAGAGTACAAGAGGAATGGGGAACCACGACCGCAATCAGGGAAGCGAAAATAATGTCCAAAGCCTACGACGACAAACGGACGGAATACATGCTGAAACTTCAGTGGCACGAATGCAGACAGCTTGTTAGTCATACTTGACAGCGATGAATGCAATAAATGCAGAGAACCAGGCGTCAAGGAAACACAGGAACATCTGCTTTGCAGCTGCCCAGCACTGGCAGCGAAACGTCTTCGACACTTCCACGCAACCTTCCTTGGAACACTTGAAGAAGTGAGCAGCCAAGAACCTAAAACGCTTCTGGCCTTTGCAAGAGACACACGAACGCCGCAGGACAACCAACAATAGTCCCTACCTTCTCCACACACCGGCCCCACTAAGGACCCCGAGTGGTCTATGTGTGACACTCCTCATGGAGGGTCAGCCTGCATAGCCTAACCTAACCTATAGCTGAAGCACGTCGGACGGTGATCGGCGGTACACGACACCATCTTGCAACTCAAATCCAGCAGTTTCTTTGTTTTCCAAAACACTACGAAGCTTGCCAAGTTCTGGATCACGGTTTTGCGTCAGCTGTAGTTGGAAATCCAGGATCAAGTCATCCACATATGCCGAAGTGTCTAGTCTACTAAGTGCATCAACATGGGGCATACAAGTACCGGACCGATGTACAATGGTAGAGTTATAATTTTCCAATAGTAATGCCCAGCGGGTAATTTTAGCGGAAGAGCCACCATTCTTAAGAGTTAACGCTAATGAATTACAATCTGTAATTATCTAATACGGAATGAACTTCAGGTATGTCTCAAAACGCTTTAAGGCATATACAATGGCCAGGGTTTCCAGTTCGTAACTATGCAATTTGGATTCATGGGCGAAAGCGGTCTCTGAAAAGTAAGACACCGGATGAAACTTATCATCAGTTTGTTTCTGTAGGAGCATCGCTGCCCTGAGGAACGCCAGCTTCAATACGGTGTTCGTCGGATATGGAAGTGTTACATTGCAAGCTTCTAGTCGTAGAAGAACGACAGTTTAAGTGAGTTGTCTGGGATCGTTGTTTTGATTTTTTGAACAAGCTCATTTAAACGAACTCTGTCGAACGCTTGAGCAAAATTCAGAAATATTGCAGTAAAGTATTCTTGATTATCGAACGCTCTTCGTATTTCTCTAATTATACCATAGACCATATAGTTATGTGTTATGGCGATTCAGTAATTAATTTATCCGAGTCAGCAAACATTTTTCAAAGAGTTTTGACAGACACGATCCTAGGCTTTTAAGTCTATACATCGACGGAACAGTTACAACACATTTGGAATTATTATAATGATCGACTTTCGCTTTGGAAAGTGGCCGAGTTTGGTGATTGCATTAAATAGCTTGGCAATGATGCAGACGGCACAATACAAAGATCAATAATCTTCTTTGCGGTTATTGAGTCCCAGGGAATTTTTTTGGGTTTAATTGCAAGTTGACAATTTTTGCGAATTCATTCTGGCAAAATTCAATAGGCACGGCTGTGCGAACGCGTGTGTCTCAGGATTAGGTTGGAAAACTTTTGCAGGTAAACAGCAAATGTGTTGGCTCTTCCTTAGAGGCATCACTGTTTCTGTCGGTGAGCTAAGAGTTGGGCAAGCTCTAAACAGTGAGTTTTTAGTGCTGAATGTTGATAGTTGCTCAATATATCGGAGTTGAAATTGTTCTTCTTCCTGCTTAAGCTCTTTGGTGAGTTTGCGTGTGGCGTGTTTTAGCTTGTAGGTTCTGTAGGATTGCCCCTCTCGTCGTTGTCAGTGATTTTAAGCAACTAGCCGTTCAAACTGAAGATTTGTATTCTTTTGGATGTAAACATCATTTGCTGGTTTTGGTGTTGAGATGCGAGCTGCTTCGACAAAGACTGATTTAAGTTTGTTCGCAATAGAATCAATGTCCGCTTCAATTTTCAGATGCGGATTTAGTTCAATGTGTAACCTTTTATATTTTCTGTATTTGAGCCAGGAAGATTTTTGTGAGGTCAACTTAACGGGGCGCTTTACTCCGCTTGTCGTTGTAGTTGTATTAAAAAGGGCGAGTGGTCGGATGAAGATCGCCACAAACTACACAAATTGGGCGCAGTTTTCAGTAAGACCTTGTTTGGCCGAAATCTTGGCAGTTCATGCATTAAACCTGGCCGTTGCGTTTATGTGGTTCCTTATCGGTGATTCTATGATGCAGTAGAAACTGTAGTTTGTATGTATGCAGGGTGCACCTAATATTTATACCCCGAGCCCAGGAAATGGGCAAAAGGGGTGTAATGGTTTTCTGCAAAAATATCTAACAGGCAGATGGAAGCATCTCACCCCATTAAGTATATATATTCTTGATCAGCATCAACAGCCGAGACGATATAGCCATGCCCGTCTGTCCGGCTGTATGTATGAACGCGACGATCTTAGAGACTATAAAAGCTAGAGACTTCAGATTTTGCACATAAGCTCATCTAAGTCCTAGGCAGTACAAAAAAAAAAACGAAATGGGGATTGAAATAATGGGTAACGATAGAACTTTTCTGAAAATTTCATCGAAATCGGTTGAGAAACACCAGAAATATCGATGATTGAAGTTTAGTCACAGATGCATACAGACAATGACTGTGCGCGTTAATTATAGGGTTCGGGGTATCTCCTAGTCGGGAAATCTCGACTAGGGCCTTCTTACTTGTTTGTATTTGAGCCAGTTAGTTTTTTGTGAGGTCAACTTACCTGTGCGACTTACAAACTCTGGGTGTCGTAGTAATTGTTAAGAACAGGCGAGTGTTCGGATGATAGTTCCGAGAGGCTCTCGGCGCTTATCAGGCTGCGGGAAAGATTTTCGGTAACTGCAAAATCAATCAAGTCGGGCTTTTTCTCTGGGTCCGTGGGCCAGTAAGTAGGTGTTCCAGGAGAGACGTGGCTGACGCCAAGGGAGGAACTGGCTGCAGTCGAAAATAAGTCGTCTGGTGTGCTTTTCGATGGAGTGTAGTTAGGCTGTGCGTTTTGCGTGCGTGCTGTATTCACGCGCTGATGGATGCAAGACTTATTTTCTTTGTAAATTGGGCAGCCTCTGTAGGTAGCTGTGTAATTGCTGGAGTCTCCTTTGCTTGCTGGGCAGCACGACGATTCATGAAGATCGCCGAAATCTACACATACCGGGCGCAGTGTGCAGTAAGTCCCTGTGTGGCCGTATTCTTGGCAGTTCATGCATTGTACCGGGCCGTTGCGTTTATGTGGCTGTTCTACTGTGATTCTGAGGTGCAATAGAAACTGATGCTTGTAGATGGGGTGCACATCATGTTTTGTAGTTATCTGCATCTCCGGCTCAAGTTCAACCATGAATAGTGGTTGCGGATGTCTGTTCTTGTTTAGAATATTAAAAACTTTTTTTTAACGCAGAATCCTTTCTCATGTTGCGCCTCATGGATTTCATTTGGCGTTACATCAGGTGGGCGGAAGCCAAATTTGCCGCCAACCTCTCCCCCCCCCCTTTCATCCCATCCAAAAAATTTAACAATTTTTAAGCCTTAAGTAAGGCAAGCGGGTCCTCGTTTTTCATTTGATCGCTGCTCCCTGCGGCAGCTACGAAGGCTCGAAAACGTAAGCGCTCTGTCTGAAGTTCCTCCACATTAACTTCATCATGAATTTTGCCTGCTGAATGCACTACATTAAGTCACTTGGGGTCGTCAGAATCCAGCAAAGTTGAAGGGGAAAGGTAAGGAAATTTGATCGCCAAGTCTTGCAATTGCCGAAACCTTTCCTTTATTTCTGCTGTGAATTTGTCCAACGATTCGAAAAGTTTTCTCTTTTCGTACGACAAGTTTACACCTTTACTGCCATAGAATTTCTTGAATTTCTTTGCTCTTCGTCTGGGGGGTTCCATGGATATGCCAAGGTCTTCACATATATTTTAAGCATATTGGAGAGCGCCGTCAGTCCATTCCTCACGTTGTTTTTCTGAGCACACAAAGTTGTGTCAAGGCCCTTCTTCTACTTCAACCATCAAAGGATGCCAATGGCCTAAGAAAAAAAGGAAGGGTCTGTTCTGGTGCTTAAACTTTCATCCGTCTCAGTCAATTTTTCCAGAGTGGGCAAAATATCATTGTAGTGATTTCGAGTCACAAAAACGGCCTCAACTCTAGCGCTCCACCGGGTATCTTGTACCCTTTTTAAGCTTTTCCATTTGTCGATATCAAAATATTTCAGCGAAGCGTAAACATGGCAATGAATGCATAGCAACGTTCCAAATTACCAAAAAAGTTACTGCACCTGCCTCAACTGACGCGGCGTGCAAACATTTTTTTCGTTTCATTTCGGTCTTCGGTCTGTGTCTGTACTTTAATCTCCTGGATGTTTCCAATCATTAGGGGAAGACGATTAACTGGAGCTTTTCTCTCGTATTAATATTTGAGGTGGCTTTGGCTTTGTTTTGTCACCTCCAACAGATTCTGGGGGCAGGTCGTCAGCATTATCTGCTAAGATTTCAGTTCTGCTGGTGTTGTTAAGTGTTTCGCTTGAACTGCCACTAGTGATTTTTGTTTTATTTGTGGAGTTCGGTTTCCTCGGGCTGAGCGAGGTGTTGTGGACTGGACACGGAGAAAGTCGATCTCGAATACTCGAACTACGTTAGAGTATCTGCTGCACTCTGGCCCTGCGAACGAGCCCATAGAGGAGTCGGTTAACTCCCCACGGCGGAATGCAGGCAGTGCTTGATCGACTGGAAACCAGTAAACGTTCGCATTATTGTCGCGCGTTTCAGTTCGTATCCGAAGGCGGTGACGGTAGTCCAGGTATAAGCCCCAACCAACGACACTGACCATGTAGACGAGACGGAGAAGTTCTACAAGATGCAGGCCGCAACACTGGACGAGGTCCCAAGAGTAATCTTGGTGGGGGACTTAACCGCGAAGGTCGGCGAAGACAACACCGGATGGCAAACGGTTATGGGGAGACACGGTCTGGGCACAATGAACTAGAACGGCAGTAACTTAGTGGAACTCTGTGCCAAGTATGACCTTGTCATTGGAGGCACGCTGTTCCCGCACAAAAAGTTCCAAAAGTTCACTTGGACGAGGCGGCCAGGACGAAACGATCAAGGTCCAACTCTCGTTCAAAACCAGATTGACCATATAGCCGTAAGTCGTCGATGGAGAACATCGCTGGAAGATGTTCGAAACAGGAGGGGAGTAGACGTCGCCAGCGATCACGAGCTCCTCGAAGGCTGGATGCGTTTGAAGATGTACCGTGGGAAGATAAGTACTGCCTCAAAAAATGCCAGGAGACACCAAACCGACCGTCTCAACAACTCGGAGATCGCAGACCGCTTCAAGGAGGTGATGCACCATAAGCTCTCCGTCATTGACGAAAGAGCTAGTGCGGAAGCGAAGTGGGACGACATGCAACACGCGATCAACAACGCTGGCACGGAGGTTTTGGGCACCAAGCCGAGAGAAAGGAAGGAGTGGATTTCCGACCGGACGTGGTCGATGATCGAGGAGCGTCGTAGACTGAAGCGTCTCGAGTTTGGAGCAAAAAACGACGAGCAACGACATGCATCGAGGGAAGCGTATCGAGGGAAGAACCGGGAAGTCAAGGGCAGTGCGAGATGTGACAAGCGTAAATGGTTTAGCAGGCTGGCGGATGATGCCCAACAGGCTGCTGACTTGCACAACAGGTGTGACAAATACCGCATTGCTAAGAAACTTTGCGAGAAGGCAACGCAAGGTAGCCACTCAGTTAGGGCGACTGATGGACCAACATCGAGGAGCAGACGGAAAGGTGGTCGGATCACTTCGAAGAGGTGCTCAACCAACCCCCTCCGGTGCGACCGCGTAGCCTATTGGCATGTCCCCACGCCGGGTCTTCAGCACGACCGTCCCAACAAGACGTGAAATCGGACAACATCTCTTCCGAATTACTAAAATTCGACACTGGTAGTATCACGTCAATGCTGCAGCCGATCATTCAGCACGCCTGGGAAACGGAGTCCTTTCCGACCGAATGGAAGAACGGGAAGATCGTCAAGCTCCAACTGGCGAGGAATTACACTGCAGAACACGGTGAGCAAGATCCTCCACCAACGTCTCAGCAGCGTCCAGGAACCAACACTCCGAAGGGAGCAGGCAGGCTTCCACTATTGCAGGTCATGCATGGACCGTGGACTTATCGTTGAGCAACCGAACGAATGGCAGACGCCCATCTATCTATTGTTCTTCGACTTCGAACGAGCCTTTGGAAGTCTGGATCGGAACACGATGTGGGACGTTCTGTCAATCCTAGGAATCACGGACAAGCTGCTAAACATCATCCAGTCGATGTACCGAGCCGTGAAATGACGAGTGGCTCACTACGGCACACTTGAACGCGAGTTCAACGTTGCGTGAGGTGTGAAGCAGGGTTGCATTCGCTACCCTTTCCTATTCCTACTCGTCTTAGACTGGGTCATGAAAAAGGTAAATAACCTTCGAAGAGGTATTTCCTGGAAACACCTATCCATGACCCGACTCGAAGACCTAGACTACGCCGATGACCTTAGTCTGATGTCGCATTCCAGACAAGAGCTTGCGGAGAAGTTGGACCGGCATGTGTACTACGGGAAGCAAGTCGGCCAGAAGGTCAATGTCGCAAAGACCAAGCTGATGCGACTGAACACACGACCGAACGATGCACCGGTGATAGTTGAACGCGAGCCGATAGACGACGTAGAGAGCTTCTGCTACTTGGGATGCACGCTAGCAAGGGATTGGGACGCCAGCATGTGTGTGGAAAACCGCATTAAGAAGGCACGCCAAGCGCTCGGCATGCTGAACGGACTGTGGAGAACATCCCACCTGACGCTCAATCTGAAGCTGCGATTCTCCAGATCGAATTTCCTGTCCGTCCTTCTCTATGGCAGCGAAACATGGAAAACAATAGCTTCCATATTGCAGATTCTGCAGGTGCTATTCAACAAATGCCTCAGGCGCATCCTGCGTATTCGCTGGCCTGTGTTTATCATCAATGACGAGCTATAGCGCAAGGCACACATGGAGCGAGTAGAGCTGACGATCCTCCGAAGAAAGTGGACGTAGAAATGCCGGACGTTCACTGTCGTGCGCTGAGAGCAACAGTTCTTTTGCTCGCTCGCGCTCAGTTTCTTTGGCAACATAGGCAAAGTACGCGTTGTTCCGTTACATAGAGAGCCGGCGCTCGTCTTGCTCGCGCTGTCGCCGAGAGCGAATGTCTTGCTGGCTCATTGTCTTGAGCAGGGTTAAGCTTTTGTTTTTATATATAATGGTATAATGGTTTTGTGCAAAAGTATGTTACAGGCAGGAGGAAGCATCTCCGACCCCATAAAGTATATATATTATTGATCAGCATCAACAGCCGAGTCGATATAGCCATGTCCGTCTGTCCGTCCGTCCGTCTGTATGAACGCGTCGATCTCAGAGACTACAAGAGCTAGAGACTTCAGATTTTGAATATAAGTTCTCCTATACCATGAGCGGAACAAGTTTGTTTCAAAATATCGATAACTATTCTAGTTTCCGATATACACATGGAATCGATTACAAAAAAATCTCGAATTTGGAAAATGTAAAAATGGGGATAGAAATAATGGGTAACGATAGAACTTTTCTGAAAATTTCACCGAAATCGGTTGAGAAACACCAGAGATATCGAAGATTGAAGTTTAGGTCACAGATGCATACAGACAATGACTGTACGCGTTAAGTATAGGGTTCGGGGTATCTCCTAGTCGGGAAACCTCGACTAGAGCCTTCTTACTTGTTGATTTTAGTTTTGTGTATTTGTAAATCTTTGCCTTTGGGATTGGCAATACTTTGGCAACTTTCCATCGGTCGGGGAAATGGGATGTAGTTACCGCTGTGCTAAAAATATGGATAGTGTGATCAGTTATAAGCGGTAGAATTATTTTTATAAATTTCGGATTAATATTATCCAAGCCAGTGGCATTGGATTTTATTTTTCTAATGGACTGCAACACATCACATTGGTTGACAATACTTAAATCAAAACTATTTCTACAGTTACTAAATTACTAGGAACACACATACGGATTACACACTGTTATAGGAACATTGAGGTTTACAAATTTATTGTTTAGAGCATGAACGTCTACATCACTATCTATGACAGAAAATACCTTACCAATCCCCATTCTTTTAATATTTTTGCAAGTGCTACTGGCGGACAGCGCATTCTTAAATTTTGAGCTGTAATACAGACTTATGGCTTTGCTGATCATTTGATTTACATTTCGTCTATGCGACTTAAATGTTCTGTACAGTCTAACAGTCTTATAACGTTTAAATTTTTCGAAGGCCTCATTTCAAATTTGTATGGAAAACTTGATTTCATTGTTAAGCCACGACTTAATTTTGGGCCTAACTTTTTTGAGGTAACCGATACAATATTGCACATGATTACTTTGGGTGTCGACTGAGAGGAGTGAGTAAATTAAATTTAACTTAAACGAAGAGCCTTGGCACTCTTATGTAAAGGCTAGTCACAATACGTCACAGCTTGGTCGTTGTAATTTGGAGAGATGTTGTTATGCTTGGAAAACGAAGGAGCGGAAAGTTGGTCAAACAACATGACTTATTCACAATTATTAACAAACAAGTAAGAAGGCTCTAGTCGAGACTAGGAGATACCAAGAACCCAATACTTAATGCGTACAGTCATTTTCTGTATGCATCTGTGACTCAACTTCAATCTTCGATATCTCTGGTGTTTCTTAACCGATTTCGATGAAATTTTTGCAGATTTTCATTATTTTGTATCAATTTTCTAAAACGATCACATGTGTATATCAGAAACGGAAATAGTTATAAGAAATCGGAAATAAATTTGTGCTGCCTAGGACTTAGATGAGCTTATGTGCAAAATTTGAAGTCTCTAGCTTTTATAGTCTCTAAGATCGACGCGTACAAACATACAGACAAACAGACGGACATGTCTATATCGACTCGGCTGTTGATGCTGATCAAGAATATATATACTTTATAGGGTCGGAGATGCTTCCTTCTGCCTGTTACATACATTTGCACAAAAGCATTATTCCCTTTTTACCCATTTTATGGGTTCATAGTATAAAAATTTCGTCAAAACACATTCTGTTGTATATTTCATCAATGTGACGAGAAGCTTACCATACCTCTGACAGATAATTCAGCAAAATTAAATTGATAAAATCTTACTTGAGATCAACCATGGGTCAAGGTAAATATTAAACTTTGAAATTCTATCAATCGAAAGAGAACCTTCTCCAATGTTAGATTATGACGATATAAGCCGCGAATTTGCAGCAGTTAAATCGTGTTTATTTTTTTCATAGATGTAAAACTCAATTTGATTGTTTTAAAAAAATGTTGTATACAAAAAAATGTTCTGCATCATTTCTCAATTTTGAGATACAGCGGAGCTCGTTTTGCCGCCCCCTCTTCGTTGCGACCGGTGCGACTGCCCCCCGTTTCCCCCCTAGGTACCCCACTGAAAACAGTGATAGTTTTTGATAATTGCGTTTAAAATTTTGACAAGCGTGCAAATTTTTTGTCCTAAATGTCATCATAGGAAAATATTTCTTAAAAAAAATTTTCTGACGCGTTTCATTGTAAATCAAAAAACCAAAGCATTATCGTTAGTATACGGATAAATCTAGGTTTTGCACGAAGCAAAAGGAAAAAAATTAAAATTTGAATTTTTCACAGACTTTGAAAAAAAAAACCCCTTATTTTGGTAAAGTTTTCACCATATATTGGCTGAAAAAAATTAGTTGTAATAAAAATTACAAAAAATCCTTCGTTCCATATCTAGATAATGTTATTGCAAAGATGTGTGCAAAATTTGAACAAAATCGGGGTCTAATAATCGGTTCTCTGACTTTAAAAATTTAGTTTTGAGATAAACGCGTTTAAAGTTTCACACTGCACTGACATGGCGTAATGGGCGGAACTTCTGAAGGGTGTATCTCTTAGGATTTTACTCGGATCGATTTGAAATTTTGGGCGAATATAATAAACATATTGTACTATTTAATAAGCTAAACAAAAATCGATATTTTTTTTTAAAACCCACCTAACCCCTTAAGTGGAAATATAATTTGTATGCTTACCCTTTTCTTGAAATTCAGCCGTTTTTATAAGCTCTGTGTAGAGAGCTGCAAAAACCACCTGCAGCAGTACGGAGTCTCCTAGTGGACGTGTCGAGACAGGAATTATGTCTTGTAGTAATGCTGTTATTTTATACAAGCCCTCTGGCATACAATCCCAAATCTCGGAAATGCATGTCAAGGCTAAGGACATGGCCTGGTACATGCTTGCGCCATTCTCAACGGCATTAATAAGCATTTCAACAACACAGTCGAGTACGGGGTAAACAAAATGCAAAATGGCTTCCAGCCAAGGCGTGCGCTTCTGATTCCAAACCTGACGCTTATCCAGGCTATCGCACCAGCTACTAACAGCATGCTCCTCTAGAGTTTTTATCAGGCAAGACTTTATATCGACTGCTTTGCCCACGGCAACAATCAGATATGTAAGCGATAAAACAATCTGATAATTTGACTGTCCAACGGGATCTGTTGGAAATAATAATAAAAAGGTAGATTTAATAGTTCAAAATTTCATATTTAGGGATACAAATTGTAAAAGATAATGTTCTGGGAAATGCATAAAGAAAACCAGTAAGAGGCTTTTGTCGAGATTTCCCGACTAGGTGGTAGCCCGAAACCTATACTTAACGCGGACAGTCATTGTATGTATGCATCTGTGACTAAACTTCAATTTTTGATATTTCTGGTGTTTCTCAGCCGATTTCGATGAAATTTTCAAAAAGTTCTATCGTTATCCATTATTTCAACCCCCATTTTTACATTTTCGATATTCAAGATTTTAAGGTAATCGATCACATGTGTTTATCGAAAACGTAAAAAGCTATAGTAAATCGGAAGCAAACTTGATCGATAGTAATAAAACCATGAAAATCTGAAACGAGTTTTAGAGTTCCAATACAAAATAATGAAAATCTTTAAAATTGTATCGAAATCGGTTTAGAAACACCATAGATATCGAAGATTGAAGTTAAGTCACTGATACATACATAACAGCTAAGACACCCGCAGCATTAGTGAGAGATCTCAGGTTCTCTTAGGTTCGAATCCCGGCCTGCCTAAAATCTTAATCCGAGCAAACAAAGACATTAGGCCAGTCTCAATATTTCCATATTTTTAAAGATTTTTCAGCAATTATTTATTTTTTTAACTTTGCTATTTATTTTTTGGATTTATCCCTTATGAAAAAAAAAACAACAACAAGGAAGTGACAAAAAGTTTACATACAAATCTTACAAACATTAATTAGCTAACAGTCAGTTTTGGACTGGTCGCTTGAGATCGCGTTCCTAAACTCATCGCTGAGTAGGGAGGTCATTCCGACGAAGGCGGGATCGGCTGCATGTGTTTGTGAGGCCTCTCGCGAGATTGTTTGGGTGCGATGAGAGCTTGCTCAAGTACCTTTCTTTGTGTTCCGCTATAACTTCCCTGACCGGTGGTACTTTTGAGTCCCTTAGTATGTTTTCGTTGCGAACGTACCACGGTGCCCCCGTGATAGTTCTCACTATCTTCGACTGGTTAAGTTTAAGCTGTGTTCTCTTAGCTTCAATGTGCCTGCGCCATGTAAGTCTTCTGTCCAAGTGTACTCCCAGGTACGTTACTTCGTTTGCCTTCGGTAGTGGGGTGTTGTTTAGCGTGAGTGGTGGACAATTTTGACTGATTATGGTGAAAGTTACATGTTTGCATTTTTGTTCGTTTACCTTAATTTGCCAGTCGGATAGCCAGTTTTCCACTTTAACCATATGACGAGCAAGTTGTGAAGTTGCTTGCAGTGGGCATCTGGAGCGGCTGAGTATAGCTGTATCGTCAGCAAAGGTTGATGTTGTTAGACCTCTGCATGTAGGGATGTCTGATGTGTAGAGAACGTATAGTGTCGGCCCAAGTACGCTGCCCTGAGGAAAGATAGCTTCAATACGGTGTTCGTCGGATATTGCAGAGTTACATCTCACTACAAACTTCCTATCGTAGAGGTACGACTGTAAGAGTTTATGTGTGTTGACTGGGAGCGTTAATTTGATCTTATACATCAGCCCTACCAACCAGACTCTGTCGAACACCCTGAGACACATCCAAAAATATTGCAGTACAGTATTCTCGATTTTCGAAAGCGCCTCGTATTTATGATGTTATGCGGTTGATGTGATGGGATTATGTTATGGAGATTCAGGAATTGATTAATCCGAGTCAGCAAACATTTTTCGAAGAGTTTTGATAGACACGATAAAAGGCTTATAGGTCTGTACGACGAGGGGACTGTTCGATCTTTACCCAGCTTTGGAATCATTATGATGATAGACTTTTTCCATCTCTATGGAAAGTGGCCAAGTTTTGTGATTACATTGAATACCTGGGAAATGATGCAGACTGCACAATAGGGAAGCTCAATAATCATCTTTGGGGTTATTAAGTCCCAACCCGGGGATTTTTTTTTGATTAAGATCCTGGTTGATTTTTTTTGCGACTTCATTTGTGCGAAATACAATTGGCTTATGTTAAAGTGCGAACGCGTTTGTAGCTGGATTAGGATGGAAAACTTTTTGCAGATGATCCGCAAATGTGTTGGCTGTGTCTTCATCGCTCCGGGCCCAGCCGCCTTCATGGTTTCTTAAGGGCATCGCTGTTTCTGTCGGTGGACTAAGAATTGGGTGAGCTTTCCACAGAGAGTTTTTAGTGCTAGATGTTAAAAGTTGCTCAATATATCGGCGTTGGGCATATTATTCTTCTCGCTTTAACGCTTTGGTGAACTTATTTGTGGCTCTTCTTAGATTTTGCTTTGCTGACAGCGATCAGTGGGATTGCCAATGTCGTCTGCGGCGCCGCTTTTCATGAACGAGTTCAATTTGAGTATTTGATGTCATTTGGACGTGTACTGCACTTTTGCAAGTGCGTTGCACAGCGGCTTTCCCTTTGGATTCACAAGGCGAGATCCCCAGTGTGTGTGCTTGGCAATATAGTCTCCTGCTGCTATAAAGTGTTCTCCCAATGAGTTGAAAAATTCCATAAATTGGTCTTCAGATATGGTAAATCGAGGGGGGCAGTAGACGGCTGCTAGTGCAATTTGGTTACCACTATCAAGATGTATTTTTAAAGATGTGGCCTGTAGGTAGTTTCTGGCGAACACTTTGTGGTAGTGGTGCTTTAGCCGGCTTCTAATCAAAATACCAGTCCCGCCGTGTGCCTTACCATCGGGATGATTGGTTCCATAGAATGTGTATCCGCTTATTGTAAAATTATATTTGTTAGTAAGGTGTGTTTCGGAGAGTAGCATAACGTCGATGTGCTTGTCGAGTAGGAATTGAGCTAACTCAAGTTTATGCTGTGAAACGCCGTTAGCATTCCACGTAGATATACGTAGCGAAGCCATTGATTATTTTGACTGTTGTGATACAAGCATTTGAACCAAAAGACTTTGATTTCACATTAAATCTTGCATAGTTGCGCGCATAAATGACATAAACTCTGTCAGGCTCTGCTGCAGCGTACATATCATTGCTTCGAAGTTGCTTTGTGGCTGCTCTTGTGGCTTGTTGTCTTGTGCCGTATTTTGATCCACATACATTGCTTGTGTGTACGGTGCAGTAGAGGCAGGAGGCACCAGACCAGATCTTAAGGCGCTTGCATAAGTCGCGTTTTTCGATACGGATACGGGACCAATGGAGGACCTGGCTGCAGTCGAGAAGAAGACGTCTGGGTTGCTTTTCGATGGAATGTAGTTAGGCTGTGCGCTTTGCGTGCGTGCTGTGTTCACGCGCTGGTGGATGCGAGACTTAAGTTCTTTGTAAATTGGGCAGCCTCTATAGTTAGCTGTGTGATTGCCGCCGCAGTTGCTGCACTTTTTTTGCTAGAGTCACCTTTGCTTGCTGGGCAGCGCGACGACTCATGAAGATCGCCACAAACTACACATACCTGGCGCAGTGTGCAGTAAGTCCTTGTGTGGCCGTATTCTTGGCAGTTCATGCATTGTACCGGGCCGTTGCGTTTATGTGGCTCTTCAACGGTGATTCTACGGTGCAGTAGAAACTGAAGCTTGTAGATGGGGTGCGCCTCATATTTTTTAGTTGTCTGCGTCTCAGGCTCAAGCTCAACTTTGAAAAGTGTTTGCGGCTGTCTGTTCTTGTTAAGGATGTTAAGAACTTTTTTAACACAGAATCCTTACTCATTTAGCGCCTCTTGGATTTCATTTGGCTTGACATCCGACTCTATACCTTTAAGTACCACTTGCTGGCCCTTGCAGCTTTTTAGTTGGTACGTGTAAAAGTTTTTTTTGCTTTCCTTTAAGTATTTTGACAACACTCTAAAGTTGTCTTCGGTCTTTGTCTGCACTTTAATCTCCTGGATGTTACCCCTCTTTAGGGGAATGATGTGGAAGTTATCATGACCAATTAGCTCTACAACTTTGTTTACAAAAATACTTGAGCTTTTCTCTCGAATGAATATTGGTGGTGGCTTTGGCTTTGGCCAATATTAAATGGGATAAATCGTTATAGTTTGAACATAAAATACGGAAAGGATTATGACTAGCATAATTAGAGCAACATGCTTGAAGAGCGATGGGTAAAAAATTTCTTGTCCTCCTGATCGGAACAGCAAAACTAATTTGGCTGATTAATTCGGAGGAATCAATTTCACCAATTATTAGTTTGTGTAAAAAGACTACACCTAGCATTGTTCTGCGATCAGAAAGAGAAGGAAGATTTATTAGTAAAAGTCTACTGTGGTAGGAAGGTAAGTTAATGTTAGAGTCCCAATTAAGTCCCCTGAGGGGAAAGAGAAAAAATTGTTTTTCTACTGATTCTATTCTATCCTGGTGAATCCAGTATTTGGGATACCAGACACAAGATCCATAGTCAAGAATAGGACGTACCAGAGACGTTTAAAGAGTTTTGGTTATATAGGGATCGTCAAATTCTTTCGACCAGCGCTTAATGAACCCCAAGGTACTAGAGGCTCGATTTGCAACTGAAGAGATATGCTTGTGAAATTTAAGTTTCGGATCAAAAAGGATACCTAAGTCATCAACCCATTCAATGCGATCGAGTGGGCTTCCATTAAGCAAATATATATTTGAAAAAGGAAGGCGTCTAAAAAACAAAAAACCAAAAAAAAAAGTATACGTGGGAGTTATTCTGAACTGCCCTAAGTGCAACAAAATTATCCGCCCACAGTTTTAAAAGCAATCCTTTGAACCTTGGCACCCAGTTCAATTGTTTCCTACAAAAATTCATCAAAAAACAAAATTTTTAATTCAATTTTGTATATTATTAAATATTGCGCCTACTTATTCACAATTTCTGCTATTCCTTATGGGAGAATACATGCAAACTGAACCTCAGTTACTGTTAACTAACATAACTGAGAATAACTAAGCAGTGGAAATACGCTATAAGACACGAATTGGCGATTGATATTTATGGTACGGGTATGTACTTTGTGTTTTGCATTATTACTATCATGTTTTTGTTCGTGTCTTTGTTATTAATTGTATGTTAATTAAGTGGTGGTCATTGATTATTTTTAAATAGAAAATCTTTCTCTGCATAGAATTTTACAATAAGCATTAAAAGCCGTAGCTGTAAGTGTAATGCCATTTTTTAGAGCTATTTACTCCTAAGCCAGGGCATATAGTCTTAATATGCACAATTTGCGCACAATTTAAGATATTCAACTTTTAAGAGGACAACCTCTGTGTGAAAAATTCCGATACCATCAAAATTGGTTGATTAACATTGCAATGTTAAAGTTCACAGCTGAAAAGTCAGCTGTTGATGCCAAATATCAAGTGCTTTGAGATTGCAATATTATTGCAGCTTAATTGAAAATTCTTAATATTCAAATATATATATATGTAATTTGTGAAAATTAAAATGGATTCCAACTATACATGTGTTGATTGTACTAGTATTTTGTATTTGTGCGTGTTCTATTAATATTTTGTAGAATAACCATATGTTCTCAAAGGTACTTTTCTTTGCAAGAAATTTCAGCTTTGCGGAGATATATGTATAAAACGACCATAAGGGTCCATAAGTGTACGTCCAAGTGTTTGTCGTAGAGCCATTATTTCTGATTTAAAGGCAGTTTGTCTCAAATCAGCGTAATTCAATGTTTTGCAGGTGACTTTGAGTTTTTAAACGCGGCGCTGTTTGACATATGGCGCTTTGCAAAAACCATCATTCAGCTAGAAATGGCAATTCTTGATTACTTTAAGAAGAAATTAAGCATCGCGCACACCAAAGCGAATAATCCGCAGCGGCAGCGGCACGAATAAACCGCGTGATATTTTCCGCGCCAAAGTCGCAAATGTGATCACACTGGGGCGAATTTATTCGCGGTTTTCTCGTCCAGCTCCAATCCAATTTCGTCCCATATCTTATCTCTTGTTCTTATGTTTTTATAGTCCTTGTCCGCTAAATCGTACAATATTTTATGTTTTTTTACTAATTCAATAAGCAGCACCACTTTTGCCATATTTTAACATTATATTGCGGGAAGCCATGAAGAAAGACATTGCGCATAAACAGCTGATCGAAACGTCATATGTGATGAATTTCTTATAAATATTTTTTTAATTAAAGTGAATGATAATAAGTTAAAAACTGCTTCTTTTATTATATTATTATTATTATTATATTGTATTTAAAGCCAAAATATAGTAATTTAACATGTAAACAAGGCAAAAATTCAACAAATGCATCACAAGTGACGTCATCAGCGCAGAACATGAGCAAGTTTATGCGCAATCTGAGCTTTATCGTTCTTGGCGGCAAGCGAAAAAAACGCTGCATGCACGGTTGTCAATGTTCAGCGGAAAAAACGATGCAGATTCGCTGTCAAAACGAATTCGCCCCGCTTTGGTGTGCGTGCGTTCATAAGACGCAATGTAATTATATATTCGTGCCGCTGCCGCTGCGGATTATTCGCTCTGGTGTGCGCGATGCTTTAAGCAAAAACATCATTACTTTAAATAATGTATCCTATTTAAAACGCAAAACCCAAATTTTCTGCCAAAATTTAAGTGCCAAATGGAAGAAATGCTACAGGGACAAAATATATTTTGAAAAAAGGCATTCGAATTGGTTAATGAGCACAACCAAGTTGCACGTTAATGAATCAAATTTCAGCAATAACCGACAAATTGGACGTCCTAAGTTGGCTTACTTGCTGAAAGGAGAAGAAGCAAAAAGAAAACAAGCTGCAACTCTATCAAATTCTCAAGGGAGCAACGTCTCTTTGCTAATTCAAGCAGCCAGCACAGCTGCGCGTACGCAGGGACACTTTGATCTTGCTGCAGTTCTTAAAATTTTTGCAAACAGCCCCGAAAGAGCAAAAGATGTTAGATATATTTTGTCAATTTCTATTGAGAGTCCTTTTCGAGCGTCTAAAGACGAAGCTTCACCTTTAATTTTGGATCAGAGCTTGTCAAAAGAACAGTATTGCGCAATCAGAGAAGATGTAAAGAATGAAATGCTGACATTTATCCTCTATATAGAGATGTAGCTGAACAAAAAAAAATTGCGAAACCGTCGCTAGGGTGCCTCTGCAAGACCTTTTAAGCCATACGACCACTCGTATTGTTGGGCAAATGTAATGAGGAAACAAGGATTAGATTTCTTATCTGCGGACGTTATTTTGAGCTACGGATTCGATGGAAGTACCGGTCAGTCAAACTACAACCAGGCATATGCTGACCAAAGATCCTGCGATGCAGACTCTAGCATTTTTGCAACTACCGTAATGCCTCTTAGATTGAAGCTTCGGGAAATCTATTCTGGAATAATCGTACTCCGCAATCAATAAGATTTTGTGGTCCCCTAAAATTAGAATTTGTAAAAGAATAAAAAGAAGCTATAATAAAAGAGGACTAAGATATTAAAGAAGCATTCGAAAACATTGTAGCGTGCAAAGTCATATGCCACGCCAAAAGATTTTATTGCAAACTAGCTGCCCGGTACGTGCTTCGCTACGTATAAAGTTAAATCATTAAGCAAGTACACGTAGAGGAGTCAAATCGCGTTTTCCCAACTGCCGAAAAAATGCGTTGTGGAGGAACCACCTTCATTCGGCTGCTGAAAGCAGCGAGCCGAACGCAAATTTTGCAGACCATTTGCGTAGCTAAAAAAGTGCAAGTCATTCATGCGCCGGCGCTTGACTCGGTACAGACGGAGTGCCAGCAATTTGCTGTGTATACGTCTGTATGTCAGCGACGTGATCGCCGTTAGGTGTATATATGTGTGTATGTATGTTTCTGTATGCTGTTTGCTCTGAGCTGCTGTATATTGTGGAAGGGGGATAGCAGCAGCAGAGTGCGAACAACAACAACACATGAGCATTTTTTCTGTATTTGGTGGCTCCGAGATCAAATGAAACAAAAATCATTTGGGCGAATGTATACCTAAATACAAATATATATGTGTGTGTGTATGTGCGCATGCATATTTTTTCAGTTTTTGGTGGCTCTCAAGTGATTTGGGATTTTGTTACTTTTCTAGCAACGCATATCAATGTGTGTGTGTGTGCATGTGTATGTTCATGTGCAGCACATTTGAATGTATGCGTAGCAATTGCCTTGGCTATTCTTGACCTGTCTCAATTTTTATGATTTTTTAGCAATTGTATTAAAAGTAAGGATAGCTATAAAATTAATGTTATTATATGATAATTTTTTATTTATTTTTAAAATGCATCTTAATCATTAAGATGCATTGCCCATAGTTCATAGTACATATGATTAATAATAATTTATATATTTTAATATATATATGTATATAATTATATATTATATATTTGTGTTCTCGTGACCCTAAAACATCATAACTAAATCTATATTAAATACCGACAGCCAATATTTAAAATTAAAATTTGGCGCGCATTTTAATCTGCCTACAAAACACAGGCAATTTCAGTTTTTTCACTTTCTGGTCATCCATACTCTTTCGAGATATTAGCTATATGACACCAGCAAACAACTTTGCCACACAACTACCATGCAGTTGCTCATTTACATATAAAATATGCACACATATTCCGAAAGAGTATAAATGGTTCATGTGTCGGCAGCTGGAAGAAAATCACAGGCTCGCGGCAACTGCGTGCCAACAAAAAACCTTTTCTCTACTCAATAAACACACACAAGTTCAAGCGATCTCAACAGAAATACAGTTCTGAATACTCTTTCGGAATATGTGTGCATATTTTATATGTAAATGAGCAACTGCATGGTAGTTGTGTGGCAAAGTTGTTTGCTGGTGTCATATAGCTAATATCTCGAAAGAGTATGGATGACCAGAAAGTGAAAAAACTGAAATTGCCTGTGTTTTGTAGGCAGATTAAAATGCGCGCCAAATTTTAATTTTAAATATTGGCTGTCGGTATTTAATATAGATTTAGTTATGATGTTTTAGGGTCACGAGAACACAAATATATAATATATAATTATATACATATATATATTAAAATATATAAATTATTATTAATCATATGTACTATGAACTATGGGCAATGCATCTTAATGATTAAGATGCATTTTAAAAATAAATAAAAAATTATCATATAATAACATTAATTTTATAGCTATCCTTACTTTTAATACAATTGCTAAAAATCATAAAAATTGAGACAGGTCAAGAATAGCCAAGGCAATTGCTACGCATACATTCAAATGTGCTGCACATGAACATACACATGCACACACACACACATTGATATGCGTTGCTAGAAAAGTAACAAAATCCCAAATCACTTGAGAGCCACCAAAAACTGAAAAAATATGCATGCGCACATACACACACACATATATATTTGTATTTAGGTATACATTCGCCCAAATGATTTTTGTTTCATTTGATCTCGGAGCCACCAAATACAGAAAAATGCTCATGTGTTGTTGTTGTTCGCACTCTGCTGCTGCTATCCCCCTTCCACATTATACAGCAGCTCAGAGCAAACAGCATACAGAAACATACATACACACATATATACACCTAACGGCGATCACGTCGCTGACATACAGACGCATACACAGCAAATTGCTGGCAGTCCGTCTGTATCGAGTCAAAATTTGCGTTCGGCTCGATGCTTTCAGCAGCCGAATGAGGGTGGTTCCTCCGCAAATTGGACCAATTAGGCTATTGGATTTTTTGCGTTTGACTCCTCTACGTGTACTTGCTTAATGGCCAAACCATTAAGCAAGTACACGTAGAGGAGTCAAATCGCGTTTTCCCAACTGCCGAAAAAATGCGTTGTGGAGGAACCACCTTCATTCGGCTGCTGAAAGCAGCGAGCCGAACGCAAATTTTGCAGACCATTTGCGTAGCTAAAAAAGTGCAAGTCATTCATGCGCCGGCGCTTGACTCGGTACAGACGGAGTGCCAGCAATTTGCTGTGTATACGTCTGTATGTCAGCGACGTGATCGCCGTTAGGTGTATATATGTGTGTATGTATGTTTCTGTATGCTGTTTGCTCTGAGCTGCTGTATAGTGTGGAAGGGGGATAGCAGCAGCAGAGTGCGAACAACAACAACACATGAGCATTTTTTCTGTATTTGGTGGCTCCGAGATCAAATGAAACAAAAATCATTTGGGCGAATGTATACCTAAATACAAATATATATGTGTGTGTGTATGTGCGCATGCATATTTTTTCAGTTTTTGGTGGCTCTCAAGTGATTTGGGATTTTGTTACTTTTCTAGCAACGCATATCAATGTGTGTGTGTGTGCATGTGTATGTTCATGTGCAGCACATTTGAATGTATGCGTAGCAATTGCCTTGGCTATTCTTGACCTGTCTCAATTTTTATGATTTTTTAGCAATTGTATTAAAAGTAAGGATAGCTATAAAATTAATGTTATTATATGATAATTTTTTATTTATTTTTAAAATGCATCTTAATCATTAAGATGCATTGCCTATAGTTCATAGTACATATGATTAATAATAATTTATATATTTTAATATATATATGTATATAATTATATATTATATATTTGTGTTCTCGTGACCCTAAAACATCATAACTAAATCTATATTAAATACCGACAGCCAATATTTAAAATTAAAATTTGGCGCGCATTTTAATCTGCCTACAAAACACAGGCAATTTCAGTTTTTTCACTTTCTGGTCATCCATACTCTTTCGAGATATTAGCTATATGACACCAGCAAACAACTTTGCCACACAACTACCATGCAGTTGCTCATTTACATATAAAATATGCACACATATTCCGAAAGAGTATTCAGAACTGTATTTCTGTTGAGATCGCTTGAACTTGTGTGTGTTTATTGAGTAGAGAAAAGGTTTTTTGTTGGCACGCAGTTGCCGCGAGCCTGTGATTTTCTTCCAGCTGCCGACACATGAACCATTTATACTCTTTCGGAATATGTGTGCATATTTTATATGTAAATGAGCAACTGCATGGTAGTTGTGTGGCAAAGTTGTTTGCTGGTGTCATATAGCTAATATCTCGAAAGAGTATGGATGACCAAAAAGTGAAAAAACTGAAATTGCCTGTGTTTTGTAGGCAGATTAAAATGCGCGCCAAATTTTAATTTTAAATATTGGCTGTCGGTATTTAATATAGATTTAGTTATGATGTTTTAGGGTCACGAGAACACAAATATATAATATATAATTATATACATATATATATTAAAATATATAAATTATTATTAATCATATGTACTATGAACTATGGGCAATGCATCTTAATGATTAAGATGCATTTTAAAAATAAATAAAAAATTATCATATAATAACATTAATTTTATAGCTATCCTTACTTTTAATACAATTGCTAAAAAATCATAAAAATTGAGACAGGTCAAGAATAGCCAAGGCAATTGCTACGCATACATTCAAATGTGCTGCACATGAACATACACATGCACACACACACACATTGATATGCGTTGCTAGAAAAGTAACAAAATCCCAAATCACTTGAGAGCCACCAAAACTGAAAAAATATGCATGCGCACATACACACACACATATATATTTGTATTTAGGTATACATTCGCCCAAATGATTTTTGTTTCATTTGATCTCGGAGCCACCAAATACAGAAAAAATGCTCATGTGTTGTTGTTGTTCGCACTCTGCTGCTGCTATCCCCCTTCCACATTATACAGCAGCTCAGAGCAAACAGCATACAGAAACATACATACACACATATATACACCTAACGGCGATCACGTCGCTGACATACAGACGCATACACAGCAAATTGCTGGCAGTCCGTCTGTATCGAGTCAAAATTTGCGTTCGGCTCGATGCTTTCAGCAGCCGAATGAGGGTGGTTCCTCCGCAAATTGGACCAATTAGGCTATTGGATTTTTTGCGTTTGACTCCTCTACGTGTACTTGCTTAATGGTTAAATATTAAAAAAATTTAATTGGAACAAACGGTAAGCCATTTCAAATCATACACCATTACAATTGAAAACTGTCAACAATAGTGGTAAAAGTTTTTCAATACACTTACCATAAAAGTTGGCATAAAATTTTCTTGAATTACTTTTGTAGCGCCAAATGATGTCATTTGAATGCAAATATTGTATTGCTGGATATGAGTTTAAAAATGTCTGGAATCTGGCCCATTTCCGGAAACCAATGAATGTAATGGCTCTGGTGGCGGTACCAACGGCTTCAGTTTGACTTGACCGTTCGAGCAACACAATCCAGGGGCTTCATTTTTAAACTTAAATGCCTTGCAATATTGACAAACAACGTTCATTGGTCCAATAGCAACGATATGCAGTGTACTGTAGTACAGCTCTATAGGGGTTTAACGCAACACTTCTATTTTGTTGGTTCCGGTTCCATCGATTCCGTTCAACTTGTAAAGTAGTGATTTGCCTGGGTACAGATCTCAGTCTGGCCAGGCTCAGCTTACAAGAAAATTTGTAGCTTGCTGAGATTGTAAAACAGGGTTTAGCACAGTCTAGGGAGGAGCGGGAAAGTTAGTGGGTCTAAACTAGAGACGTCTCCAAAAAAAATGACGAGGGGTGCGGAAGGGCGAACCACAACCACTCCACGAGTCACACGGTCGGGTCGTATGTTAACAACGGGGCGGCAAAAACCTCCACACAAGCAACAACACTAAAACTAGCAATTGGAACAGCAGGCGCGTGTGCAACCCCAAAAAATTAACCAACACAAATATATCTCTATATTCACCGGCGTGTTTGCTTGAACGCAAGCTCACTGGCGGTCACTTTATTATCTTTTCCTTTCTTTCGTCTTAACTCGTTCTATCACAATTCTATCCTAACGCCCCTCCCTATCCACTCACAATCTTTTCAGGTCCTTCCGGGCACGTGTTAAAAATTTCCTCTTTCCTTTCAAACTCTATTTTTTTCTTTCCGCGCGCGTCTGTTCGATTGCACCGATCGTTTTTTAACTACCGAGTCGCCCACGCTTCAGCTTCGGCCAGAGTTGCCGTTGCCAAACTCCCTACGCTCGTTCGCGAGCGTGGTAGGTTCGAAGCCCACAGCTGGGGCGCTGCACCCCTTGCGACTCTGCGTTATCGGGCGGTCCATTCGAACCTGTTATTTAAACTAATCTTCCAACTCCATATTTAATTATTTTCTTTTTATTTAAGACTAACGGCGCTCCTTGCCGGCGTGGTACAATATTTAATAAAAATAAGCAAAACAAATCAAAAATAAAACAACTGAAAACTCCTCGCTCCTTGCGTTACGGAAAATCATAAGAAAACTAACGAAACCAATAAATCCTTCCATTATACACTACGAATTAAATCTACAAATTAAATCTACAAATTAAATACTACAAATTAAATACTACAAAATCAAAGGCTGCTGTGGGGGAGGCCAGGGGCCTACTTCACAAACTTCATTCCGCGTTTCACGTTGCTCATCAGTTTGATTTGCTCTTGTATTTCTTTGACTTGCAGCGTTCGGCGACCTATATTTTCTCGTCTGGCTCGTGGCATTTTTCCTTCAAATAAAATATAATAAATCCTATTAAAAACAAGTAAAAACGTTGCAGTCGGACGCAACCGACTGCGTAATACTTTGATACCAGTACAAGAACGGGTGGTAAGGAGTCTGCTTGCAAAGGAGTGGGCCAGGTGGTAAGCATCTCCAGCTATCATGTTACCAAATTTGGTGACTTTAGCTCAAAAACTGTGGAAGATAACTGAACTTCCAAATTTAAAAGGTGGGCGGCAGAGGTTGGCGTGGCATCCAATTTTTTGATGCAGATCTTTTGTAGATGTCAAATTTGGTGACTATAGTTAAAAAAATGTGGAAGATACACGCATAACCGTTTTAACAACGGCGGGGTGTAAGGGGGCGGAAGGTGTGGGCATGGCATCCAAATTTTTGATTCAATTTGTTGGAAAACTTCACTACCTATCTTGACACAAAATTTGGTGCATCTAGCTCAAAAAATGTGAGCACTATAGGCGTTTCCAATTTGAAGGAGAAGGGGGATTGGGCGGAATTAGGGGCGTGGTATTCAAAATTTTGATGCATTTTTTTGTGGGAACGTGATTACCTATTTTGACACGAAATTTGGTAGCTCTGGCCCAAAAAATGTTAAAACTATAGGCGTTTTAAATTTCAAGGAGAAGGGGGGATGGGGGCGGAATCAGGGGGTGTGATTTTGATGCAGTTTTTTCAGGGACGTGACTAGCTATCTTAGTGGAAAAGTAACTCTAGCTGCAGGAATGTGAGAAATATATGGTTGTATCGGTTTTCAGTTATCTAATTTATCGATTTCCCAGCCTCCTAGTAGGCGTGGCAACCCAATCTTGACTCTATATCTGTCTCGCCTATAGAAAAACATAATTGCAAAGTTTCAAGTCTCTAGCGTTACGGGTGTCGAAAAAAGTTGCGTTCATACGTACGGACGGACGGACAGACAGACACCATGACGGACATTGCACAAAACCAATATACTATGAGACCTTCGGTATCAAAGTATAACAAATTGCTACATTAATATGTTTTTTCAAATAAAGAAACAGTTCAAAACTTACCGTTTGTTCCAATAAAATTTTTTAAAATTTAACTTTATACGTATGAATGTAAATGAAGAACCGCTCTACCGATTTTGTGCAAACTTCACACAAACTATCTACTTAATAGTCCAAACAAAGCCTGAATATTTCGGTTGGATAGGTGAGTCCGTTCTTGAGTTATAAAATTACAACGAAAAGTGGCATTGATTTTGCGACTATTACGTTCACGCTGCGATGCATTATATTGCGCGCGTTCATCTGCTGTCTGTGATCGTCTTAGTAATACCACATCAATTGCATTACGCGTTCGGCGAGCTATATTTGCTCGTCTGGCTCTTGGCATTTTTCCTTCAAATAAAATATAATAAATCCTATAAAAAACAAATTGCTACATAAATATGTTTTTTCAAATAAAGAAACAGTTCAAAACTTACCGCTGAAAAAAATCTGAGAAAAGTCCACGTACACATATATTTTAACAAAAAATATAAACACAAAGCAATAATTACCGCTGAAAATTTGCTTCAATCGAAACTTTCGTTTTGTTTTATTTTTTATTTTTTTGTGTTTACGCTTCACAGTCAAAACGAATAATGATTTGATACTTAAGACCCCAGGACTGAATTTTTGTTTCGGCCTACTGGGATTTTTAAAGTGTGCATGAAAAAGATATATTCAAATATTTTCATCAATATGTGGTAAATGAAGAACCGCTCTACCGATTTTGTGCAAACTTCACACAAACTATCTACTAAATAGTCCGAAAGTCTATTAAGTAAATAAATATTAATATATAAATTCAGTTTTAAAATATAATCAAAATAATAAAAAAATAAAAAAATTTGTTCAACAAAATTTTTATATATTTTTTTCTCAAAAATATATTTCTAAACGTGTACAAAAGAAAAGAACTGTTGAACACCCTCATTGTATATTTATTTTATAATTCTTCTAAATAAATTTATACATATATAATGGAATGCCATAATATAAAAAAAAAACCGCAAGCCATAATACAACAAATAAGAAGGCTCTAGTCGAGATTTCCCGACTAGGAGATACCCCGAACCCTGTACATAACGCGTACAGTCATTGTCTGTATGCATCTGTGACTAACCTTCAATCTTCGATATCTCTGGTGTTTCTCAACCGATTTCGATGAAATTTTCAGAAAAGTTATATCGTTACCCATTATTTCAACCCCCATTTTTACATTTTCCAAATTCGAAATTTCCAAATTTTTGTAATCGATTGCATGTGTATATCGGAGACGGAAATAGTTATCGAAAATCGGAAACAAACTTGTACTGCCTAGGACTTAGATGAGCAAAATCTGAAGTCTCTAGCTCTTATAGTCCCCTTTCGGGGTATAAAAAGAAAACCGCAAGCCGTAATCAAAACAAACAAAGAATTAGTCAACGCATGTTTTTGTTTTTATACTTTGATACCGAAGGGTGTCTCATAGTATATTGGTTTTGTGCAATGTCCGTCATGGTGTCTGTCTGTCCGTCCGTCCGTCTGTCCGTATGAACGCAACTTTTTTCGACACCCGTAAAGCTAGAGACTTGAAACTTTGCAATTATGTTTTTCTATAGGCGAGACAGATAAAACGTCAAGATTGGTTTGCCACGCCTACTAGGAGGCTGGGAAATCGATAAATTCGATAACTAAAAACCGATAAAACCATATATTTCTCACATTCCTGCAGCTAGATTAACTTTTCCACTAAGATAGTTAGTCACGTCCTTGAAAAAACTGCATCAATATTTTGGATGCCACGCCCACTCCTTCCGCCCGCATCCTCCCTACTCCTTTAAATTGGAAACGCCTATAGTTTTCACATTTTTTGGGCTAGAGCCACCAAATCTAGTGTCAAGATAGGTAATGACGTTCCCTAAAAAATGCATAAAAATTTTGGATGCCACGCCCCTAATTCCGCCCAATCCCCCCTTCTCCTTGAAATTGGAAACGCCAATAGCTTTCACATTTTTTGAGCTAGAGCCACCAAATTTAGTATCAAGCTAGGTAGTGAGGTTTTCCAAAAAACTGCATCAAAAATTTGGATGCCACGCCCACACCTTGCGCCCCCCGCCGTTGTTAAAACGGTTATGTGTGTATATTCCACATTTTTTGATCAACAAAATTCAACAAATTCGGTAGAAAGATAGAAGGCAACATCTACCAAAGATCTGCATCAAAATTTTGGAAGCCACGTACACCAAAGCCACCCGCCTTATAAAATTGGAATCGGCTATATTTTTAACCGTTTTTGAGCTAGAGCCACCAATCTTGGTAGGAAGATAAATGGTGACAGTTAAAAACATTTGATTCAAAAATTTGGATGCCACACCCACCTCTTCCGCCAACCTTTTACATTTGGAAGTTCAGTTATCTTCCACAGTTTTTGAGCCAAAGTCCCCAAATTTTGTAACATGATAGCTGGCGATGTTTACCACCCGGCCCACTCCTTTGCAAGCAGACTCCTTACCATCCATTCTTTTACTGGTATCAAAGTATTCCGCAGTCGGTTGCGTCCGACTGCAACGTTTTCAAATTTTAATTTTAACATTTATTAATTCAAAATAAAACTAAAACAAGTAAAATCAAAAAAAATTTGAAGACATGCTTTTATACGCTTTCTTGCATACAATGGTTAGCTTAGTCAAGTTAAATAAAAGCATGTAAAAAAGTTTAATATAAACAAGTAAGAAGGCTCTAGTCGAGATTTCCCAACTAGGAGATACCCTAAACCCTATACTTAACGCGTACAGTCATTGTCTGTATGCATCTGTGACCTAAACTTCAATCTTCGATATCTCTGGTGTTTCTCAACCGATTTCGATGAAATTTTCGGAAAAGTTCTATCGTTACCCATTATTTCAATCCCCATTTTTACATTTTCCAAATTCGAGATTTTTTTGCTATCGATTGCATGTGTATATCGGAAACCAGAATAGTTATCGATAATTTGAAACAAACTTGTTCCGCTCATGGTATATGAGAACTTATATTCAAAATCTGAAGTCTCTAGCTCTTGTAGTCTCTGAGATCGACGCGTTCATACAGACGGACAGACGGACGGACAGACGGACATGGCTATATCGACTCGGCTGTTGATGCTGATCAATAATATATATACTTTATGGGGTCGGAGATGCTTCCTTCTACCTGTTACATACTTTTGCACAAAACCATTATACCCCTTTTACCCATTTTATGGGTTAGGGGTATAAAAAGAAAAAAAATTTAATAAAATAATGTCTCGGTCGGGGTTTGAACCCACAACCTTCGTCTTATGAAGCGGCAGTGTTCCCTCCATGCCACAACAGCTTGTACATTTTGGGAGTCAAATTAGTAAGTTAAGCCAAAGGAAAAACTGTTTTTCATGGTTTTTACATGGTATTAAATATTTTATCGTGCCGAAAACTTTAAAGACATGTATAGTTTCACTGAAACACATCTTTGGTGAAAATTTCAGAGCCCTAGCTAGTCGGGAACTTGGTGAAATTTTGATTTCAAGATTCCAGTACAAACAGACAAGTCAAGTTAAATAAAAGCATATAAAAATAACAATATTTTTGACTTCATTAATCAGAATATAAAAAAATAATTCTAAAACATTATTCTAATTACATTATCTTTAATACTGGAATTAGGCAAAAACTAAGAATAAAAATAATGATAATACATATATTAGAATCAATATTTTCGTTATTACTAATATTTTCTTCATCATTTGTATTTTTATTTTTTGACTTATTATCAAATTTTTGTTTAGCTAGCCTACCTTTCTGAACACGGAAGCAGTTGCGAATAGTTGCTGCGTATGTTTTGTTTATCCATCCATCTGTTTGAAATAGCACCTGTAAATTTAACATTCTTAATTTGTTGTTATTGAAAATAAAATAAACATGATTTTTACATACCATATAGAGCATCGTTTAAGGCTTTAAACTGTTTAAACGGCTCTTTCCCATTTAGGCCGTCAAAGTTCAGATTTGGAATTATACCTTTTCCAATAATACAATCAAAATTTTGGACAATATTTCCCTTTATGATTGTTTGAAGATCTCGCACCTGTTTAAATAATAGAAAAAATCGTTAAATTCAATTTTATTTCATTAAAGACATTGGGTACTTACATAATTATACTTTGATACCGAAGGTCTCATAGTATATTGGTTTTGTGCAATGTCCGTCATGGTGTCCGTCCGTCTTTCCGTCTGTATGAACGCAACTTTTTTCGACACCCGTAAAGCTAGAGACTTGAAACTTTGCAATTATGTTTGTCTATAGGCGCGACAGATAAAGTGTCAAGATTGGGGTGCCACGCCTACTAGGAGGCTGGGAAATCGATAAATTCGATAACTGAAAACCGATAAAACCAAATATTTCTCACATTCTTACAGCTAGAGTTACCAAATTTTGCACGCAGATAGCTAGTCATGTCCCTGAAAAACTGCATCAAAATTTTGGATGCCACGCCCACTCCTTCCGCCCCCATCATCCCTGCTCCTTGAAACTGGAAACGCCCATAGTTTTTACATTTTTTGGGCTAGAGGCACCAAATTTTATGTCAAGATAGATATTGACGTTCCACAAAAAAATGCATCAAAATTTTGGATGCCACGCCCCCTGATTCCGCCCCCATCCCCCCTTCTCCATGAAATTGGAAACGCCTATAGTTTTCACATTTTTTGGGCTAGAGCCACCAAATTTTGTGTGAAGATAGGTACTGACGTTCCCCATCAAAACTTGGATGCCACGCCCCTGATTCCGCCCCCATCCCCCTTCTCCAAGAAATTGGAAACACCTGTAGTTTTCACATTTTTGGGCTAGAGCCACCAAATTTTGTGTGAAGATAGATATTGACGTTCCCCAAAAAAATTCATCAAAATTTTGGATGCCACGCCCACCTAAGCCACCCGCCTTATAAAATCGGAATCGGCTACATCTTTAACAGTTTTTGAGCTAGAGCCACCAAACTTGGTAGGAAGATTGATAGTGACAGTTAAAAACATTTGATTCAAAATTTTGGATGCCACGCCTACCTCTGCCGCCCACCTTTTAAATTTGGGAGTTAAGTTATCTTCCACAGTTTTTGAGCTAAAGTCACCAAATTTGGTAACATGATAGCTGGCGATGTTTACCACATGGCCCACTCCCTTCGCCCCTGCATTCCCCCTTATCAACCGTTCTTTTACTGGTATCAAAGTATTCCGCAGTCGGTTGCGTCCGACTGCAACGTTTTTACTTGTTTTCTTTATTGTCGCTGACCAGCTTATCAAAATTTTGTAAATTTGCATTTTTGTTATCGGAAATATATTTGCAGCTATAGGCATGTCATCGTTAGTGAATTTTTTTTTAAAATTGTCAATATTTCTACTTGGCGCTTTTCCATTCTGGAAGAAGTCGCTTTCATGTCATTAAATTGTTCTTCCAGCTGCGCAATGCGGTCCATATTTGTATTTCCATCTTCAAACTCTAAAGACCTGGGCATAAACTGTTTTTTGAACATAACTTAAATAAAAACGAAATAAAATAAAAATACTTATATCTGTGAGTGTAAAATATGAATGAAGACTAAATTTTCGTTGTGTGGCAAACAAATGTATTTATAACTTATTGTGCTAAGAGGTACATGTTCTTCCTCCAGCATTTTTTTTGTTGTTTGAACCAGACCTATTGTTTTAGAGTTAATGGGCTCGTTGTAAAATGGCTGAGGATCCTCAAAGCGTCTACAAAATGCGAGCTTTTCATTATCAATTTCTGCGTATTTTACTATGGTGGCCAGATTACAAGGTTGGATGCAGCAATAATTATTGGGTGGAATAGTTGAAAGAGTGAATTTTCTACACGCCCACTTCGTTATTTGCCCTTATTTATTTCTATGGAATGAAGAACCGCATTTGAAACTTCCACTTGGATTAACGGGATTTTGCTTTCCTACAAATGTTCCAATCATGAACACTTCACTATCTTCAACATTTCGGAAGTGCCCTAATATTGGCCAAAGACCAACGCGAGAACTTTTAAAAACATACATTTCAAGATTTTGGTATTGTTCAAAAATGTGATGTTTGGTTTGAACATAGTTCTGGATGCCTAGATGTATATAGCTTCCCGGAGCTACTGTCCTTGAAACAGTTATCTCTCGACGGTTAACTAAACATTCTACCATTAAGCAAGTACACGTAGAGGAGTCAAATCGCGTTTTCCCAACTGCCGACAAAATGCGTTGTGGAGGCACCACCATCATTCGGCTGCTGAAAGCATCGAGCCGAACGCAAATTTTGCAGACCATTTGCGTAGCTAAAAAAGTGCAAGTCATTCATGCGCCGGCGCTTGACTCGGTACAGACGGAGTGCCAGAAATTTGCTGTGTATACGTCTGTATGTCAGCGACGTGATCGCCGTTAGGTGTATATATGTGTGTATGTATGTTTCTGTATGCTGTTTGCTCTGAGCTGCTGTATATTGTGGAAGGGGGATAGCAGCAGCAGAGTTCTGTATTTGGTGGCTCCGAGATCAAATGAAGCAAAAATCATTTGGGCGAATGTATACCTAAATACACATATATATGTGTGTGTGTATGTGCGCATGCATATTTTTTCAGTTTTTGGTGGCTCTCAAGTGATTTGGGATTTTGTTACTTTTCTAGCAACGCATATCAATGTGTGTGTGTGTGTGCATGTGTATGTTCATGTGCAGCACATTTGAATGTATGCGTAGCAATTGCCTTGGCTATTCTTGACCTGTCTCAATTTTTATGATTTTTTAGCAATTTTATTAAAAGTAAGGATATCTATAAAATTAATGTTATTAAATGATAATTTTTTGTTTATTTTTAAAATGCATCTTAATCATTAAGATGCATTGTCCATAGTTCATAATATGATTAATAATAATTTATATATTTTAATATATATATATATATGTATATAATTATATATTATATATTTATGTGTTCTCGAGACCCTAAAACATCATAACTAAATCTATATTAAATGCCGACAGCCAATATTTAAAATTAAAATTTGGCGCGCATTTGAATCTGCCTACAAAACACAGGCAATTTCTGTTTTTGCACTTTCTGGTCATCCATACTCTTTCGAGATATTAGCTATATGACACCAGCAAACAATTTTGCAACACAGCTACCATGCAGTTGCGCATTTACATATAAAATATTCCGAAAGAGTATAAATGGTTCATGTGTCGGCAGCTGGAAGAAAATCACAGGCTCGCGGCAACTGCGTGCCAACAAAAAACCTTTTCTCTACTCAATAAACACACACAAGTTCAAGCGATCTCAACAGAAATACAGTTCTGAATACTCTTTCGGAATATGTGTGCATATTTTATATGTAAATGAGCAACTGCATGGTAGTTGTGTTGCAAAATTGTTTGCTGGTGTCATATAGCTAATATCTCGAAAGAGTATGTATGACCAGAAAGTGAAAAAACTGAAATTGTCTGTGTTTTGTAGGCAGATACAAATGCGCGCCAAATTTTAATTTTAAATATTGGCTGTCGGTATTTAATATAGATTTAGTTATGATGTTTTAGGGTCACGAGAACACAAATATATAATATATAATTATATACATATATATATTAAAATATATAAATTATTATTAATCATATGTACTATGAACTATGGGCAATGCATCTTAATGATTAAGATGCATTTTAAAAATAAATAAAAAATTATCATTTAATAACATTAATTTTATAGCTATCCTTACTTTTAATACAATTGCTAAAAAATCATAAAAATTGAGACAGGTCAAGAATAGCCAAGGCAATTGCTACGCATACATTCAAATGTGCTGCACATGAACATACACATGCACACACACACACATTGATATGCGTTGCTAGAAAAGTAACAAAATCCCAAATCACTTGAGAGCCACCAAAAACTGAAAAAATATGCATGCGCACATACACACACACATATATATGTGTATTTAGGTATACATTCGCCCAAATGATTTTTGCTTCATTTGATCTCGGAGCCACCAAATACAGAAAAAATGCTCATGTGTTGTCTTTGTTCGCACTCTGCTGCTGCTATCCCCCTTCCACATTATACAGCAGCTCAGAGCAAACAGCATACAGAAACATACATATACACATATATACACCTAACGGCGATCACGTCGCTGACATACAGACGTATACACAGCAAATTGCTGGCACTCCGTCTGTACCGAGTCAAGCGCCGGCGCATGAATGACTTGCACTTTTTTAGCTACGCAAATGGTCTGCAAAATTTGCGTTCGGCTCGCTGCTTTCAGCAGCCGAATGAAGGTGGTGCCTCCACAACGCATTTTTTCGGCAGTTGGGAAAACGCGATTTGACTCCTCTACGTGTACTTGCTTAATGCTTGCACTTTCACTAGTGCCTTGCTGTCTATTTTCGTTAGGCATGGGCATGTCAACAGATTCCAAAATGTCGTCGTCATTGTCATTTTCATTGACATTGCTAGAACCATGTAAACCACTAATCCCATCGACTAAACCATTATTTTCAACTCTTTCTATTGCAACAAGTCACCGCATGTTCCGATCGCTAAATCCTCTTTTTTTAGCCATGTTGAAAAAATAATACTAACGCCTCCTTAAAACACACTTTTGTACACAATGTCGTTTTTTTTTTTAATACATGTATATATTTTATATACTAGGTGACTCGGGCAGACGTTGTTCTGCCAAGCAACAAAAAAATTGTTGTTGTCAAATGTGGCTAGTTTGTAGCAGTTACTCATTTTATCTATCTCTTACATTATTGTAAAAAATTTAAATTTAGATCGCAAAGGAACACCATTTTTTTTTTAATTCCTCGGAATTGGTAAGTGCATCGCACCAGCAGCAACTATTCAATCTTTTCTTCGGATTTTAGCTAATAATAAATTTAATATATAGGTTTTGCCAAAGCTTCCTGGGGCACCCAAAAAGAACAAACCTCCTCGGCCACTGGAAATTTTTTAAATTATAGCTAATTTCAGAATTTCATTTGAATCTAATTAGTAGCTTTTATTCTCTTTGACATTTACGTCACCGCCATCTATGATTTATAGAACTAAACAATAAATGACACAATTATAAACAATAAATTACAATCATTTTTTTCACGGTATCCAAACGAAATAATTGCGATAAAAACTATCCTATCTTGTAAGTTGGATCAAAATGCACACGGTGTGAAAATTTGATTAAAATCGATTAAGTAGTTTAGGAGTCTATAGCGAAGATAATTTATTTAGTTCTTCATTATTAATTATTATAGAATGTTAAAATTGACTTGATAGCAAGTCGTTTTATATATTTGTTTGCATATAATTACATACATATGTATTTACATATGCATGTATGTACACTGCATGCGCACGTTTGCGAGTAAAATAATTATTACAACCGGCAAATAAATAGACTAAATTGCAATAAATGTATGTGCTCAATAACTGCTTATAAGCCCGCTAAATACAACAAGCCAATTTTAGAAATATATTATTTTAACTCACTGCGAAAAATTGCCTCCACACAATTCAAGAAATTTGAAAAAATGACGTGTCGCGGATAAAACGAAAACGAAAGTCATCACACACATGCAATTATGCATTTGTATTAACCCTGCAGTTCGTTTCAGATATGAAAGAGATCTGAAACATAAATGATCTGATCATGACCATGCATGAACTCTTAAATGCACATGCGAATGAAAAGAGAAGCGGCGCGTTCATGCATGCACGCGCGCATGAAAAGAGAAGCGAAGCGAGCATTCCTGAAATTCCCAGGCCAACTTCAGGCATGCAAAGAAAAGCGAAGGCCATGAAGGCTAGACCCGGGGCATCTAATTGGAATATTGGCTGAAAGAATTAATAAAATAAGATACACAAATTGATAAAATTAGCTCAGCTTTTTATACTTTGATACCGAAGGTCTCATAGTATATTGGTTTTGTGCAATGTCCGTCATGGTATCTGTCCGTCTGTATGAACGCAATTATGTTTGTCTATAAGCGCGACAGATAAAGTGTCAAGATTGGGGTGCCACGCCTACTAGGAGGCTGGGAAATCGATAAATTCGATAACTGAAGACCGATAAAACCAAATATTTCTCACATTCTTACAGCTAGAGTTACCAAATTTTGCACGCAGATAGCTAGTCATGTCCCTGAAAAAACTGCAACAAAATTGTGGATGCCACGCCCCCTGATTCCGCCCCCATCCTCCCTGCTCCTTGAAATTGGAAACACCTATAGTTTTACATTTTTTGGGCTAGGGCCACCAAATTTTGTGTCAAGATAGGTAATGACGTTCCGCAAAAAAATGCATCAAAATTGTGGATGCCACGCACCCTGATTCCGCCCCATCCCCCCGTCTCCTTGAAATTCTTCCACATTTTTTGAACTAGATTCACCAAATTTGGGAAGATATATGGTGACATCTACAAAAGATCTGCATCAAAAATTTCGATGCCACACCCACCTCTGCCGCCCACCATTTAAATTTTGAAGTTCAGCTATCTTCCACAGTTATTAAGCTAAAGTCACCAAATTTGGTAACATGATTGCTGGCGATGTTTACCAACCGGCCTACTCCTTTGCAAGCAGACTCCTTACCATCGGTTCTTTTACTGGTATCAAAGTATTCCGCAGTCGGTTGCGTCCGACTGCAACGTTTTCACTTGTTTTTTTTTGGTTATACAACCATGGTAGGTGAATCTTCTAAAGATACCTAGGCATGCCAGATTCGCAGCTCATTTTATTGTAATGAGAGCGCCTACTGACTAAACACCTCTATTTTGTGAATGGTACGCGAAAGCAGGAATGAATCAATTGAACATATGTAGGAGGGGTAGTACTAATAAATCGTCTTGGTATGGAACAACAACTGCCTTGTCATAAATTTCATCAATTGCAATTTTTTCTAAAACAGACAACGGTTCAATATTCACTAATTATATACCTAATATCTCTGATCTTAAAGGCTCTTCATAAAAGTTTCAAAGGTTTGACAATTTTGTCCTTTGAAATTTTATCACTAATATTATTTTTCGAAAGCCTAAGTAAAAATTTACGCATTACCCCCAATTCAATTAAATGCATGCAATCTAGAGGAATTTGTGAAACCATAAAGACACCAATACTTTCAAAGGGAGACTTTGCAATTATATATGGAGATGCATGGTAATTTGAATATTTTCTATTGGCAAAGTCTTCGTCACTAATTAATTGTTCTGACTTAGTGCTGAATGTTAAAACTGTATCAATTTATAAAATGCTTTTACATTAAATAATTTTATTAAATCTGACACACAATTTCTTCTAGGTCTATGCTTAATAAACCACTCCTTAAGTTTATCACTTAAGGTGCACCTATTTTCTTTTATTTTTGAATGCTCAGCCAATAAAGTTTTGTACTTGGCTTGCATTCGAAAATATTCTTTCCGCCAATAAGTCTAGTTGCGGCAATACACTTCGCAATGAGGGCTTACTTCTTCTTTTGGCTCATTTTGTAGCGTGGTTCTCAATTATTTGAATATTGTCATCTTTATTTCATTTTCCAGACCCATTATTGGATGGACATTTCTTTTTAGTTTCTTTGAATGTAAGTCCGATGGGTGGAAATGTTTGTTGCATATGAAAAGCCGGCTGTTATTCTTTAACGAAGGTTATATATGACAAATATTCATCCACTCTGTTTTCTGCGTTTCATCTTTAGGAAACTTATGCAGCACAGAATGTGGATTGCTCATATTGCAGTTTATTATGCAGCAATATCTGGTGCAAATGCCTGTTTTAAGACAACTTGCATGCATTGGTTTGTCTGCGTGACCTACAAAGATATTTTGTAAAATAAATTTTAGTAATTAATAAAACTAAACTTCTATATTCTATATTTTTGGTGTTTCTCAACGTTTTCGATGAAATTTTAACAGATTTCTATTATTTTGTATAAAGTTTCTAAATCGTGTTAGACATTTTCGATATTCGATATTTTTATGTTATCGATCACATGTGTATATCGGAAACGAAAATAATTATCGAAAATCGGAAACAAACTTGTACTGCCTAGGACTTAGATGAGCTTATGTTCCAAATCTGGAGTCTCTAGCTCTTGTAGTCTCTGAGATCAACGCACTCATACAGACGGACAAACCAACAGACAGACAGACAGGCACACAGACACACTGACAGACAAACGGACAGAGGGACACACAGATACACTGACAGACAAACAGACAGACGGACATGGCTATATCGACTCGGCTGTTGGTGCTGATCAAGAATATATATACTTTATAGGGTCGAAGATGCTTCCTTCTGCCTGTTACATACTTTTGCACAAAACCATTATACCCCTTTTACCCATTTTATGGGTTCGGGATATAAAAAACTTACTATCGAAAGGACATAAAATTTCACAAAAATCGGTCGAGCCATTTCAAAGAAGTTCAATAACAAACATTGTAACCCGAAAATGTAATATATTTAAACAATTCTAAACAAAAAATCGTATTATCGAAAGCACATAAAATTGCTCGAAAATCGGTCGAGCCATTTTGGAGAAGTTCAATAACAAACATTGTAACCCGAGAATTATATATATTTGAGCAATGCCAATAAGACGCAGAGGGGCCAATTTGAGTCGTCAAACGATCAAGTCTAGAACCATGCGAGATATAAGAGTACGAATTTCAGCTGAACAAATCCAAGAAAACAATGCAGATGCGTGTGTGAGCATGGCCCAGTTAAGTGATCACAATAGCAAGAGGCCTGAGATGAACGAATCAACAAAGGCAACAAGAACGAAGAGTAACGCGCAGATACATAGTCGACGACGTAGAGGAATTGACCAACAACTCCACAGACGTTGAGGATTTGACCAACAACGCCTAGTTCATCGAGCATTTACATCAAAGTTATTTCATTGACTAGCATTCCAGTAAGAGCCTGATGTTGAATATTATGCTTATTATACCCCTAACCCATAAAATGGGTAAAAGGGGTATAATGGTTTTGTGCAAAAGTATGTAACAGGCAGAAGGAAGCATCTCCGACCCCATAAAGTATATATATTATTGATCAGCATCAACAGCCGAGTCGATATAGCCATGTCCGTCTGTCCGTCCGTCCGTCTGTCTGTCTGTCCGTCTGTATGAACGCGTCGATCTCAGAGACTACAAGAGCTAGAGACTTCAGATTTTGAATATAAGATCTCATATACCATGAGCGGAACAAGTTTGTTTCAAATTATCGATAACTATTCTGGTTTTCGATATACACATGTAATCGATAGCAAAAAAATCTCGAATTTGGAAAATGTAAAAATGGGGATTGAAATAATGGGTAACGATAGAAATTTTCTGAAAATTTCATCGAAATCGGTTGAGAAACACCAGAGATATCGAAGATTGAAGTTTAGGTCACAGATGCATACAGACAATGACTGTACGCGTTAAGTATAGGCTTCGGGGTATCTCCTAGTCGGGAAATCTCGACTAGAGCCTTCTTACTTGTTCTAAAGTGGTTATTGGTACTTTGGAAAAGGAATGCCCGCATTGTCATGCACTCAAATTTAAAAATGAGACAGTTGGGATGTGTTGCTCATCAGGAAAAGTACAAATAACCGAAATTGAAACACCACCTGAGCCATTGCACGGCTTACTTATCGGTACAGATCCAGATTCTAGCATGTTCCTGAAGTCAATTCGCACATTCAATTCATGTTTCCAAACGACATCATTTGGTGCAACAGAAATAGTTAACAATATTGCTGCAAACGGTCAACAGTTTATTGCCACGTTGAAATTCAATCGTTTGCCAGGCGTATCGTCAGCGAGCTGGACGCTCTGTTAAATGAGCACAACGAATTATTGAAATTCTTCAAATCACACATGCACAAACTACAAAGTGACAATCACAGGCATATACGTAGATTCAATGCACCTGTTGTTGACGACGTTGCTGGAATCATGGTTGGCGACCATACAGCTACGCGAAAAATCGTGATTCGAAGAAGAAATAATGATCTTAAGTTTATTAGTGATACCCTTCGTTCATATGACGCTCTCCAATATCCACTAATTTTCTGGAAGGGACAAGACGGATATTCTGTAAACATTAAACAACAGGATCCCGTAACAGGAGCCGAAACAAATAAGAACGTTATATAGAAGGATTTTTATTCGTATAGTTTGGTGATTAGAGGCGGCCGAGACAACATAATTTTACGATGTCGTGAGCTTTGCCAACAATTTATGGTCGACATGAATGTGAAGATAGAGAGTGAGCGACTACGATTCTTGCGATATTCAGAAGCTGCGTGCGGAAGAATACATTCACTTGCGAGATGCTTTTGCAACCAACGCTGACACTGCCGAAATTGGTAATTCTGTTATCTTACCATATTAGGTAGGTAGTCCACGAAAACATGCCAGAATACATACAGGATCCTATGACTTTCGTGCGTGAATATGGACGACCGTGTCTTTTCATTACTTTTACATGTAATCCGAAATGGCAGGAAATTACATCGTTGCTATTACCAGGAAAAAATGCAATACATCATGACATAACAGCACGTGTGTTTAAACAAAAATTAAAGTCATTAATCAGCTTTATTACAAAATTGCATGTATTTGGCTCCATACTTTGTTGGATGTATTCAGTTGAGTGGCAAAAGCGTGGATTACCTCATGCTCAGATTTTAATTTGGTTCGTCGACAAAATACGTGGTGAAGACATCGATAGTTTGATTTCTGCAGAGATTCCAAATCCGTCCATTGATCAATTACTATTTTATATTGTTACCACAAACATGATTCATGGTCCGTGCGGAAATCTGAATCGTTCATCACCTTGCATGGTAGACGGAAAATGTACAAAGTGTTTTCCTAAAGATTTCGCAAACGATACGGTCACACATGTTGTCGGATATCCAATATATCGTCGAAGAAGTACCCAAAATGGCGGACCATCGTTCTTTAAAACTATCAGTAACGCAGACATCGACAATGACAATCGTTGGGTGGTACCATATTCACCTCTGATGAGCAAAACATTCAAGGCTCATGTTAATGTTGAGTCATGCAGTTCGGTGAAGAGTATCAAATATATTTTCAAGTATGTGAATAAAGCAAGTGATATGGCTGTATTTAGAATTGAAAATACTAATGTAAATTTCCAAATTGGCCGGAATATCAGTTCGTATGAATGGTATTTCAGTTTCCCAAATCATGAACGGGATCCAGGAGTTATACATTTAGCTGTCCATCTTGAAAACGGCCAGCGCGTATATTTCACGGACGGTACAGCGCTTGATCGTGCTTTAAACCCACCAAAAACAACGCTGACTGAATTTTTTGAACTGTGGAATCGTGCGGATGCTTTTGGTGCCTTCGCACAAACACTGCTTTATTCTGAAGTTTCACGATATTTTACATGGGCTCAATCAAAAAAATGGATGCCCCGCAAGCAAGGGACACCAGTTGATGCGTTCCCCGGCTTATTCAAATCAAATAGTTTGGGTCGTGTATATATTTCACCGGACCATTGTCATTTCAAGATATACGCAAGGTAGATGGACAACAGTATCTAACGTATAAAGATGCCTGCCTTTCACTAGGCTTGCTAGAAGACGACAATCATTAGGACAGTATGCTTGCTGAAGCAGCATTAAGCTGCACAGGAACTCAAATTCGTCTACTATTTGCTATAGTACTGACTACATGTTTCCCGGCCCGAGCACAAATGTTGTGGGATAATCACAAAGATTTAATGACTGAAAATATTGTCATTGTCTTTCTTTGGTGACGGTTGTGTTTCTGTGTGCTCCTATAAATTGATTACTTTGTGAGTGTTTAAACAGTGATCGTGAATGTAATTTGTATGTATTTACGCGTGCATTTGCTTTATTAAATTGTTTTAATTTGCAGTCAGTGCCTAAACACACGTACATACATACATACATATATTTTGCTTTCGCTTGTTCTGTGCTTCTAACATAAAATATCTATTTACGCGCTCTTGCTCTCACGCTCTTATACCACGCACTTGCGGTTTTATTAACCTACGCTCTGACATTGTCTAACGTAAGCGCTCTCTCTCTCTCTCTCTCTCTCTCTCTCCTATCTCTCTCTCTCTCTCTCTCTCTCTCTGTGTCCGTTATATTGCGCTCATTGCAGGTGTACCCTACTTTTCTTTGCTCAAGCATATTATTTTGCACAGTATTAAACTTTTCTAATTATTTTACATATTTCTTTTAACATGTTTGTCTGCTGCAGTAAAAACTGTAAAAATTTCTGGTGGATCCACCCAAGATTTTATTTTATGTAGGGCGTGTGATAACATGATTCATATGAAATGTGCTAGTTGCAATGCCCAAATCAGGGACAGCTTAGCAGCTGATTTTGGTCTTAAGTTATATTGCCACACCTGCAATGAGATAGAGAAGGAACAGTCAAAGTTCATGAGGCAGACCTTCAATTATTTCCAAGCTGTCCGAAATAATTTCGATACGCTTCGTGGCAGCATTAAAGAGATGGAAGACAACATTAATACTGCTAAAACGTTAAATGACTCGCCGAAGCGCTAAAAGACTTCGGGCTCTTGTCCGCCAAGACTCTTCTGCCGGCTACTGCCTCTACCCCTGCTGCCACATCCAAGCCTCCCCTAGCGGCTATTGTTAGTACCCCTACACCTGCTGCCAGCCCGTTAATGGTATTTAACTCACCGGCAACTAACACGGTGTTACCTAAAACTAATGTTCTTCCCGTAGATCCCTGTATTTCAACCGATAGTCAGCCTAATGATTCTACGTTAGGTGCAACTCTTAAGCCCATTAGGGTTGTACCTCAGAGTAAATTTGTTTTTGTTTCCAGGCTCGCTTCCGATAATTCTGCAGAAATGTAAGCGCCTATATAAAAGGTAAAATTGATTCCCCACCCAATCGTCCTTTAAGCTGAGTGTTCCGCCGGAACTTTTCTCAACGATTTGTTATCAGAACGTAAGAGGACTTTGTAGTAAACTTAGTATTTTGTACCTTAATAGTCATTCTTTTCCCTTTCATGTCGTTGCGTTCACCGAAACGTGGTTAAGACAAGACATACTTAATTCGGAAATATTATCAAACAGATTCTGCATCTATGGAAAGGACCGTACTCTGCGCCGAGGTGGCGGGGTGCTTATTGCTATTGATGTGGACTTCCCTCTGAGACAGTAATATTAAGTGGCTCTATAGATATAGAGTTTGTTGCTGTAAAGTTAAATATTAATGGTGTTTGTATTTACGTTTCTTGTTCCTATATACCACCATTATCTGACAGCTCTGTCTACAATGAACATTTGTCAGCAATACTTTCCATTTATTCTATGCTTTCTGATCGTGATATTCTTGTAGTTCTTGGCGATTTTAATATTGCTGATGCTACTTGGATTTCAAATCTGGACTCAAGCGTGTTGACCCCCATGGTGCAGACTGATTTTCTGGTTGGTTTATTTGAAAAGTCATTAGGTCAGATCAATGGCATTCCAAATTCTCTTGGTAAAATGCTTGATTTGGTATTTGTTTCGGATCCATCTACTCTATCTGTGTCAAGATCCCTTCCCATATCCACTCCCGAAGACTTATACCACCCGACGTTGGAGGCGTGTAGTGAACCATTAAGACGGGTACGTCAACTTCGAAAAACCGATTTTGTAAAACTTACCCGGCTCTTAGCACTGGTTGACTGGTCGTCCCTCAATGGTTCTGAGGACTTGGATACGGCAATCAGTATTTTTTATAGAACCTTAGACAATTTATTCGACATGTGTGTCCCATTTGGTAGGCCAAGATGGAAAAACAAACCTGCGTGGTTTACACGAGAGTTGACTGCCCTTAAAAATCGAAAATCTAAGCTTAATGAGAGTTTCAGAAACTCTGGCTCTTCTGTTCATTACTCATCATACTTGATTGCGCGTTCCAGTTTTTCAGTCATGAATAATTCATGTTATAAAAATTACCTAAGTCGGTGCAGACTACAGTTTCAGCAATATCCTAAGAGGTTCTATAACTTCGTTAATGCGAAGCGAAAGTCATCAACACTTCCATCTAATTTATCTTTTGAAAACAAGTCGACCAATTCAGATCAGGCCATTGCCGATTTATTTGCTGAATTTTTTCAAACAACATACAGTTTATTTGATAATCAGGTTGATCTGCCTTACCCGTATTAGGTTGATGCCTTTAATTGCATTTTTTAACTAAGTATCACGGAGTGTTCATTAGTACGTGATCTACAGGGTATTAAGCCTGTATTTTCCCCGGGACTTGACGGCGTACCAAGCTGTGTGCTTAAGTACTGTGCTGATGGTCTCTTGTTGAGTTTGTCTATTGAGAAATGTTCATTTCCTAATATCTGGAAAGAATCATTTATTATTCCGCTCCATAAAAAGGAGACAAGTCTAATGTTCAGAATTATAGAAGTATATCCAAATTGTCTGCTATACCAAAAATGTTTGAGAAATTAATAACTTCTCAATTACAACAATTTTGCAAATCTTTAATTTCACCGTGCCAGCATGGATTCATGAAACAAAGATCTACTACCACTAACCTGTTAGAATTTACTTCACTAGCTGTAATGGTTTTCAAAATAAAATGCAAACAGATGTTATTTACACTGATTTCAGCAAGGCATTTGACTCGGTTAATCACTACCTTTTACTTCATAAACTTCAACTTTTAGGCTTTCTAAGCAATCTTATTCGGTGGATAAAGGAATATTTAATTCATAACACACAGAGAGTCAGATTTAATGGCGCTGTCTCTAATGTGGTTCATGTCACTTCCGGTGTTCCGCAAGGAACTTTATTATTTACACTTTTCATCAATGATCTTCCATCTGTTATTGACCAATCTCGAGTGCTGATGTATGCTGACGATGTAAAATTATGCATGTCGGGGACTGCTCTGTTGTCTGCTCAAAAATTACAAACTTACTAAATCTTAATTGAAATAAATGTAAAGTCATGTCTTTTTATAGAACTTTACATATTTTTTTGAAGGAAGCCCACTCGATCGCATTGTATGGGTTGATGACTTAGGTATCCTTTTGATCCGAAACTTAAATTTCACAAGCATATCTCTTCAGTTGCAAATCGAGCCTCTAGTACCTTGGGGTTCATTAAGCGCTGGTCGAGAGAATTTGACTATCCCTACATAACCAAAACACTTTACACGTCTCTGGTACGTCCTGTTCTTGAATATGAAACTTGTATCTGGTATCCCAAATACAGGATTCACCAGGATAGAATAGAATCAGTACAAAAACAATTTTTGCTCTTTGCCCTTAGGAGATTTTACTGGGATACTAACATTAACCTACCTTCCTACCACAGTAGACTTTTACTAATAAATCTTCTTTCTCTTTCTGATCGCAGAACAATGCTAGGTGTAGTATTTTTACATAAACTAATAAATGGTGAAATTGATTCCTCCAAATTAATCAGCCAAATTAGTTTTGCTGTTCCGATCAGAAGGACAAGGAATTTTCTACCCATTGCTCTTCAAGCTTGTCACTCTAACTATGCTATTCATACCCCTTTTCGGATTTTATATTCAAACTGTAACGAATTTTCCCACTTAATAAACGGTGCCACTTCTAGTAGTTCTCTTAAAAAGTTAGTCTTATGTCATTTGTCTACATGTTCGCTATCTTCTATGCGGTGTGCCCCTCGGTCGGTTGGGCGGGAGGTTGGTTGCTTTTTGATTGGGTCCGCGCTTTAACAAGCCGGTGCTTAGTATCGTTGGGCCACTTGAATGTACTGTCTTTTTTTAGTACATCTACGTCCAATAATAAAAATAATATACTGTATCGACATCGTACAAGGTGCAACGATCAAACAATATCGTTCAGTGATGCAATGTACAATGAAGCATTGATTGCTATCGAGAATCATTGCATTGCTATTGCGAATTTACCAATCAGTAATTTCGGCCTGAGCTCACCGAATCGAAGTGCATCTGATTTACTCAACACAGATATGAATCGTGAAATACAGTACGATACTATAGAAATGGCAGGCATTGTTAGTCGCAATGTTCCACAACTAAATGATGAACAAAGAGTTATTTACGACCGCATAATGCTGGCAGTTTCGGCAGGACAAGGAGAACTCTTTTTTTTTATGCACCAGGTGGTGCAGTGTGCAACATAAAAAAACAATCGTCTATGGTCACAGTGCTGAAACAATGTAAAATTATTATCAGGGATGACTGCACTATGGCACACAAACATTCGCTCAAGGCATTGGATAGGACATTAAAGGATTTTAAAAACAACCATAAGCTGTTTGCGGGCACTTTGTTACTCCTTTCAGGTGATTTTAGACAAAAACTTCCCGTTATTCCAGATAGATATTGGCGATGGGAAAGTTACTGTACTTTAAAATACTGGATGCATAAAATTACAGACGAACTTATGCACAATCATCGACTTGCAAAATACTCTCATCGATAGCATATTTCCCGATGTTGTAGGGGCCAGTTTTGCCAAAAGAAATAATTTCGTGTCAGTATATTTTGAATAATGTAAGAACTTTACATAGCCCTATGTTAATGCTAATGTTAACATACTCCTAATGAGCGAGCTCTCATTGATTTCGGGTATGCGATTAACGGTTTAACAGAATGAGAGCGGGCGAATGAGCATAGAATTGGCGAAGGCAAGATCAAGCACCGTTATGTCCTTCCAATATCCGGAAAGCAAAACTGCATGTAGGCCAATTTTGCTTTGTTCGCATATGCTAAGTCACAGTATATAAAGCAGATCACGCGGCCGCATGGTTCTTTTTCACAAAAAATTAATTGAAAAGAGTACACGTGCCTGTGACCATGCAAAGTCAGTAATATCCGTATATAAGTATATCCCAAACGATCGTTTGTGGATAAATTAATAATATATTAACATACCATATATGTACCATATGTATATGTTTGCGATATAAATACATGTCTGTATGGATGAGGATTAGGCCAGAAGCTCACCATCAGTAATTGAGACGGGATATAGCAACAGCGGCAGGCGACAGTGTAATCAGAATCAGCTACCCGCACAACAGGCATAACAGCACCCTGAACGCGCCACTGATATGCGATCAGTGTAGCGCATCTCTGTTAAAGAGGAATTGAAGTTTAAGTGAAATCAGTTCACATGAGTATTGAGTGATTTCTAATAGTTTGTATTTTTAAGTAAGATTTGGAGCGTAATGCAGTGCATTTAGAAACTCAGTTCTTTTGAGGTCATAATTTATTTTAAAACTTACCAAATGGTAAAGAACTTTATTACGCGCAAATCATACGACACAATTCGTAATTAGTAGTCGCAAACTCCCGCTGAAATAATTTCATTAATCTATACAGCATAATATCACCACATCAGCTGTAACTTCAACGGGCCAAGCGAAGGTACATCGATGGAAGGATTGGGAGTACATTTATAACCCGTAAGTGCAACTTCCATAAACCAGAGTATTGTTTGCATACTTTATTTGAGCGAGAATTTTGTCATTATTAAATCATGTGCGTATAAGTTTTTCGAATAAGTTAATGATCAATACCGTTTGAGATTTAATTAGCGTAATCATCATGTCTTGGTATAATTATACCCCTAACCCATAAAATGGGTAAAAGGGGTATAATGGTTTTGTGCAAAAGTTTGTAACAGGCAGAAGGAAGCATCTCCGACCCCATAAAGTATATATATTCTTGATCAACATCAACAGTCGAGTCGATATAACCATGTCCGTCTGTCCGTCCGTCCGTCTGTCCGTCTGTCCGTTCGTCTGTCTGTCTGTATGAACGCGTCGATCTCAGAGACTACAAGAGCTAGAGACTTCAGATTTTGAATATAATATATACCATGAACGGAACAAGTTTGTTTCAAATTTTCGATAACTATTCTAGTTTCCGATATACACATGTAATCGTTTACAAAAAAATCTCGAATTTGGAAAATGAAAAAATGGGGATTTAAATAATGGGTAACGATATAACTTTTCTGAAAATTTCGTTGAAATCGGTTGAGAAACACCAGAGATATCGAAAATTGAAGTTTAGGTCACAGATGCATACAGAATATGACTGTACGCGTTAAGTATAGGGTTCGGGGTATCTCCTAGTCGGGAAATCTCGACTAGAGCCTTCTTACTTGTTAATAGTAGAGTTTATTTCGACGATGTTCGAGTAGTTTACTATTTGAAGTAAAAATAAATAAACCACTAAATCTCTTATCAGTTACCAAGGTGGGGAGGGTAAAGAATAAGGGGGCGATCTACAGCTCAGCCACCTTAACTGTTAACTTGTTTATTAACAGCTGTCTCTTTTATGTACGTGGGTACAGCCCAAACATCTTTTGAACAATTTCTCGTAGATTTCCGATAGTGCACTTCATATTATTTCCTTGTCGAGTAGCGCCATATAGCAGGAAGAAGCAACAACCCACGCCACATCCGACGAGCATAGCACAGAGCAACGCTAGAAGTGCACGACCGCCGAATCCTCAGTACGCATTGTCCTTCAGACAGTGTGAGCTTCGGACGCCTAAACAGGCATCCAAGGCTGGAAGTTACCAATCTGGTACAATCCGCTCAGTTGAACACTACAATGTGCACACAAAATATGAAAATCATAATTGACTGGCAGAAAGAGAGATTTTGGCAGCAAAAAATGTGGACGTCAATGGGTTAAATTTAAAGATATAGCAGTTGTGGCCTGGGGACTTGGTGTCATACAAATCTATCGATGCAGTTTCGATACCAACGAAACTGTGAATTTTCCAATTGAGTTTTTAAATTCATTGGATTTGCGAGGCATTCCACCACACCATTAACAGTTGAAGGTTGGATCTCCGATCATTCTGATTCGTAACTTGAACTCACCACGGCTTTGTAATGGCACACGATTATAAGAAACATTATTGAAGCCATAATTTTGAATGGAAAGTTTCAAGGCAAAAATGTGTTGCTGCCACGAATCCCTATGATTAATACAGATTTGTCAATTGAATTCAAACGCAATCAATTCCCAATTAGATTGACATTCGCTATGACGATCAATAAGTCACAAGGCCAGACATTGTCAGTGTGTGGCTTAGACTTGGAAACACCATGCTTTTCCCACGGACAACTATATGTGGCATGTTCTCGCGTGGGAAAACCATCCAGTTTGTTTGTGTTGGCTAAACACGGACTAACCAAGAATATTGTACACTCTATTGCGCTGAGAGATTAATCTTTATTTTTTATACTTTTATACTGAAAGTTTTGTGCAATGTCCGTCATGGTGTCCGTCTGTCCGTCTGTATGAACGCAACTTTTTTCGACACCCGTAAAGCTAGAGACTTGAAACTTTGCAATTATGTTTGTCTATAGGCGCGACAGATAAAGTTTCAAGATTGGGGTGCCACGCCTACTAGGAGGCTGGGAAATCGATAAATTCGATAACTGAAAACCGATAAAACCAAATATTTCTCACATTCTTACAGCTAGAGTTACCAAATTTTGCACGCAGAAAGCTAGTCATGTCCCTGAAAAAACTGCATCAAAATTTTGAGCTAGAGCCACCAAACTTGGTAGGAAGATTGATAGAGACAGTTAAGAACATTTGATTCAAAATTTTTGATGCCACGCCCACCAAATACACCCACCTTATAAAATTGGAATCGGCTATATCTTTAAGAGTTTTTGACCTAGATCCTTTAAACTTGGTAGGAAGATAAGTGGTGACAATTAAAAAGATTTGAACAAAAATTTTGATGCCACGCCCACCTCTGCCACCCACCTTTTAAGTTTGGAAGTTAAGTCATCTTCCACAGTTTTTGAGGTAAAGTCATAAAATTTGGTAACATGATAGCTGGCGATGATTACCACCCGTCCCACTCCTTTGCAAGCCGACTCCTTACCATCCGTTCTTTTACTGGAATCAAAGTATTCCGCAGTCGGTTGCGTCCGACTGCAACGTTTTTACTTGTTTAGATTTAGTTTTGTCACCGAGTTTGAAGAGTTCCAAAATTGGCAAAAAGGGATATTTTTTCGCTCGTAGAGCACCATCGACAGAAAACCGGTCAACTTGTTTTAGAATTTCATAGTTGTCCGGCAATCTAAATCCAAAAATATTTTTAACACATAAATAATAACTTACATTTTAACACAAACCTCTGCTTTAGCTGATTGATCCACTCGATCACAAAATATGTGCAGGTTAATCGGATTGTCTGCTCTGTTGCGTCATCAATTTTTTCTTACAATGTTTTCAAATTTGACTCAAATTCATATCCCAAATCCAAATCTCGTTTAACATGCTTTACGAAGTCCCTCTCAAAAACATCCACTTTGGTACCGGATGGAGCTATTTTGGATTTCAGACATTCCATACTTAAAATCAAACCAGTAGTTTATTTTTTATACAAAGTATGTAAAAATGATACCACACTGTTTTTAAAGGATCACTTTGAAAAAAAAGAGTTAAGGTTTAAATCAATCAAATAAAGTCTAAACAAGTAAAAACGTTGCAGTCGGACGCAACCGACTGCGGAATACTTTGATACCAGTAAAAGAACGGATGGTAAGGAGTCTGCTTGCAAATGAGTGGGCCGGGTGGTAAACATCTCCAGCTATCATGTTACCTAATTTGGTGACTTTAGCTCAAAAACTGTGGAAGATAACTTAACTCCCAAATTTTAAAGGTGGGCGGCTGAGGTAGGCGTGGCATCCAAATTTTTTAATCAAATGTTTTTAACTCTCACCATCTATATTCATAAAAAGTTTGGTGGCTCTAGCTCAAAAACTGTCAGAGATATAGCCGATTCCGATTTTATAAGGCGGGTGGCATGGGTGGCTTAAAAACTGTAAGAGATATCGAAATTTCCGACTTTAAATGGTGGGTGGCAGAGGTTGGCGTGGCATCCAAATTTTTAATGCAGACCTTTTGTAGATGTCACCATATATCTTACTACCAAATTTGGTGACTCTAGCTCGAAAAATGTGAAAACTATAAGCGTTTCCAATTACAAGTAGAAGGGGGGTGGGGGGCGGAATCAGGGGGCGTGGCATCCAAAATTTTGATGCATTTTTTTGGGGAACGTCAATATCTATCGTCACACAAAGTTTGGTTGATTTAGCCCAAAATATGTGAAAACTATAGGCGTTTCCAATTTCAAGGAGCAGGGATGATGTGGGCGGAAGGAGTGGGCGTGGCATCCAAAATTTTGATGCAGTTTATTCAAGGACATGACAAGCTATCTGCGTGCAAAATTTGGTAACTCTAGCTGTAAGAATGTGAGAAATAGTTGGTTTTATCGGTTTTCAGTTATCGAATTTATCGATTTCTTAGCCTCCTAGTAGGCGTGGCATCCCAATCTTGACACTTTATCTGCCGCGCCTATAGACAAACATAATTGCAAAGTTTCAAGTCTCTAGCCTTACGGGTGTCGAAAAAAGTTGCGTTCATACAGACGGACGGACATTCGGACTCCATGACGGACATTGCACAAAACCAATATACTATGAGACCTTCGGTATCAAAGTATAAAAAGGCCAGATTTCCGGATAGGGGATGTTTGATATTTTTTCCGGACAAAGCACCTAAAAACAGGACAGATCTGTCCGGAAAAAGGCCAAATCGGCATCACTGATGCCATTATACAATCAATACGGTAGTGTCATGCGAGAGTGTGCTCTCTTTTTTTTGTGTACTAGTTGTCAGTCGCTAAGTGCTTGTCGTTGAGGTAAGACGTTGATGCGGACGATTTTTTTCTGTTTGTGATTTTTGTTGTTTGTTTACAGTTGACTATTCAAAATGCCGTACTGCGCAGTGTGCAAAAAGTCGATTGACGGCGTAAATACTAAAATAGTGTGTGTTCCCACGGACAGCGCAAAAAAGCAAATATGGGAGGAAGCCTTGCAACAAAGTTTTGGAAACAAAAGCAGAATATGCGAAATGCATTTTGAGCCGAGTGATTTCATTGTTAAAACAAAAAAAAACAAATTGGCAAAGCGAAGGATTTTAATGCCCAATGCTGTACCAAGTAAGGTTTTGCGCAGTGTTGAAAGTGATGGAAACTGTGTAAATGTTGAATCGGACTGCCGTAAAAATTGCAGTTCCCAAACCGAGTAAGTGAATACGCTTGCGTACACGTCTATAAATATACATGTGTATGTATTTTACAGTTCGGAAACCATACAAGCAGGAATATTGCTTGAAAACATGCGCTTAAAAAATGAGATAGCAGAGCTGCATAGGGAAAATACTAATCTACGCAAGGAGCTGGATAAGATGGCAAATTTAACACAGGCATTGAAAACAATTTTCACTAAAACGCAACTAGAAAAGCTGAACAGCGGTGGGCAGAAGAAGTTCTGGAGCTCTGAAGACATCTCTTATGGGCTTTGTCTTCATGCCGCTGGTCCACGAGCCTACCACCATCTTTACCATAAGGGATTTCCTCTACCAAGCATGTCAACTTTGCATAGATGGTTGCGTAAAGTGCAAATTGAGCCTGGCGTGCTAGAGGTTGTGTTAAATCTGATGCAGCAAAGTGTCGAAGTAGCGGATGACGACAAGATTTGCGTGCTATCCTTCGATGAGATGAAGGTCTGCTCAAACTACGAGTATGACTCAAACTCTGACGTTATCCATGAGCCACGGAACTACGTGCAGGTCGCGATGGTACGGGGGCTTAGGAGTTCGTGGAAGCAGCCAGTCTTTTACGACTATGACCGCCCCATGGACAAATCAACGTTAAACGAAATAATAGTCAAACTCTACAATGCCGGATATCCTGTTGTGGCCATTGTGTCAGATTTAGGCATCGGCAATCAAAAACTATGGCGAGAGCTTGGAATATCACCCGGTAAGTTGTCAATGATAAATTTAAAAAAATTCATTTACACAAGTATTTGCATTAATTTAATTTTAGCCAAGACATGGTTTGAGCATCCAGCAGATGTTGCTCTAAAAATATTTGTGTTTGCTGATGTGCCGCATTTAATAAAGCTTGTTCGAAATCATTTCTTGGACACTGGACTGTGCGTGGAGCAAAAAATAATAACTTCCCAGACCATTAAACAAGTGTTAAGCAACACAGCGTCTTCCGATGTCAGCATAATCTTCAAAGTGAATGAAGAGCATCTAAACGTTCGTTCAGCTGGACGGCAGAAAGTGAAGTTAGCTACGCAGTTGTTCTCTAACACTACTGCCAGTGCCATAAATCAATGCTACTCCCTGGGCCTGGACATTTATAATACGTGCGAGACCGCGCGTTTCTTCAAGCTGACAAACGATTGGTTTGATGTGTTTAATAGTAAGATGGCAAACCTTAATCAAATGCCAAGCATGCAACCATACGGTAAATGTTTGACAGAACAAAAAAGCATTCTTCACGAGATGGCAAAGGTAATGAGCTCACAAGTTTTACCAAATTGTGGTAAAATAGCGCCATTTCAAACTGGCATTATGGTCATTATCTGCCGCGCCTATAGACAAACATAATTGCAAAGTTTCAAGTCTCTAGCCTTACGGGTGTCGAAAAAAGTTGCGTTCATACAGACGGACGGACATTCGGACTCCATGACGGACATTGCACAAAACCAATATACTATGAGACCTTCGGTATCAAAGTATAAAAAGGCCAGATTTCCGGATAGGGGATGTTTGATATTTTTTCCGGACAAAGCACCTAAAAACAGGACAGATCTGTCCGGAAAAAGGCCAAATCGGCATCACTGATGCCATTATACAATCAATACGGTAGTGTCATGCGAGAGTGTGCTCTCTTTTTTTGTGTACTAGTTGTCAGTCGCTAAGTGCTTGTCGTTGAGGTAAGACGTTGATGCGGACGATTTTTTTCTGTTTGTGATTTTTGTTGTTTGTTTACAGTTGACTATTCAAAATGCCGTACTGCGCAGTGTGCAAAAAGTCGATTGACGGCGTAAATACTAAAATAGTGTGTGTTCCCACGGACAGCGCAAAAAGCAAATATGGGAGGAAGCCTTGCAACAAAGTTTTGGAAACAAAAGCAGAATATGCGAAATGCATTTTGAGCCGAGTGATTTCATTGTTAAAACAAAAAAAAACAAATTGGCAAAGCGAAGGATTTTAATGCCCAATGCTGTACCAAGTAAGGTTTTGCGCAGTGTTGAAAGTGATGGAAACTGTGTAAATGTTGAATCGGACTGCCGTAAAAATTGCAGTTCCCAAACCGAGTAAGTGAATACGCTTGCGTACACGTCTATAAATATACATGTGTATGTATTTTACAGTTCGGAAACCATACAAGCAGGAATATTGCTTGAAAACATGCGCTTAAAAAATGAGATAGCAGAGCTGCATAGGGAAAATACTAATCTACGCAAGGAGCTGGATAAGATGGCAAATTTAACACAGGCATTGAAAACAATTTTCACTAAAACGCAACTAGAAAAGCTGAACAGCGGTGGGCAGAAGAAGTTCTGGAGCTCTGAAGACATCTCTTATGGGCTTTGTCTTCATGCCGCTGGTCCACGAGCCTACCACCATCTTTACCATAAGGGATTTCCTCTACCAAGCATGTCAACTTTGCATAGATGGTTGCGTAAAGTGCAAATTGAGCCTGGCGTGCTAGAGGTTGTGTTAAATCTGATGCAGCAAAGTGTCGAAGTAGCGGATGACGACAAGATTTGCGTGCTATCCTTCGATGAGATGAAGGTCTGCTCAAACTACGAGTATGACTCAAACTCTGACGTTATCCATGAGCCACGGAACTACGTGCAGGTCGCGATGGTACGGGGGCTTAGGAGTTCGTGGAAGCAGCCAGTCTTTTACGACTATGACCGCCCCATGGACAAATCAACGTTAAACGAAATAATAGTCAAACTCTACAATGCCGGATATCCTGTTGTGGCCATTGTGTCAGATTTAGGCACCGGCAATCAAAAACTATGGCGAGAGCTTGGAATATCACCCGGTAAGTTGTCAATGATAAATTTAAAAAAATTCATTTACACAAGTATTTGCATTAATTTAATTTTAGCCAAGACATGGTTTGAGCATCCAGCAGATGTTGCTCTAAAAATATTTGTGTTTGCTGATGTGCCGCATTTAATAAAGCTTGTTCGAAATCATTTCTTGGACACTGGACTGTGCGTGGAGCAAAAAATAATAACTTCCCAGACCATTAAACAAGTGTTAAGCAACACAGCGTCTTCCGATGTCAGCATAATCTTCAAAGTGAATGAAGAGCATCTAAACGTTCGTTCAGCTGGACGGCAGAAAGTGAAGTTAGCTACGCAGTTGTTCTCTAACACTACTGCCAGTGCCATAAATCAATGCTACTCCCTGGGCCTGGACATTTATAATACGTGCGAGACCGCGCGTTTCTTCAAGCTGACAAACGATTGGTTTGATGTGTTTAATAGTAAGATGGCAAACCTTAATCAAATGCCAAGCATGCAACCATACGGTAAATGTTTGACAGAACAAAAAAGCATTCACGAGATGGCAAAGGTAATGAGCTCACAAGTTTTACCAAATTGTGGTAAAATAGCGCCATTTCAAACTGGCATTATGGTCAGCAGCGCTTCGCTTGAGCAACTTTATGCCTATTTAAGCAACAAATACGCCATGAAATACATTCTTACTAATAGGCTAAATCAAGATTTGTTAGAGCATTTTTTTGGCGCAATGAGGGCTCGTGGCGGTCTGCATGACCATCCCAGCCCACTCCAATTCAAGTATAGGCTGCGAAAATATTTAATGGGTATAAATATTTTTATATTTAAAGTGGGCCAAAGGGTAGGGGGAAAATATGGCCTTGGACCCCACAAAAAGTCAAATATTTGTTGACATTGCATCCAGGCCATCGACACTGCTGCCGCTGCAGACGAAACGCGATACTTGCACGAGGCGCAAGATCAGCAGTTTCGCATCCGGCGTTGCGACAAGCTAGGGACTTATATATTAGAATATTTCTTCACTAGCTTTAGTCTCATTCTTACTCCTCACTGCAACGCGTCGTTCGGTGTGTTACAATAAAAGAATAACCAAACCCATACTTGGCGATAGCCAGTGTTGTCATTGCCTCGTGCATTATACTTAATAAAACTGTCGCCCAACAGTAACGAACTCACCAAAAAACCCAAAAAAAACAGTAACCCAAGTTACGTGCAGAAACAAAAAAAAAAACTCAAAAGAAAGTAATACCTACAAGTGAACATCAGCAGCTAAAAACAACGACAACAGCAGCAGTTCCAGCAACAAGGATCAACAAAAACACCACCTACAAGGAAACAACAAAAACACCACCTACAAGGTGAACATCAGCAGCTAAAAACAACGACAACAGCAGCAGTTCCAGCAGCAAGGAAACAACAACAACACCAATGATAGAATTATTAAATACCATGTAAGTGAAAGTTTCATACAGTTTTAACTACGAATCGTCATTGCATGAAAAAATTTAAAAAAAAATCAGATCAACATACAGCCTGCGAGCTTACATTGTATCACTTAAATAAACAACCGCAACCATAAGCGGCCAGCGTAACCCGAAGCGCTGTTTACGTTATAAAGCCATCGCCTTCGCTATTGCATTGCTTGTTTTTTTTGAAAATAAAAAGAAGGAATTTTGTTGCGACAAACAACAAAGTGTCTTATTTGCATGCCGTTTATGTGTTTAAGTATCAACAAATTCTATGAATACAGAAGACAGTGACTCGGACAGTATATCAGAACTACTTACTGACTTAGAAAGACTTAAACTAAACAAATCAAAGACAAACATTAACATGGACGCACAAGCACTCTCTAATATTGTGCAAGCGGCAATAAGCGCAGCGCTCAGTGCGCAAAAGACAGACTTTGATCAAAAAATTCAGCAGCTCACAGAGAGCATGCAGAAGTCGGCAATAGCCGAACCAAAAGTTAAAGCCTTTGAAGATGTTGAAGTCATTCAGGGCATATTATGTGACGAGCCACTCGATGCGGTAAAATCTCTGCCAGAATTTGACGGCAAACAAGAAGACTATGTCTCTTGGCGTCAAGCGGCCACTGCCGCTTATAGAATGTTTCAAAATCACGTAGGTAGCTCTCGCCATTACCAGGCAGTACTTATAATTCGGAACAAAATAAGGGGCGGAGCCAACCGCACCCTTTCGTCTTTTAACACAAAATTGAATTTTCAAGCGATAATAGAAAGGCTAGATTTCACGTATGCTGACAAGCGTCCAGCGCACCTTGTAGAGCAAGAGTTAGGAACGCTCAGACAGGGCAACATGAACCTTTTAGAGTTTTATGACGAGATTGAGAAAAAGCTCACTCTCCTCACGAACAAAACAGTAATGTCCTACGAAACGGAAGTAGCTAATCACATTAACGAAAAGTATCGAGCAGACGCACTTCGCGTCTTCGTGTCCGGTCTACGAAAAAATCTTACCGATGTCCTATACTCAGCTCGACCAAAAAGCTTACCAGCCGCACTCGCAATGGCACAGGAGCTTGAGGCGAATCATGAAAGATATAATTTTGCCGCTAACTATGCTAGGAGTCTCGAGGAAAAAGAAAAGAGACAACAAGTAGATACAAAAGATAGGGGCCCTAACAAAGGTTATGGTAAAAACCCACATTTCAAGAAAGACAATAGTCAACACCAAAACAAGTCCAAGGGAAACGATAAGGTAGAACCCATGGATGTTGACCCCTCCTCCTCCAAATTTCGGCAACAAACCAACTTTCAGCGGCAAGGCCAGGGGCAAAACCCACAATCTTCCCGCACGAATCAACAGGGCATTAAAAGATCTAATAGCTTTGAAAGGCAGTCCGATCAAAGACGCCAACGAGTAAACCACCTGGCGCAAAGCGACTCGCAAGAGGCGGAAGTCGCTTTCGAAAACCAATCAGCTATTGAAATCAATGACATAGAAGAATGTGCCCAGGGTAATTTCATTTGCGACACGGTGCATTTTTAGAGGCCAGTCCCTGCTCGCGTTCATCGAACGCAAAGTCGCAGGGAAAATATTAAAGCTTTTATTAGATACAGGGGCTTCAAAAAATTATGTTCGGTCTACTTTAGAGTTAGACCACAAGCTCCCTGTACAACAACATTTCGATATCGGTACCCTACACGGGTCAAGTGATATCACACACAAATACATTTTTAACATTTTCGGACTTGAAAGTCCATTTTTCTTGCTACCAGGCCTTACAACGTTTGATGGCATTATCGGCCTAGATTTTATTAGAGAAGCCGACATGCTTCTCGACCTTTCTCAAGGCAAAATTTTTAAGCGAGACGGCTCATACGAAGAGTCCGTCCAGTTCGTAAAATGCAAGAACGTTAATTTCACCGAAATCGGGGAAATACAAGCTCCCGCACATGTCAAAAACGAATTTCTCAAGATGCTTAAGAGTAATAGCAAAGCATTTGCAGAGCCTAACGAGTTACTGCCGTATAACACTTCAGTTGTCGGAACTATCCGAACGGAGAACAACGAACCAGTATACTCAAAGCTGTACCCATTCCCAATGGGCGCAGCAGACTTCGTTGCCAAGGAAGTTAAAGAACTTTTAAGGAACGGTATCATCCGTCCTTCAAAATCGCCCTATAATAACCCCATCTGGGTCGTCAGCAAAAAAGGGACTGACGACTCAGGAGCAAAAAAGAAGCGAATGGTAATCGACTTCCGGAAGCTCAACGAAAAAACTATCGCTGATAGATACCCCATGCCAAGTATCGCTATGATACTAGCAAATTTAGGAAAGGCCCAGTTCTTCACGACACTAGACCTAAAATCTGGTTACCACCAGATCACCTTAGCAGAACAAGACCGTGAAAAGACGTCTTTTTCTGTTAACGGAGGAAAATACGAGTTCTGCCGACTGCCGTTCGGCCTCAAGAACGCCGGAAGTATTTTCCAAAGAGCTATTGATGACGTATTGCGTGAGCACATTGGCAAGACTTGTTATGTCTATGTCGATGACGTCATCATATTCTCTAAAAATGAAAAAGACCACGTTAAAGACGTAGGTCAAATTTTGAAGTGCCTTCTTGAAGCAAACATGAAGGTCTCGAAAGAAAAGTCGCACTTTTTCAAAGAAAGTGTTGAGTATTTGGGATTTATTGTGTCCAGTAGTGGCACCAAAACTAGTCCCGACAAGGTAAAAGCTATACAAAATTTCGCCCAGCCGACGAATCTTTTCGCAGTCCGTTCATTCTTCGGACTAGCCAATTACTATAGATGTTTCATTAAGGATTTTGCCTCAGTCGCGAAGCCATTGTCCGATATTTTGAAGGGGGAAAACGGAAAAGTTAGCAAACAAACATCCAAAAAAGTACCCATAACCTTAAATGAGACACAGTACCAAGCCTTCGACAAGCTCAGAAATATTTTGGCTTCTGAGCAAGTTATCCTTCACTACCCTGATTTTAAGAAACCCTTTGACCTTACGACCGATGCATCGTCCTCAGGCATAGGAGCCGTACTGTCTCAGTGCGGTAGGCCCATCACAATGATTTCTAGGACCCTTAAAGACAGAGAAACCAACTATGCAACAAACGAAAGAGAGTTACTTGCAATAGTTTGGGCTCTGAACACCTTACGCAATTACTTGTATGGAGTCAATAACTTGAATATTTACACTGACCACCAGCCCCTGACATTTGCCGTGTCCGATAAAAATCCCAACGCAAAAATAAAGCGTTGGAAGGCGTTCATAGATGAACATGACGCAAAAATTTTTTATAAACCAGGCAAGGAAAACCATGTGGCCGATGCCCTATCCAGGCAAAATATAAATGCGTTAGAAAATATTACGCAGTCAGACGCGCGTACAGTTCACAGTGAAGAATCCTTCCCTTACACGATTGAGTCAACCGAAAAGCCAGTAAACTGTTTTAGAAACCAGATAATCCTGGAAGAGACAGAAATCGCGTCCAAAAGAGCCCTCGTGCTATTTGGAAAAAAAAACCGGGAACATAATAAACTTCAAAGATTGGGGCTCAATTATTAACATTGTAAAAGATGTTGTAAAGCCCAACGTCGTCAACGCAATACATTGCGAACTCCCCTTACTTGGCCACATACAACATGCCCTTGTTAAATATTTCCCTTCAACAAAATTTTGGTTTTGCAAAAATAGGGTAATGGACGTTTTCAATAAAGACGAACAAAAAGAAATCGTGACCATAGAGCACAGCCGCGCTCACAGGGCAGCACAAGAAAATGTGAAGCAAATACTCCGGGACTATTACTTCCCCAAAATGAGTAGGCTAGCATCAGAGATAGTTACGGGTTGCAGGATTTGTGCGAAGTCGAAATATGACCGCCATCCAAAAAAGCAAGAGCTCGGTGTCACACCTATACCATCGCACGCAGGCGAAATGGTGCACATTGACATCTATAGCACCGCAGGAAAACATTTTCTAACTGCTATAGACAAGTTTTCGAAGTTTGCGATAGTGCAACCCATTGCTTCCCGCACAATAGTGGACATAAAAGGTCCCCTCTTACAAGTTGTAAATTTATTCCCGAAAATTAAAACTGTTTACTGCGACAATGAAGCGGCATTCTGCTCAGAAACAATTAAATCCATGTTAAAAAATTTTTACAACACTGAAGTTGTAAGTTGTCCCCCGTTACACAGTACATCAAATGGCCAAGTAGAACGCTTCCACAACACCTTGGGTGACATGGCAAGATGTCTCACTGAAGAAAGGGGTATTACTGACACAGTTGAGCTAATTTTGCAAACAACGATCGAATACAATCGTTCGATACACTCGGTAACAGATCGGTCACCTATCAAGGTAATTCATTCAGCGCCACCTGAATTAGAAGAAGATATAAGAAACAGGCTAAAAAAAGCACAGGAATCACAGCTGAATAGACATAACCCATCACGGCAGAATAGAGTATTCGAGGTAGGAGAAAGAGTGTTGGTTAAAACCAATAAAAGGCTAGGGAATAAGCTTTCCCCTTATATGTGGAGGAGAAAGTAGAAGCCGATTTGGGAACCACTGTTCTTATTAGAGGAAGGGTTGTCCACAAGGACAACCTTCGATAGGTTAAGCAAAAATACATTTTTATAAGCCTTTAGTTTATTGAGAGAAATTTTTTTTTTTTTACAAAAAAATGCAAAAAAATAAAACTATAATAAGACCCATTACGTACATCGCCACTGTTCTTATTAGAGGGAGGGTGGTCTGTAAAGACAACCTTCAATAAAAAAAAAAAAAAAAAAAAAAAAAAAAAACCAAACAAAAAATTATTACAAAAAAATATGTAATATTTAAGTAACACTACATTTTAATATTTTTTTTCGCTAGGTTTTTTGCCGTATTACTATGGGCTACAATAACGACCGCCAAACTAACGGACTTCACACACTCTAACTACGTACCCATACTCGACGGGACCGCTATAATTTGGAACGAGGCGAATTACTTACGCCACACGACTAACTTAACCGAATACGACAGATTGGTACGAGAAACAGCTGACATGACGAACTTGTTCCCTCAATCCCACATGAGGAAAATACTTGACGCGGACATCGGACACTTGACGACGTTACTATCGACTCTAGACGTTCATCACCGGCATGCGAGAAGTCTAAATTTCTTAGGCTCAGCACTCAAGGTGATAGCAGGGACACCGGACTTTGACGACTTACAAGAAACACGACAGACAGAGGCAGAATTAATCAGAGAAAACAATAGGCAAATTGTAATAAACACTAAGACTCAAGATCAGATAAATAGTTTGACAACAACTGTTAACGAAATTCTTAAATTTACGAAAAAACAACAAGTTGACACTTCACACCTGTATGAAACACTTTTGGCAAGAAATAGGATACTTACCATCGAACTAGAGAACTTAATAATAGCAATAGCATTGGCTGGCATCAACCTAACAAACCCCGCAATAATAAATAATGACGATTTAAAGGTAATTCTGCGTGAAAATTTCACGGGCGTTAACGTTGCCCAAGTAATGAGCGTTTCTAAGATTAAAGTTTTAGCAAGTAGTGACACACTTCATTTTATAATTAAATACCCTAAACCTAAGTATAATTGTAACAAAATTTTAATTTACCCTGTCGCTCACGCCGGAGTCATCCTACAATTACCTGAGAACGTCGTAGCAGAATGCGATAACAAAATAATTGCATTGCAATCCTGTAGTGCCTCGACTACAATGGCCTTCTGCAGAGAAGCATCCAGTCCTACTTGCGCGCAAGAACTTCATTCAGGAGCAGTCGCGCACTGTAACACTCAGCCGAACCACCTGGCCCCAGTGGATGTGATCGACGACGGAATTATCATCATCAACGACAGCGAAGCCAGGGTTAAGTACGACGATGAGCCGGAAAAAACATCACCGGCACATACCTGCTGACATTTAACAACATAGCACGCGTAAACGGAAGAAACTTCACGAACTACAATGGCACCCCTAAGAAAATTCCCGGTTCAGCAGCCTCCCCATCGCTGGACATTATTGAACATCAAAAGCTACTAAGCTTGCCCCTGCTACACCAACTTAGCATCGACAACCTGAGGCACATCGGCGAACTGAGATCACAAGTAAAAACTAGGCCTGTGCTGGCGTCAGTCATCGGTCTGATGATATGCGCCACGGTTGCCATAATATCGGCATTGGCGTACTGCCAACGGCGAAACCGGCAGAAGGAGGAAATCCACAACATGCTGAGAGGTTTTAGCGTGACCGAGGACGGCCCCGTTTTGAAAGGGGGAGTAGTTAACAGTGGTCAACAGTAGCTAGGCAAATATGGCCTTGGACTCCACACAAAGTCAAATATTTGTTGACATTGCATCCAGGCCATCGACACTGCTGCCGCTGCAGACGAAACGCGATACAATTATATTTTTTTTTTTTTTTTTTTTTTTTTTTCTTTTATAAAAAAAAATTTTTCCCTTATTATTTTTAATAAAATTTTTTTTTTTTTTTTTTTTTATTTTTTACATTTGTTTTTTAATTTTTTTTTTTTGTTTGTTTGTGATGTCCAAGTGTGTTTCGAAAATCGTAATTGTGGTAGTACATGTCAAATTTTGAATTTTTATGTTATGCTTATAATGAGTTATTTCCACATATTTGGCAAAAAATACTGAGATTTTGAACAGCGAGGGAATGAATGTTCAAGCAGAGAACGTTTCATGGCTGGATTTGAACACGAGGGAATGAATGTTCAAGCAGAGAAGTTTCATCTGATTTCAAAGCTGCATCTTTTGAGAATGTTAGCGATGCTTTATATTTTTCAGATTTAGATTCTTCTATAGAATGTTTTGACAACTTGGCAATATACGCATTGGAGTACGTGGCGGGATATGTAATTAAAAATGTAAGCCTGGTGAACTGCGAGTCAACCGACGCGTCATTTACATACGTAGATCAAGTCTCGCAGGGAGGACTGAAAAAGCCTTAAAGTGACTTTTTAGATGAAATACAAAGTCTTGAAAAATTTTTCATACACTTTCACCAAAAAACAGTTGGAACAAATTCAAACGTTTTAACAAATTTAGAAAACTTGGCGAAAAATGTTGACTTGCCCAATAATGTAAAAAAATTTATTTTAAGATAAGAATACATTTTCACATCAAAAACCTTAATACTAAATTAAAAATACAAAAACATAAACAAAACATAATGGGAAATAAAAAGTAATAAAAATATTACTTTTAATTAATAGTAATATATGTTTTTTATTTGAATATGAATATTTATTAATGTTATATGAATCGACAGCGTTTTACTTATTTTTATACCCCTAACCCATAAAATGGGTAAAAGGGGTATAATGGTTTTGTGCAAAAGTATGTAACAGGCAGAAGGAAGCATCTCCGACCCCATAAAGTATATATATTATTGATCAGCATCAACAGCCGAGTCGATATAGCCATGTCCGTCTGTCCGTCCGTCTGTATGAACGCGTCGATCTCAGAGACTACAAGAGCTAGAGACTTCAGATTTTGAATATAAGTTCTCATATACCATGAGCGGAACAAGTTTGTTTCAAATTATCGATAACTATTCTGGTTTCCGATATACACATGCAATCGATTGCAAAAAAATCTCGAATTTGGAAAATTTAAAAATAGGGATTGAAATAATGGGTAATCGGTTGAGAAACACCATAGATATCGAAGATTGAAGTTTAGGTCACAGATGCATACAGACAATGACTGTACGCGTTAAGTATAGGGTTCGGGGTATCTCCTAGTCGGGAAATCTCGACTAGAGCCTTCTTACTTGTTGTATTTGATTTAAATGTCACAACAAAGCAACCAAAATGTATCAGCCGCATACATACAACAAAACACTTTCTATACCTAACTCTATCGCACTTGCAAAACAGACCTTTAACAGACTCAAGAGAGTAAAATTGAGAGAGCAGCTTAGCCCTCTCCTTCGCACTCGCACAATATATGGCAAGTACGGGCTTGTCTCGGATGACACTACCTTATTGATTGTATCATGGGCTATGCCATGATATAATTAAACTAGGTAGTGTAATTCAGTCGGCGCTTTGCCTTATAAAAATGAGTACATAAGAGCGAGAGCAAGAGAGTAATGAATTTCTGCATACGCTTGTGTCGTTACACAGAAATTTGTGCGTGCATGCATATGTAAATGTAAGTTGTTTGTTGCAACTAAGACCAGAATGATTAAATAAAAGTTACAAAGGAAATAAATCATTTTAATAATATTTGTATTTGTTGTATTTTCTTATAATAAAATTTTTAACAGTTTTTTGTTTCCAACAATTTTTTGGTTTTTGCTTCTTAACTGTAATTTTTTTGTTTAAATACTTAATTCTAAAATATATTCTAGTTTTAAAAAAAAAATACCTTAATATTATTTTCAACAGATATATTAGTTGCTTTACTCACTAAAAAATCTATAATATTGTTTTTAATTGATACTTGATTTTTACTATTTACAAGCTGGAATATCTTTTCCAATTCAATAATATTTGCCTTAAATTGCATTGATGATTTTTTTTAAAAATCCTGCCGACACCTGGTCGACATAGGTAAAAGATAAATTCTCCTTATCCTCGTTTGTAAGATACCTGCGAGGTATTCGAGAGCGTCTTCCGTCAGCTCATCAATGTCTTCTGCTGTCGACAAGTTTGGAACGTCTTCACACTCTGCCATCTGAGGTAGCTGTTCTGAATCGAGTATGTTTATGTTAACCCATGGCACTTCATCTGCTTCAACATTACCCTTTTCACCTAAGAGTTCTGTATTTCGAGCTAAATTAAAGGGTAAACCATATATTATAATAACGTGTATAGTTTTTAAAGTTTTGTTACACGCATCCGTACCTTTCTATAGAGATATACACAATAACTATATCCTACATTTGACGAATAGGCAGACATTAACATTAAAGCATTAGAACATTTACTAACTACAACATTTGACAAATTTACATTTAAATATAATAAAGTTACAAATTACCAATAATATATTTTCGCAATCTATATTTAAAGTTAATCGGTGAAGGATGGTCATGCAGTCAACCTTTCGACCGCATTGCGCTAAAAAAATTTCCAAGCAGATCTTGAGATAGTCTGGAAGCCATAACGTGTTCTTTGGAATACCGCTCACCCAAGAATAAATGCAGTTGCTGCAGCGACGTATTGCTTATTTGTATGCCCTTTTGAAAGGGCAGACAATTTCTCATCGGAACGTCCTGCGATTGAGACTGTGCCTTTAAATTTGGCACAATTAACTTACTTACTTTTTTTTTAAATTTGTTGCTGTAATTGTAGCGAGCACCCATATGGCTGTTTGGCTGGCATACAGCTGTAATTAATATTTGAAAATTTCGAGTTGAAAATGTCAAACCAGTCGTTCACTAATTTGACGAACGAAGCTGTCTCTATGGCATTTTCTACCTCCAAGCCGAGAGAAAAACAACGCAAAAGTGCATTGGCTGTTGTGTTGGACAGCAGTTGTGTTGCCAACTTTTCGCGCTGTCGGCCGGAGCTTTGAACATAGAGATGTTCGTCCGATACTTTCCACATTATCAAAACATCTGATGAGCTGCAGTGCTGCATCGCTTGCTTCAGAGATTCCGAAGTTAAAGCTTTCCCATTCCAGACAATCCCAGAATCTAAATAATGGTTTCGTATCAACTTAATTAGATGTGGGACATCTGCAAACACGTCAACTTTCAGCTCTGGATCCGCCGGATGCTCAAACCATGTTTTTTCTAAAAAAAAAAAAAAAAAAAAAGCATTTAAAACAATTATAAGAATTTGAATTACAAAACCAACGCATTCCTACCTGGAGAAATTCCAAGTTGCTTCCACAACTGACAGTTACCTGGGCCCATGTCCGACACTGTTGCCGCGACATAGTAACCCGCACTGTGCCATTTGAGTATTATGCTCTTCAAAACATGTTCAGTCATTGGCTCGTCAAAATCATAAAATATGGGCTGCTTCCACGACTTGAAGATCCCCTGCACCATTGCCACTTGAACATACTCCTTTGGCGGCTGAACGGCGCTTCGCGACGCATCCCACTCAAATGATGAGGCCACCTTCATTTCATCGAACATGAGGGTGACACTCTGTTTTCTTCAGCCATATCTGTAACGCTTTCCATTAGATTTATCACTAAATCTAATGGCCCTGGTTATACTTTGATACCGAAGGTCTCATAGTATATTGGTTTTGTGCAATGTCCGTCATGGTGTCCGTCTGTCCGTCTGTATGAACGCAACTTTTTTCGACACCCGTAAAGCTAGAGACTTGAAACATTGCAATTATGTTTGTCTATAGGCGCGACAGATAAAGTGTCAAGATTGGGGTGCCACGCCTACTAGGAGGCTGGGAAATCGATAAATTCGATAACTGAAAACCGATAAAACCAAATATTTCTCACATTCTTACAGTTAGAGTTACCAAATTTTGCACGCAGATAGCTAGTCATGTCCCTGAAAAAACTGCATCAAAATTTTGGATGCCACGCCCACTCCTTCCGCCCCCATCATCCCTGCTCCTTGAAACTGGAAACGCCCATAGTTTTTACATTTTTTGGGCTAGAGGCACCAAATTTGATGTCAAGATAGATATTGACGTTCCACAAAAAAATGCATCAAAATTTTGGATGCCACGCCCCCTGATTCCGCCCCCATCCCCCTTCTCCATGAAATTGGAAACGCCTATAGTTTTCACATTTTTGGGCTAGAGCCACCAAATTTTGTGTGAAGATAGGTACTGACGTTCCCCATCAAAACTTGGATGCCACGCCCCCTGATTCCGCCCCCATCCCCCCTTCTTCAAGAAATTGGAAACACCTGTAGTTTTCACATTTTTTGGGCTAGAGCCACCAAATTTTGTGTGAAGATAGATATTGACGTTCCCCAAAAAAATTCATCAAAATTTTGGATGCCACGCCCACCTAAGCCACCCGCCTTATAAAATCGGAATCGGCTATATCTTTAACAGTTTTTGAGCTAGAGCCACCAAACTTGGTAGGAAGATTGATAGTGACAGTTAAAAACATTTGATTCAAAATTTTGGATGCCACGCCTACCTCTGCCGCCCACCTTTTAAATTTGGGAGTTAAGTTATCTTCCACAGTTTTTGAGCTAAAGTCTCCAAATTTGGTAACATGATAGCTGGCGATGTTTACCACATGGCCCACTCCCTTCGCCCCTGCATTCCCACTTATCAACCGTTATTTTACTGGTATCAAAGTATTCCGCAGTCGGTTGCGTCCGACTGCAACGTTTTTACTTGTTTGATATCAATGCGCTGACACCGTTTTTGTAGAGTTGATGTATGGGGAATTGGAAACCATTTTCTGTAGAGGTGCCGATAATCGCGTGGCCCTGCAGCGTGAAGGCACAAGGCATTTGATATGTCTGTCTGCGTCCATCTTGCTGTTCCGCCCATCCGCAAATGCTGTATCTGGGATGCCGTAAAAATCTTACTTATTGCAGCATTAAAGCGGTTTGCTTGTTCAAGTTGTTGTTTTAAAATGTCAACATCTTTTTCCAAGCTCCTCACTTTTGCTTCCAATCGCAAATTTTCGAGCGCTATGCCAGCTTCAAACACTTGCTTCCTACAACGCAATATTTTTTTTAATGTACTCTTGACACACTAAAAACTATACTAACTCTGTTTGGGAGCTAAAATCCTTTTTCCCGGCATCAGAATCTTGCTCAAAATGATCTCTGCTTCGTTGTGGCAGCGCACCTGCTCGCAGTCGTCTTCTCTTATTTTCTCTTTGAAAATAAAAGTCATCCTGCTTAAAATGGCTTTCACATACTCTGCTATGTGCTTGAAAATCTACTCCAGCAGACTCATTCCATATTTTGCGTTTTAAAATATTTTTAGGCACATGAACACATCTTACACCAACAGCGCATATTTTTTTGCATAAAAAACAATATGGAGGCATATCGAAGTCTCGAACGAAATCACATACATACACAGCAGAAAAATTCGTGCGTGGACATGCTTCGCTTACAACGCTCGGCTCGAGACTGAAGAATAAGGCAAAGAAAAATGAGAGCGAGCGACTGCGTTACACTACCTAGTATAATTGTATCATGGCCCATGATTCATGGGCTATGCCAAGGTATACTTAACCAAGGTACTCGCGCTAGCTCTCTAGCTCTCTTTTCACTTCTTAAATGATGAGTCTGTTAGCAGCAGTTGTGAGCGACGCATCTCCACGGACGATTTTTTCGTGTTCTACTTCTTAATTTTGTTTCAAACTTTTTTTGTTTTTGCAATGCAATGCAATAATAGGCAACACAAATTTGTTAAAAATTATATTATAATAAAAGGCGACGAGCTAGGCTTAGAATGATTTATTTCGGGACTCAGCGTCCGTATTTATAGCAAAAGTTTACATATTTTCTTATGGCTAGGTAAGGTTAACATGAGTGTGAAGAGTTACTTATCTAATTGTAATGTATATCTAATGTAACGGTTAATAGTATTAGGATGTCTTGTTCTGTTGCATTTGATCATTACTGAGTGCAAGCTCAAGTGAGTGCAAGCTCAGCTTGAGCTTGAAAGCTTAAAGCTCCTAACTGCACTTGCCATATGTTGCTGTTTATGTTTGAAAGCATAAAGCTTCGGCGCAGTGGGCCTATATTCATTTGCTTATGGTTAATTGTAATATGTAATGTATTTATACTACACATCCTTTCTTTTCGAAAAAAAATAAATTTAATTTTATAATTATATTTTTTTTCATTGGTTAGGCAGTAATTTTATTCTATCTAAGTGCACAGTTTGTTTTTTATTTTTCTTATCTACTACAGTTACATTATTCTTATGGTCTAAATTACTTATTCTATATTTTTCTGTATATTTGTTTTCTAATTTGTGTGCTGTATCATTTCTTATTAAAATTTCTTGACCTATTTTGAGTACTGGGTTCTTTGCTTGTTTATTTATTTTATCTTGTTGATTAAGTTTAAAAAGTTCTACTAATTGTTTTGCTTTATAGTTAGCTATTTGTATTTTGTATTTTAACTCTTTATTTTAATCTTCTATATTATATATTGGATCTATTATTCTAGTTAAGAATGCAAAATTTCTTGGATGTTTCCCAAACACAAGTTCGAAAGGGCAGTAGCCATGGGCGGCTGATGGTGTAACGTTAAAACAGTATGTAAAGTGTTGTATGTATTCGTCCCAATTGTCTTTTTGTATTTATATATATGATCTGATGTACTCGTTAAATGTTCTATGGCTTCTTTCTACTGTTCCAAGAATTGGATGATGATGAGCAGTGGAGCTTTGTTTACATAGTTTACATAGTTCTGTTAGAACCGAATTTATATACTCTGTTCCCATGTCTGTTAGAATGGTATTCATTAGTCCGAAAGTTAGTATTAATTTTTCAAAAATTGCCCTTGCTACCGTTTTAGCATTTTTGTTTGGAATTGGAATCGACACTAGATATTTAATTAAGTCGCATATGATTGTAATTGCATACTCATAGCCATTTTCTGTTCTAGGCAGCGGTCCCATAGTGTCAACTATTGTGATGTCGAATGCTGTAGCGGGAGTTGGTGTTATGATTGTTGTATTTTTGGGGTGTTTAAGAACCTTCGCTAGTTGACATTGCTCGCCTGTTTTTAATGTCTTTCATGTTTTTCCAGTAAAACTCCCTTTAATTTTTCCCATCATTCTATTAATGCCACTGTGGCCTCGTTCTATAGGGTTATCATGGAATTTTTTTTAGGATATCGCGTATTTTTGGATCATTTCTATCCAAATGATTTACAGGGGGTATTGTTGCGATGCTGATTGTTTTTAAATGTTCATTGCCCTTATTTCTGAACTCTTTTGATTCTATTAATCTGTTCGTATTTGTAATTTGTTGACATGAATATCACCGGCTTCTTTTTCAAGCCTTGGAAAGAATAAATCTGGATTTATGATTCCATTAATGATTATATCGTCAATTCTAAATGTTATTGGTCTTAATCTTCCTTGTTTTATTGAACATGTCTTTTTATTAAAGGTAAGTAGTGGATACTTTTTTATTTCGTATGGGCCTACTGCTTCAAACACCCTTGGTAAGTCTTCTTGTTCTCTATTAAGTTGTGTAGATTTGCTTATATTTTTCTTTGTTGCCGATCGTGTTGTAACTTTTAGTATATTATTATTATTGTTAGCTAGTTTTTTGATGTCCTTAAATTCTATTCGTGATAATGCGTCTGCTGCCGTATTTTCTCGTCCCCTGATGTGCTGTATTGTGAAATCGTATTCGTCTAATTCCAATCTTATTCTAAAAAGTTTCGAGGTAGGATTTTTTTAGCGAAAATAAGTAAACTAAAGGTTGATGGTCCGTCTGTATTAAGAAATTTTTCCCGTATATATATGGCTTAAAGTGTTTGATTGCCCAATGTATTGCAGTTAATTCTTGTTCGATTGTTGATTTGTTGCTTTCACCCGGTGTGAAAGTTTTAGAAGCATAAGTGATTGGTAATTGCTTGTCTCCGTATTTTTGACTAAGAACTGCGCCGCAACCTATTTTACTTGCGTCCGTGGTAATACAAAATTCCATTTCAAAATCAGGGTATTGTAAAATCGTTGGGTTTAGTAGATGCTTTTTTAAATATTCGAATGCGGTCTGGCAGTTGTTGTCCCAGTTAAAGGTTACGTTTTTTCGGGATAGTCTATTACTGCACTGTGCTATTTCTGCAAAATTTGGAATTAATCTACGATAATTGTTACAAAACGCGATGAACCTTTTTGCTTCATCTCCGGGGTAATCTTTAATTACTTCGAATTTGTTTTCGTCTGGTAGTATCCCCTTGTTTGTAAATTGTGGCCTAGAAAAGTTACCTCGTGTTTGAAGAAAGTGCATTTGTAAGGGTGCAGTTTTAAATTATATTTCTTGCATGTAGTAAAAACTTCTTTTAAATTATGTAACATGTGATTTTCTGAACATCCTAATATTATTAGGTCGTCCATGTAAAGGAATGCTTTGGATGGTGTTAAGCCTGCAAAGGCTAGAGACATCATACGTTGAAATAAGTTTGGCGCTACTTTAAGGCCATATGGTAACCTTTTGAATCTAAATGAAATTTTTTCGGTTGAAAATTACGTGATATCTCGTGAACTTTCTTCTAACTCTACTTGGTGAAATCCTGACATTAAATCTAAACATGAAAAGAATTTTGCCCGTCCTAACTGATCTAATATGTCATCCATTCTAGGTAGAGGAAATTTATCTGCAACTAGTTGTTTGTTAATTTTTCTATAATCTACCACCAATCTCCACCTTTTTCTGTGCTTCGGTAAGGATTTTTTTTGGAACTAATAAAATTGGACTATTGTACTCAGATATAGATGGTTCAATAATATCATCACCGATCAATTTGTCTACTTGTTTATTAATTTCTTCCTTTTGACCGTGTGGGACTCTATAATTTTTTATGTATACTGGGTTTGAATCTTTCAGTCTCAGTTTTTGTTTGTAAAAGTTGTTTGTTGAAATTTGGTCAGTTTCTATTGCGAATATTTCGCTAAATTCTTCGCATAGTTCAGGCAGTTCCTTTTCTATGAATTTCGGAAAGTTTTTCTTTAATTTCTTCATTATAAGTTCTTTGTTTCCCGTATTTCTGGATGTGGTCTGTAGAGGAACTATATCGTAATTTGACATATTTTCATGTAGTAGGTTAAATTTTGTAATGTGGGCTTCCGTGGTTGATTATTCATACATATGGGCAAAGTTTTGACAGGATGGTATTTGCTATGAAAACTCCAGGTTGAAGTTCCTGGCTTGGTACGAATACATCTGCGATTTTTTATACTTTGATACTGAAAGTATCGTAGTATATTGGTTTTGTGCAATGTCCGTCATGGTGTCCGTCCGCCCGTATGAACGCAACTTTTTTCGACACCCTTAAAGCTTGAGACTTGAAACTTTGCAATTATGTTTGTCTATAGAGTCTACAGATAAAGTGTTAAGATCGGGTTGCCACGCCCACTAGGAGGCTGGGAAATCGATAAATTCAATAACTAAAAACCGATAAAACCATATATTTCTCACATTCCTGAAGCTAGAGTTACCAAATTTTGCACGCAGATAGCTAGTCACGTCCCTGAAAAAACTGCATCAAAATTTTGGATGCCACGCCCACTCCTTCCGCCCCCATCCTGCCTGCTCCTTGAAATTGGAAACGCCTATAGTTTTCACATTTTTTGGGCTAGAGCCACCAAATTTTGTGTCAAGATAGGTGGTGAAGTTTTCCAACAAATTGCATAACAAATTTGGATGCCACGCCCACACCTTGCGCCCCCCGCCGTTGTTAAAACGGTTATGCGTGTATCTTCCACATTTTTTGAACTAGAGTCACCAAATTTGGTAGGAAGATATATGGTGACATCTACGAAAGATCTGCATCAAAAATTGGGATGCCACGCCCACCTCTGCCGCCCACCATTTAAAATCGGAAATTTCGATATCTCTTATAGTTTTTAAGCTAGAGCCCCTAAATTCGGTAGAAAGATAGAAGGCAACATCTACCAAAGATCTGCATCAAAATTTTGGATGCCACGCCCACCCAAGCCACCCGCCTTATAAAATCGTATTCGGCTATATCTCTAACAGTTTTTGAGCTAGAGCCACCAAACTTGGTATGAATATGGATGGTGACATTTAAAAACATTTGATTCAAAAATTTGGATGCCACACCCACCTCTGCCGCCCACCATTTAAGTTTGCAAGTTCAGCTATCTTCCACAGTTTTTGAGCTAAGGTCACCAAATTTGGTAACATGATAGCTGGCGATGTTTACCACCCGGCCCACTTCCTTGTAGGCAGACTCCGTACCATCCGTTCTTTTACTGGTATCAAAGTATTCCGCAGTCGGTTACGTCCGACTGCAACGTTTTCACTTGTTTTTATTTGTACTTTTTCTATAGTTTCCGTTCGTGCTGGTATAATTAGTATTCTATTGGTATGTTGCGTATCAATGGGTATGTTAATAATATATTTTATGTTGTTTGGTTTTATTGTTAACCAGTTGTTCTGGTAATTAATCGTTCAATTGAATTTTTAATGAAATCAAGCCCTATTATACCATCGCAAGGGACTGGAAAGTCGTCTTGTACTATTTGAAATGCGTGCTGTAATGGTTGGTTTTAAAATTCTAGTATTATTTCTCCTATAGTGTACAGTATGTCTTTTCCTATGCCGTTAAGTCGTGTCTGTTTTTCCCTATTTATTCTTTTTATTTCTGGCACTGCGTTTAGTTTTATAATGGATACGTCTGCTCCTGTATCAATCAACAGCTTAGTTTTATTATATTCGCCAAAATTAATACTTACGAAACTAGTTATGTTAAGGTTAACGCTATATATGTATGTTATGAATTATTGCTCTACGATCAGCGGACTTTCGTAGTTTTCCGGCTGTGTATTGTCGTTTGTAATTCTTACGTTGTTGTTGGTATTAAATCTATCACTTTCTCTATTGTAGTTGTTTCGATTGTTGTTGTTATTGTAAGGTCTGTAGTTTTGATTGTTTCTATTGTTGTTTTGGTAGTTTTGGTGACCGTAATTCCTATTTGTGCTATTGTTGTAGTTTCTATTGTTTCTATTATTGTTTTGGTAATTTTGGTTATAGTTTCTGTTATTGTAGGCATTATTATTATTTTTATGATAGTTTCGATTGGTGAGAAATATATTTTTTTCTTGTTCCATATTTGTGTTTGTGCTTAAAAATTTTGCTATTAATTCATTCATGTCATTAAATTGACCTGCTTCCATTATTGTGCGCACCTTTTTGTTAGTGGAGTTTTTTGTTATTGCTTTCACCGCTGTTCTTGTTGCATACTTTTGGGCCGTATCCGGATTATAGCGTATTTCCACTGCTCCGTTTCCGTAAATTTTAACAGTAACTGACGAAAGCTGTTACCATTGCTCTGTTACTGAACCTCCGTAAATAAATCAGCTGTTCGGTTTGTTTTGCTTTGTATTTTGTGTAAAAAAAAGTGAGAAAAACTACCCGAAATTGTACATTGCAAATAAGTAACAGCGTGTTGCCAACTTTTATGGCTCATTTTTAATGCCTAAAAGCAAGGGCGTAGCCAGGTCCTCATGTAGGGTGGGGCCGAAATTTTTTTTTATGAAAATAACAGCCTTCTTGGATTTGCTGAAAACTCCTCCAAAATTCTCTACTCCAGATCAGCCATTTTCTCCTTTACTAAGGCCCTATGGGTGCTTAGCATACACAATCCTGGAAAAAAAAAATACATGTAATAAGACAAAATTTTGTTTATTATTTTATTACCATTTAAACGTATTTCTCCCATAGATGTTCTCAGCCACGTCTTAACTCTTCTAAGAGTACTGAAAGATCGTTCCACCGTTGCAGTTGTAGAGGGCATTGCTAACAAAATTTCCAATGCTTCTCTAATCTTCGGATAAAAATCTGTTTTGTTATAAGCAAATATCAAATCTATGTCGTTTTCTTTTTCTTCATTCCAATATATATGCCAAAGTTCAAGCTCATTTTCAATACCATCCAAATTATAAAAAGAGCTTGCACGCAAAAGTTGATCCTGAAGTTGGTCTAGGCTTATGTTGTTAAGATGCATTGGACTTAGGACTGCGAGATCGAAAGCTGCATTATTTTCTTTGGGAAATCGGTCACTTTTGGATGTTATGAGTGAATCCAGATAGGGTATGAAAATAGCTCGGCGGTAATATTCTTCTGTTGTCGTGAATGGAGGATTTTTTCTTCTAGTTTGCTTTTCACCAACTCTAGGCACGCAAATATTGAATGAAGCATTCTCAGCCAACTTTTCACACTCTTTAAAAATCATTTCAAATTCAACTTCAGATGTTGCTCTATGTTTTTCAAAAACATTTAAAATATGCTTTAGGTGTTCTCTGCATTTAATTATATTGTTGTTTTTGGCCTGCAATAAATTCACCACTGGTTGGAGAAGACTGTAGTATTTTGCAATTATGCATATACAAATTGGAAAAACGCTTTTAGTAGCAGCACTGTGTAGCTGAAAGGCAACTTTTCTTGTGCCAGCATTGCCTTCTGTGCACAACTTTTCCAATCCATCTATTATATCGCAATAAAAGAATTTAAAATTGCTCATACTTTTGTACTTCTCGGACCAACGTGTTTCGCAAAACGAATGTACTTTTGGAGCGTATTTTCTGCGAATGGGAGACTCTTTGAAAAAATTTATAATATCTTTAATGGTAGAAATGGTATTTCGGATTTCGGGGACCGAATTAAGATCATTGACAACCAAATTGAGACGATGACTGGCGCAATGTATAAAAAAACTTTTTGAAATGTGCCTTTTAATCTTTTTTGTACACCACTAGTCTTGCCTGCCATTGTAGCGCACCCGTCGAAGCCAAGCCCGACACATTTTGCTGGATCTAAGTCTAATTCTGCAATAAAATCTTTGATATTGTCGGCGATGGTTTCTGCATCCATTGTCATCAGTTCGACAAAGCCAACAAATTCCTCACGAATAATCTGTTTGTTGTGGTCGAAAAATCTGATTCCTATCGATAGCTGCTCTTTACCAGCCGCGTCTGCAGTCTCATCCGCCAAGATGCTGTAGGCAGAAGCTTTCTTTTAATCTGTGCAGATGTAATTTCGGATTATTTTTCCCGAAATGTCCAAAATTTCATTCTGGATTTGTGGACTCGTGTACGTGGCGTTTTGTTTTCCATACACAAAATGTTTTTTTAGTGCTCCATCCCCAGCTGATATTTTCATCATTAAAAGATCATGCAAAACACCTTTAAAATAGTGTAAAGATGAAAAATATTTTTTAAATTTTTTGTTAAATACTTGTATTACCTTCATCATTTGATTTACCACGCCGAGGAAGGTCATGGGTTCCACAAAACAATACTGTGTTAATAATAGATTTTAAAATATTTCTGTTTTCTGCATCAGCTGCAAAATTATAATTTTGGTCGGGCTGCCAACAATTCTTTAAGAGCTCCTTTTTCTGCTCCGCTTTCATCGTGCTAACTACGGACACCCATTTGCCAATATCGTTTACATGGCAATCATCCACCGTAATGTCTCCATCGCGGCTCTCTCCACTTGAGTTGCTGCTACTCGAGCTCAGTCTTCTTTTTAATTTCGCTACAAAAAAAACACATACGTATTTAAAAATGTTATAAAAATAACTTTACGCAGAAAAACCATTACTTACCTGTTGTGTTATTAAAAAAATTTTCTAATATCCATATTACTATTCCCAGTCAAACTTATTCCCAATATTCTTCTCTCAATAATGGTAAACATCTCTTTATCAAATATGATAGGGCTGGCAAAATATCAAAAGCTATTGATGGTGAAAAAACGATCGACAAATACTATTTCGCCGATAGCCGATATGTATGCCACTACGGTCGCGTCCACGTCCGCGTAAACGATTTATCGAACATTTGCAATGGTATTTCCATTGTGTTTTGCGTCCAATATAAACGCGACTTTTTCCCATACATAACTGCCTATGCTTTTTGTATAGGCTTTAACGAGCGTTTATTGATTTTCGGACGCGGACGTGGATGCGACCGTAGTGGAAACAGCCTATTAGTTCATTTTTAATATTAATAATATTATAAATCATATTTTTATTTAAATACAATTTATTTAATTTTTTATGATAATGTACCAACGCACAAAAAAAATCGCCGACAGTAGGTAAGGGCAGCTGCCCTATAAGCCCCCCCTGAATACGCCCTTGCCTAAAAGCATTTTTGTTTGCATTGCAGACGCAGTACAAGTCCATTTTCGTATATACTCTATTAATTATAATTCCTTTTTATACTTTGATACCGAAGGTCTCATAGTATATTGGTTTTGTGCAATGTCCGTCATGGTGTCTGTCCGTCTGTCCGTCACTAGTTAAACAATAATAAGAATTCAAGCAATCTTTTGGAATTATTATGTTCACTGGAGCAGAATAATGCAATGTTCACATAATGCATGAATATGGCGGGAACGTCTGCAGCAGTGATGCCGATTTGGTCTTTTTCCTGACAAATCTGTCCTGTTTTTAGGTGCTTCGTCCGGAAAAAATATCAAACATCCTGTTAGAATAGTAGTTTTCATATAATGTTTGTAAAATATAATGAAATTGTTAAATGAAGTATAAGATTATGGAATTTGGTTAGTTGTACTTAAACATGAGTGTAGTCATGTTTTCACTCAAGTTATTAGCATAGTTACTCTTCTACTGATAAGCTTAACAGATAAGAAACATAGTTAAGTCACTCATTCTTCGGTTCTTAGACTTCTCACTAATTCTATAATCGCCGTAATGTCAGTCGCTCTTTATTGTTTGAAATCGCTGGTTGCGCCAGCGCAATAAAATTCTGGATTCGACTTCGACGTGCATTTTTCTTGGCCACAGCTAGACCGCTAAACCGGAGTCGCGTTTTTCGTTGTAAAGTTTTCGTTTTCGTAAAAAAGCTTACGATTTTTTATGGCGCCCGAGCAGGGACCACGGTTTTTGTATTTGTTAAACTCGCCCAAAAGATAAAACAGTGCATTTTCGTCGTTTCGGCACTTATTCATTTTCGGTGCGAGCGTAATCTAGCTGTTGAAGCCATTGCACAGTGGATCAATTTCGCCAAGCAGCTTGGAGGCCTAAAGGAAAGTTAATCATGCCAAATAACCAAGTAATTTTTCGATACTGCATTTAAATAAATATTAAATAAAAGTAAATTACTTTATCGGAATAAATGCAGGTGAATTTTTTGTGTTGCTTCTTGCACGGTAATTGTACAAAGGCAAAACTGCAAGAACAGTTATCAAAAGCGGTAAGGTGCCGCTAAGTTTCAATTCCCTTTTGTTAAGTGCAAAGCGCCAAACTGCAAAACAGTTATCAAAAGCGACAAGCTGCCGCTAAGTTCATCTTTCTTTTGTTAAGTTCATACTCAGTGGCTGCTTCATAATTGGAGTGTAATCACAGTTGTCTGAAAACTGTGCAAAGTTCAGCTGTTCTCACTCATTGCAATTAGAGTGGCTATGACACTGTGAACACTTCAGCTGCTCTTACTCATTGCAACTGAAGTGGCTTCACAACTGTGCAAATTTCAACTGCTCTCACTCATTGCATTAAAGTGGTTTTAAAACTGTGCAAAATTCAGCTGCTCTTATTCACTGCATCTAAAGTTACTATAAAACTGTGCGAGGTTCAGTGGCTCATATTCAGTGAAGTTAAAGTTGTCATAAAACCATACAAAGGTAACATACAGTGTCTTTTAAACAGTGCGTGCAGCTGCAAGCCATCAGCAGTGTTGAGTTGCATTGAAATCTGGCTATTCCTTTCAATTAAAATTAATTCTTAATTATCAATTGCTTATTCGGCTGAACATTGGAAATTCGTGCGTGTGTTGGCATTATTAGCACACACATAATTTCGAGCGCCTTAATGTTTGTATACTCATTGATTTAAATCGGCATTAAAAATACAAAAAAAAGAAAAATAAAATAAATTTGCAAAATGAGTAAGGAAGATAGGGAACCAGTCGCAAAAGACGGAAGTTCAAAAATTAATACAAAATTATTAATGGCAATGCAAAAACACGAAAAGGTTATGAGTGATATATTACGTATGAGGACGGCATTTGAGGAAAGAACTATATCGTTCGATAAGTTTCAACTGGGATATAGAATGCAGCTGCTTGAAAATTATTGTGAGAAATTAATGGATATCCAGGCCGACATTGATGCACTTAACCCAAATAATGATTTAAGAGCGTCTGTCGAGGATATGTGCATTATATCAAAGGCTTTATATCAATCCGCAATAAAAGCAAATGAGTCTCAGAAGGTCATTTACGGGGATAGTAGTGGTCTTCGTCATTCCTCACAGTTGCCAAAAATGAGTCTTCCGAAGTTTAGTGGAAAGCATGCCGAGTTTAAAAACTTTATAAGTCTTTTTGAGAGTTTGGTGCATAGTGACTCATCTCTAACAAACGTTGAAAAATTTAATCATTTACTTTCTTGTTTGAAGGATGATGCGTTGGGAACTGTCAAGGCGTTTCAAATATCGGATTGTAATTATGAAAAGGCGTTAGCCAGCTTAAAAAGTGTTTATGATAACAAATGTTTAATTTTCTTTGACACAATCGCGCAATTACTTGACATTCCCCATCTATCAAAACCTTCTGCTTCAGGCTTAAGGTCTTTGATTGATGGAATATCGGAATATATATATGAAAAGGAAATAAATAATGCAATTTTAATTCACATAGCAATGTCCAAAGTAGATAGTTCAACAAAATCTCGGTTTGAAGAACAACTCGACTATAATACTTTGCCAACGTGGTCAGAGTGTGCGGCTCAGTTAAACCGACGATACCAACATTTAACTGCTGAAGAAGCAACTAAAAACAAAGTCATAGTCATTGTCTTTCTTTGGTGACGGTTGTGTTTCTGTGTGCGCCTATAAATTTCTAACTTTGTGAGTGTTTAAACTGTGTTTTAATTGGTATTATTGTGTTAAACAATTGTAACAGTGATAGTGAATGTAATTTGTATGTATTTACGCGTGGATATTGTGATTTTGCCTTATTAAATTGTTTTAATTTGCAGTCAGTGCCTAAACACACGTACATACATACATACATATATTTTGCTTTCGCTTGTTCTATGCCTACTAACATAAAATATCTATTTACGCACTTGCGGTTTTTATTAGCCTACGCTCTGACTTTCTCTAACGTAAGCGCTCTCTCTCTCTCTCTTGTGTCCGTTATATTACGCTCATTGCACGTGTACCCTACTTTTTTTTGATCAAGCATATTATTTTGCACATTATTAAGCTTTTCAAATTATTTTACATATTTCTTTTAACATGTTTGTCTGCTGCAGTAAAAACTGTAAAATTTCTGGTGGATCCACCCAAGATTTTATCCTATGTAGGGCGTGTGATAACATGATTCACATGAAATGTGCTAGTTTCAATGCCAAAATCAGGGACAGCTTAGCAGCTGATTCTGGTCTTAAGTGGTATTGCCACACCTGCAATGAGATAGAGAAGGAACAGTCAAAGTTCATGAGGCTGACCTTCAATTACTTCAAAGTTGTCCGAAATAATTTCGATACGCTTCGTGGCAGTATTAAAGAGTTGGAAGACCACATTAATACTGCTAAAACGTTAAATGACTCGCCGAAGCGCAAAAAGACTTCGGGCTCTTGTCCGCTTGCAGTCCCGCTGGTGTTGCCCCCCAATCCTCTTCTGCCGGCTACTGCCTCTACCCCTGCTGCCACATCCAAGCCTCCCCTAGCGGCTATTGTTAGTACCCCTACACCTGCTGCCAGCCCGTTAATGGTATTTAACTCACCGGCAACTAACCCGGTGTTACCTAAAACTAATGTTCTTCCCGTAGATCCCTGTGGTTCAAACGATAGTCAGCCTACTGATTCTACGTTAGGTTCAACTCTTAAGCCCATTAGGGTTGTACCTCAGAGTAAATTTGTTTTTGTTTCTAGGCTCGCTTCGATAATTCTGCGGAAGATGTAAGCGCCTTTATAAAAGGTAAAATTGATTCCCCGCGAATTGTTGTCGACAAATTTAAATTCAAGCTCGCCCGCGATATATCGTCCTTTAAGCTGAGTGTTCCGCCGGAACTTTTCTCAACGATTTGTTCTGAAAAGTTTTGGCAGCCACACATCATAGTGAAGGAGTATGTTAGTAGGCGAAGTAATAATAATAACAATGTTAGGATCAGTAATGCTCCGCCTGGTGCATCCACTTTAGTAGCAAAAAACTAACACAGTTGATTACCTCCCTCTTACTGGGTTATCAGAATGTAAGAGGACTTTGTAGTAAACTTAGTTCTTTGTACCTTAATAGTCATTCTTTTCCCTTTCATGTCGTTGCCTTCACCGAAACGTGCTTAAGACAAGACATACTTAATTCTGAAGTATTATCGAACAGATTCTGTATCTATAGAAAGGACCGCCCTCTGCGCCGTGGTGGTGGGGTGCTTATTGCTGTTGATGTGGACTTTTCCTCTGAGACAGTAATATTAAGTGGCTCTATAGATATTGAGTTCGTTGCTGTAAAGTTAAATATTAACGGTGTTGGTATTTATATTTCTTGTTCCTATATACCACCTTTATCTGACAGCCCTGTTTATAATGAACATATGTCAGCAATACTTTCCATATCTTCTATGCTTTCTGATCGTGATATTTTTGTAGTTCTTGGCGATTTTAATATTGCTGATGCTACTTGGATTTCAAGTCCGGACTCAAGCGTGTTGACCCGCATGGTGCAGACTGATTTTCTGGTTGGTTTATTTGAAATGTCATTAGGTCAGATCAATGGCATTCCAAATTCTCTTGGTAAAATGCTTGATTTGGTATTTGTTTCGGATCCATCTACTCTATCTGTGTCAAGATCCCTTCCCATATCCACTCTCGAAGACTTATACCACCCGACGTTGGAGGTGTTGATCACTTTGCCTGCCTGTGCCGTACGCCAGTTAAGTGAACCATTAAGACGGGTACGTCAATTTCGAAAAACCGATTTTGTAAAACTTACCCGGCTCTTAGCACTGGTTGACTGGTCGTCCCTCTATGGTTCTGAGGACTTGGATACGGCAATCAGTATTTTTTATAGAACCTTAGACAATTTATTCGACATGTGTGTCCCTTTTGGTAGGCCAAGTAGGAAAAACAAGATTGCGTGGGTTACACGAGAGTTGACTGCCCTTTAAAATCGAAAATCTAAGCTTTATAAGAGTTTCAGAAAATCTGGCTCTTCTGTTCATTACTCATCATACTTGATTGCGCGTTCCAGTTTTTCAGTCATGAATAATACATGTTATAAAAATTACCTAAGTCGGTGCAGACTACAGTTTCAGCAAGATCCAAAGAGGTTCTTTGACTTCGTTAATGCGAATCGAAAGTCATCAACACTTCCATCTAATTTATCTTTTGAAAACAAGTCGGCCAACTCAGCTCAGGTCATTGCCAGATTTATTTGCTGAATTTTTTCAAACAGCATACAGTTTATTTGATAATCAGGTTGATCTGCCTTACCCGTATCAGGCTAATGGCTCTAATTTCATTTTTGGACCAAGAATCACGGAGTGTTTATTACTACGTGATCTACAGGGTATTAAGCCTGTATTTTCCCCGGGACCTAACGGCGTACCAAGCTGTGTTCTTAAGTACTGTGCTGATGGTCTCTTCAAGCCATTGCATAAATTGTTGAGTTTGTCTATTGAGAAATGTTCATTTCCTAATATCTGGAAAGAATCACTTATTATTCCGCTCCATAAAAAAGGAGACAAGTCGAATGTTCAAAATTATAGGGGTATATCCAAATTGTCCGCTATACTAAAAATGTTTGAGAAATTAATAACTTCTCAATTACAACAGTTTTGCAATTAAAGATATTTCACCGTGCCAGCATGGATTCGTGAAACAAAGATCTACTACCACTAACCTGTTAGAATTAATTCACTAGCTGTTAATGGTTTTCAAAATAAAATGCAAACAGATGTTATTTACCAGATTTCAGCAAGGCATTTGACTCGGTTAATCACTACCTTTTACTTCATAAACTTCAACTTTTCGGTTTTCCAAGCAATCTTATTCTGTGGATAAGAGAATATTTAATTCATAGAACACTGAAAGTCCGTTTTAATGGCGCTGTCTCTAAGGTGGTTCATGTCACTTCCGGTGTTCCGCAAGGAAGTCACCTTGGACCTTTATTATTTACACTTTTCATCAATGATCTTCCATCTGTTATTGACCAATCTCGAGTGCTGATGTATGCTGACGATGTAAAATTATGCATGTCGGGTACTGCTCTGTTGTCTGCTCAAAAACTACTAACTGATTTAGATAATTTTCAAAAGTGGTGTCGTGTTAACTTACTAAATCTTAATTGCAACAAATGTAAAGTCATGTCTTTTTATAGATGCCTTCCTTTTTCAAATATATATTTTCTTGATGGAAGCCCACTCGATCGACTTGAATGGGTTGATGACTTAGGTATCCTTTTTGATCCGAAACTTAAATTTCACAAGCATATCTCTTCAGTTGCAAATCGAGCCTCTAGTACCTTGGGGTTCATTAAGCGCTGGTCGAAAGAATTTGACGATCCCTACATAACCAAAACATGTTACACGTCTTTGGTACGTCCTGTTCTTGAATATGGATCTTGTATCTGGTATCCCAAATACAGGATTCACCAGGATAGAATAGAATCAGTGCAAAAACAATTCTTGCTCTTTGCCCTTAGGAGATTTAACTGGGATACTAACATTAACCTACCTTCCTACCACAGTAGACTTTTACTAATAAATCTTCCTTGTCTTTCTGATCGCAGAACAATGCTAGGTGTAGTATTTTTACATAAACTAATAAATGGTGAAATTGATTCCTCGGAATTAATCAGCCAAATTAGTTTTGCTGTTCCGATCAGAAGGACAAGGAATTTTCTACCCATTGCTCTTCAAGCTTGTCAATCTAACTATGCTATTCATAACCCTTTTCGGATTTTATGTTCAAACTATAACGAATTTTCCCACTTAATAAACGGTGTCACTTCTAGTAGTTCTCTTAAAAAGTTAGTCTTATGTCATTTGTCTACGTTTTCGCGATCTACGTAACCGTACGCGATGCGGTGTGCCCCTCGGTCGGTTGGGCGGGAGGTTGGTTGCTTTTTGCTTGGGTCCGCGCTTTAACAAGCCGGTGCTTAGTATCGTTGGGCCACTTGAATGTACTGTCTTTTTTTAGTACATCTACGTCCAATAATAATAATAATAATAATAAAAGCAAGCCTACCCACTCATCGAATAAAGGTTATACAAAATCATCGTTTTCGTGTGCAAAAACAGATCGTCGACCTGAGTCAAACTGTCGTTATTGTTCAGCGAATAATCATTCTTTAGGTAATTGTCAAGCTTTCATCGCTCTGCCTGTAATTCAACGTTTTGAGTTTACAAAACAGAATCGTTTGTGCATAAATTGTCTTAACCAAGGACACACAGTTAAGAATTGCAAGGCCACAAGATGTCGGGTATGCTCAAAATCCCATAACACACTTCTTCACAGATACGGGGGAGAGCACTAGTCAACTGTTTCCGGCTCGCTACCTCAAGTGCAGTCACAATCACGCTCTGGAGTTTCTGACCCTCCGGTAGCTTACTCAAGTCATGTTGCTAGTAGCGATCAAGTAATTCTTGCTACTGCATTAGTAAAGGTGCGTGATAGATTTGGACAGTTTCAACTATCTCGTGCCCTTTTGGATTCCGGGTCGCAAATAAATTTCATTACAGAGGATAGCGTTACGAATCTTGCATCAATATTACCACTGTTGCGAAAAATGACTCTGTAGTACGCCATAAGGTTCACACGTAAATTCATTCTTGCGACAATTCTCATAGTTTTGCCACAAATTTCTGGGTTTTAAAGTCAATATCTACATATCAACCAGATCATGATGTCAATTTTGCCCAATTGAGTATCCCAGCGAACATTGAGCTGGCAGATCCTCGGTTCCACAAGCCCGCAAAGGTTGACTTACTGCTTGGCGCAGAAATCTTTTTTGACTTATTGAGTGTAGGCCAAATAAAAGTTAGTTCCCAGCATCCACTAATCCAAAAAACCTTGTTCGGATGGATTGTGTCGGGAAAGTACACTAGAAGTCTTTCGAATAGAGCTCAGGTGTGCAGCGTAGCCGTCACTGAGAACAACTGCTCCCTCGACTCTCTGGTGGAACGGTTTTGGGAATTGGAACAAGCTCCAGAGAGATCGAAGGCTGTATATACAGCTGAACAAGTTGCCTGCGAAGAGAAATTGAAGCAAAACGTAAAAAGACTTTCGTCAGGTCGGTTTGAGGTAAAGTTGCCTTTTAAGATAAATCAAACGGTATTAGGATTATCCTTCGAAACGGCCAAGCGACGGTTTCTTGCGTTAGAGCGCAGAGTTGCAAGCAATACACAACATGTATCAAGAATTTATGAGAGAGTATCTCAGCCTTGGTCACATGTCATTGCTTCTTACCCTTCCTGCAGGACACCATTACTACATTCCACATCAATGTGTCCTGAGACCTGATAGTATCACCACCAAATTACGAGTTGTTTTTGATGCATCCAGTAAAACATCAACCTCGATTTCATTAAACGACACTTTAATGGTGGGTGCAACTATTCAGAGGGAGCTGTATTCTACCCTTGCAAGATTTAGATTGAATAAATATGCCTTAACGGCTGATATCTCGAAGATGTATAGGCAAATTAATATTGCCAACGAGGATCAGAATTTCAAACTGATCTTGTCGAGGGAAAAATCAACTGACACTCTCCAAACTTATCGTTTGAACACTGTCACTTATGGTACAGCCTCAGCTTCGTTTTTTTGCCATCCGCTGCCTCTTTGAGCTGTCAAAGATTTATGCTGAGACGTATCCTATAGCATCAAGGGTGATTTCAAGCGACTTCTACGTTGACGATATGCTAACTGGAGCCAATACGTTGAATGAGCTGGAAGTTATTCGCAAAGAAGTGACAGAGGTGTTGAAATTTGGGTCTAGCCAAATGGGCCTCTAATCATCCTCGACTGCTGACCAATAGAGGGCCAGATAAATCTCTTATATTTGATACGTCCACCTCAGTAAAAACACTTGGCATGAAGTGGAATCCTCAGAATGACGAGTTTCATTACAGCTTAGAAGACTCGTTCACTACCTTACCACCAACAAAACGCAATATCCTGTCGGTGACGTCCCGCTTGTTTGACCCTTTGGGCTTATTGTGCCCATTGGTCACCAGAGCAAAAATCTTGCTTCAGGAGCTGTGGCGACAAAAGTTGGATTGGGATGAGTCAGTTCCAATGAGTCTACATACTAGTTGGAAAAGGTTCAAGCAGAATTTACTAGAGCTACATAAGATATCGATTCCTCGATACGTCTGTCTGTCTACGTACACAACAGTCCAAATCCACGGCTTTGCAGACGCATCAAGTGAAGCCTACGGCTGTTGCATATATGTTCGTACCATTGGTGGACAAAACAGTTTGGCAAGACTTTTAACCGCCAAGTCACGTGTGTCTCCTCTTAAAACGAAGTCAATCCCAAGGCTACGTTGTGGGTCCAAGTAGCCCCGTTGCTTGAAAATCTACAATTTGAAAGTATAAATTTTTGGTCGGATTCTCAAGTCACACTATACTGGTTGAAAAGAGATCCATCCACACTAGCGACGTTCGTTGCAAATAGAGTTTCCGAAATCCAAGAGCTTTCAGAAAATGTTGTATGGCGTCATGTGCCTACAGAACAGAATCCAGCTGCTTTAGTGTCGCGTGGTACAGATGTAGATGGTCTAATGTGTTCGCTGTGGCAAAACGGGCCGGATTTTTTGCTCCACGAATTTCAAATCTCTCGAGACTTACAGCTGTCCGAAAACAAGAAAAGCGTGGCAGTATGTTCAGTAGCAAAGAGCCAAGCAAATGTAATTGTCGACCTCGTTGAAAGATGTTCGTCGTATAATAAGCTACTTCGTATCATGGCATACGTGAATCGTTTTATTCAAGGAAAAAAACGTAACCGCGAGGCAGCTATATCAGCAAAAGAGCCTAAATTGCCGTTTTTTAGATTTATTCAAGTACTTCAAAGGTTCGAGTTTGGTTCAGAATACGTCAAATTAGAAAGATCGGAGGTTTTGGTTCCAAATCTTCAACGATTGAATCCTTTCATACACACCATCGAGCTGGATGGTGCGACCTTTCGTTTAATTCGCGTTTGAGGCAGGCTATTAAATGCTCAAATTCCATATGACGCCAAATTCCCATTGTTGTTGTCTCGAAATTCCCAATTCGTTAAGTTGTTTCTTCGCAACCTGCATCAAACACATTATCACGCAGGGGCCAAGGTGATGGTGTCGCTGCTAAGGCAGCAGATTTGGGTAGTTAATGCTCGAGAGGCGTGCACGAAGATTGTTAGGAATTGCGTTCACTGCTTTCGGTATAAGCCTGTACTACTTGGGCAAATAATGGGCAATTTGCCCGCCGATCGCGTTAGGCAAGCTCGCCCCTTTTTGATTTGTGGAGTAGATTTTTGCGGTCCATTCTATGTCTCGTTAAAGCTACGTGGGAAGCCACCTATTTAAACTTATGTGGCAGTCTTCGTGTGTTTTACGTCAAAGGCCATTCACCTTGAACTTGTTGTTGATCTTTCTACTGACAGCTTTTTATCTGTTTTCAAAAGGTTCATCGGAAGGAGAGGTCTGCCGGAGAAGATATACAGCGACAACGCCACCAACTTCGTCGGAGCCAGCAGAGTCCTCGAGGAGTTGAACGAAGCGTTCCACCGCAGCAAGGATCCCCTGAGAACGTACGCAGCTCAGAAAGGGGTCGCGTGGTCTTTCAGCCCACCGCGGTCATCGCACTTCGGCGAGTTGTGGGAGGCAGCCGTCAAAACCGCCAAACATCGGTTGCTGCGAGGGGTCGGCAACGCCAAGCTCAGCGCAGACGAGTTGACCACTCACCTGGTGGAAGTCGAGGCTCTACTCAACTCTCGCCCAATCGCATCGCCAGGCATGGAGAGGCTCTCACGCCAGGCCACCTGCTAATCGGGCAGCCTCTTCTTTCGCTGGCGAATGCTGTCAGCACTCAAGCAACAGTTTTGGCAGAGCTGGTCCAAGGACTACCTGACCAGTCTGCTGCAGCGCAACGCATGGAACATCGAGGGCCCCAATCTAATGACAGGTTGTCCAGTTCTCGTTCACGAGGACAATCTGCCGCCGCAGCGATGGCTAACAGGTCGCGTGGTCTCAACAATACCAGGAGACGATGGTAAAGTGCGTGTGGCTGAGGTTCAGACAACAGGAGGCATCATCAAGCGCGCAATACACAAGTTGGCTTTGCTGCCAATAAACAGCACGAATGAAGGAGTTAAAGCGCCGGAGGCCTTCAACGGGGCCGAGTTGTTAGCACAGTAGTTTTTATATAGTTGTTAGTACAGTAGTTTTTATATAATGTTTGTAAAATATAATGAAATTGTTAAATGAAGTATAAGATTATGGAATTTGGTTAGTTGTACTTAAACATGAATGTAGTCATGTTTTCACTCAAGTTATTGGCATAGTTACTCTTCTACTGATAAGCTTAACAGATAAGAAACATAGTTAAGTCAGTCATTCTTCGGTTCTTAGACTTCTCACTAATTCTATAATCGCTGTAATGTCAGTCGCTCTTTATCGTTTGAAATCGCTGGTTGCGCCAGCGCAATAAAATTCTGGATTCGACTTCGACGTGCATTTTTCTTGGCCACAGCTAGACCGCTAAACCGGAGTCGCGTTTTTCGTTGTAAAGTTTTCGTTTTCGTAAAAAAGCTTTTTTACATCCCCTATCCGGAAATCTGTCCTTTTTTAGACTTTATTTGATTGATTTAAACCTTAACTTTTTTTTCAAAGTGATCTTTTAAAAACAGTGTGGTATCAATTTTACATACTTTGTATGAAAAATAAACTACTGGGTGATTTGATTTTAAGTATCGAATGTTTGAATTCCAAAATAGCTCCATCCGGTACCAAAGTGGATGTTTTTGAGAAGGACTTCGTAAAGCATGTAAAACAAGATTTGGATTTGGGATATGAATTTGAGTCAAATTTGAAAACATTAAAAGAAAAAATTGATGACGCAACAGAGCAGACAATCCGATTAACCTGCTCATATTTTGTGATCGAGTGGATCAATCAGCTAAAGCAGAGGTTTGTGTTAAAATGTAAGTTATTATTTATGTGCTAAAAATATTTTTGGATTTAGATTGCCGGACAACTATGAAATTCTAAAACAAGTTGACCAGTTTTCTGTCAATGGTGCTCTACGAGCGAAAAAATATCCCTTTTTGCCAATTTTGGAACTCTTCAAACTCGGTGACGAAACTAAATCTAAAATAGTTTCGCAATATAGCAACATACAGCTAGTGATATGGGAGAATGTTGATAATAACAACCCGTTTTCGGAGCTGGTAACATTCGCGCTGACAGTGCATTTGTTGCCATGGTCGAACGCGGAGGTCGAAAGGGTGTTTGGCCAAGTAAATTTGGAACACAAATTTTTTTGTCCTGTTTTCTGTCCTTTTTTTAAAGTTTTTTAGCCTGTTTTTCAGTATTTTACGGACGTTTTGGCCCTTTTTTTTAAAAAAAAAAATTGGCATCACTGGTGTGCAGCAACATATGAATGCTAGTGCCGAAGCAGTTCGACAAGCTTTAGCTGTAGAGTTTTTAAATAATGCAAATTAAATAAACAATTCAAATTTAAGCCGCAGTGCATTTATTAAATATTATATTATTATACTTTGATACCGAAGGTCTCATAGTATATTGGTTTTGTGCAATGTCCGTCATGGTGTCCGTCTGTCCGTCTGTATGAACGCAACTTTTTTCGACACCCGTAAAGCTAGAGACTTGTAACTTTTGCAATTATGTTTGTCTATAGGCGCGACAGATAAAGTGTCAAGATTGGGGTGCCACGCCTACTAGGAGGCTGGGAAATCGATAAATTCGATAACTGAAAACCGATAAAACCAAATATTTCACACATTCTTACAGCTAGAGTTACCAAATTTTGCACGCAGATAGCTAGTCATGTCCCTGAAATAACTGCATCAAATGATTCCGCCCCATCCCCTCTTCACTAAGAAATTGGAAACGCCTATAGTTTTCACATTTTTTGGGCTAGAGCCACCAAATTTTGTGAGAAGATAGATATTGACGTTCCCCAAAAAAATTTTGGATGCCACGCCCCCTGATTCCGTCCCCATTCCCCCTTCTCCTTGAAAATGGAAACGCCTATAGCTTTCACATTTTTTAACAGTTTTTCAGCTAGAGCCACCAAACTTGGTAGGCAGATAGATAGTGACAGTTAAAAACATTTGATTCAAAAATTTAGATGCCACGCCTACCTCTGCCGCCCACCTTTTAAATTTGGGAGTTAAGTTATCTTCCACAGTTGTTGAGCTAAAGTCACCAAATTTGGTGACATGACTGCTGGCGATGTTTACCACATGGCCCACTCCCTTCGCCCCTGTCGGTTGCGCCCGACTGCAACGTTTTTACTTGTTTTAATATGCAGTCAGTGCCTAAACACACGTACATACATACATACATACATATATTTTGCTTTCGCTTGTTATGTGCTACTAACATAACATGCTCTCACGCTCTTATACCACGCACTTGCGGTTTTATTATCCTACGCTCTGACTTTCTCTAACGTAAGCGCTCTCTCTCTCTCTCTCTCTCCTGTGTCCGTTATATTGCGCTCATTGCACGTGTACCCTACTTTTCTTTGCTCAAGCATATTATTTTGCACATTATTAAACTTTTCTTATTATTTTACATATTTCTTTTAACATGTGTGTCTGCTGCAGTAAAAACTGTAAAATTTCTGGTGGATCCACCCAAGATATTATTTTATGTAGGGCGTGTGATAACAAGATTCACATGAAATGTGCTAGTTTCAATGCCAAAATCAGGGACAGCTTAGCAGCTGATTCTAGTCTTAAGTTATATTGCCACACCTGCAATGAGATAGAGAAGGAACAGTCAAAGTTCATGAGGCAGACCTTCAATTATTTCAAAGCTGTCCGAAATAATTTCGATACGCTTCGTGGCAGTATTAAAGAGATGGAAGACCACATTAATACTGCTAAAACGTTAAATGACTCGCCAAAGCGCAAAAAGACTTCGGGCTCTTGTCCGCTTACAGTACCGCTGGTGCTGCCCCCCAAGCCTCTTCTGCCGGCTACTGCCTCTACCCCTGCTGCCACATCCAAGCCTCCCCTAGCGGCTATTGTTAGTAGTTCTACACCGGCTGCCAGCCCGTTAATGGTATTTAACTCACCGGCAACTAACCCGGTGTTACCTAAAACTAATGTTCTTCCCGTAGATCCCTGTGGTTCAACCGATAGTCAGCCTACTGATTCTACGTTAGGTGCAACTCTTAAGCCCATTAGGGTTGTACCTCAGAGTAAATTTGTTTTTGTTTCTAGGCTCGTTTCCGATAATTCTGCGGAAGATGTAAGCGCCTATATAAAAGGTAAAATTGATTTCCCGCGAGTTGTTGTCGACAAATTTAAATTCAAGCTCGCCCGCGATATATCGTCCTTTAAGCTGAGTGTTCCGCCGGAACTTTTTTCAACGATTTGTTCTGAAAAGTTTTGGACGCCACACATCATAGTGAAGGAGTATGTCAGTAGACGAAGTAATAATAAAAACAATGTTAGGATCAGTAGTGCTCCGGCTGTTGCATCCACTTTAGTAGCAAAATACTAACACAGTTGATTACTTCCCTCTTACTGGGTTATCAGAATGTAAGAGGACTTTGTAGTAAACTTAGTACTTTGTACCTTAGTAGTCATTCTTTTCCCTTTCATGTCGTTGCCTTCACCGAAACGTGGTTAAGACAAGACATACTTAATTCGGAAATATTAGCAAACAGATTCTGCATCTATAGAAAGGACCGTACTCTGCGCCGAGGTGGCGGGGTGCTTATTGCTGTTGATGTGGACTTTCCCTCTGAGACAGTAATTTTAAGTGGTTCTATGGATATAGAGTTTGTTGCTGTAAAGTTAAATATTAATGGTGTTGGTATTAACGTTTCTTGTTCCTATATACATCCTTTATCTGACAACTCTGTCTACAATGAACATTTGTCAGCAATACTTTCCATTTCTTCTATGCTTTCTGATCGTGATATTCTTGTAGTTCTTGGCGATTTTAATATTGCTGATGCTACTTGGATTTCAAGTCCGGACTCAAGCGTGTTGACCCGCATGGTGCAGACTGATTTTCTGGTTGGTTTATTTGAAATGTCATTAGGTCAGATCAATGGCATTCCAAATTCTCTTGGTAAAATGCTTGATTTGGTATTTGTTTCGGATCCATCTACTCTATCTGTGTCAAGATCCCTTCCCATATCCACTCCCGAAGACTTATACCACCCGACGTTGGAGGTGTTGATCACTTTGCCTGCCTGTGCCGTACGCCAGTTAAGTGAACCATTAAGACGGGTACGTCAATTTCGAAAAACCGATTTTGTAAAACTTACCCGGCTCTTAGCACTGGTTGACTGGTCGTCCCTCTATGGTTCTGAGGACTTGGATACGGCAATCAGTATTTTTTATAGAACCTTAGACAATTTATTCGACATGTGTGTCCCTTTTGGTAGGCCAAGTAGGAAAAACAAGATTGCGTGGGTTACACGAGAGTTGACTGCCCTTTAAAATCGAAAATCTAAGCTTTATAAGAGTTTCAGAAAATCTGGCTCTTCTGTTCATTACTCATCATACTTGATTGCGCGTTCCAGTTATTCAGTCATGAATAATACATGTGATAAAAATTACCTAAGTCGGTGCAGACTACAGTTTCAGCAAGATCCTAAGAGGTTCTTTGACTTCGTTAATGCGAATCGAAAGTCATCAACACTTCCATCTAATTTATCTTTTGAAAACAAGTCGGCCAACTCAGATCAGGTCATTGCCAGATTTATTTGCTGAATTTTTTCAAACAGCATACAGTTCATTTGATAATCAGGTTGATCTGCCTTACCCGTATCAGGCTAATGGCTCTAATTTCATTTTTGGACCAAGAATCACGGAGTGTTTATTACTACGTGATCTACAGGTTATTAAGCCTGTATTTTTCCCGGGACCTAACGGCGTACCAAGCTGTGTGCTTAAGTACTGTGCTGATGGTCTCTTCAAGCCATTGCATAAATTGTTGAGTTTGTCTATTGAGAAATGTTCATTTCCTAATATCTGGAAAGAATCACTTATTATTCCGCTCCATAAAAAAGGAGACAAGTCGAATGTTCAAAATTATAGGGGTATATCCAAATTGTCCGCTATACTAAAAATGTTTGAGAAATTAATAACTTCTCAATTACAACAGTTTTGCAATTAAAGATATTTCACCGTGCCAGCATGGATTCGTGAAACAAAGATCTACTACCACTAACCTGTTAGAATTAATTCACTAGCTGTTAATGGTTTTCAAAATAAAATGCAAACAGATGTTATTTACCAGATTTCAGCAAGGCATTTGACTCGGTTAATCACTACCTTTTACTTCATAAACTTCAACTTTTCGGTTTTCCAAGCAATCTTATTCTGTGGATAAGAGAATATTTAATTCATAGAACACTGAAAGTCCGTTTTAATGGCGCTGTCTCTAAGGTGGTTCATGTCACTTCCGGTGTTCTACAAGGAAGTCACCTTGGACCTTTATTATTTACACTTTTCATCAATAACCTTCCATCTGTTATTGACCACTCTCGAGTGCTGATGTGTGGTGACGATGCAAAATTATGTCGGGTACTGCTCTGTTGTCTGCTCAAAAATTACAAACTGATTTAGATAATTTTCAAAAGTTGTGTCGTGTTAACTTACTAAATCTTAATTGCAATAAATGTAAAGTCATGTCTTTTTATAGACGCCTTCCTTTTTCAAATATATACTTTCTTGATGGAAGCCCACTCGATCGACTTGAATGTGTTGATGACTTAGGTATCCTTTTTGAACCGAAACTTAAATTTCACAAGCATATCTCTTCAGTTGCAAATCGAGCCTCTAGTACCTTGGGGTTCATTAAGCGCTGGTCGAAAGAATTTGACGATCCCTACATAACCAAAACATGTTACACGTCTCTGGTACGTCCTGTTCTTGAATACGGTAAAAAAAAATCAGTAAAAAAAACAATTTTTGCTCTTTGCCCTTAGGAGATTTAACTGGGATACAAACATTAATTTACCTTCCTACCACTGTAGACTTTTACTAATAAATCTTTCTCCACTTGCTGATCGCAGAACAATGCTTGGTGTAGTCTTTTTAAACAAGCTAATAAATGGTGAAATTGATTCCTCGGAATTAATCAGCCAAATTAGTTTTGCTGTTCCGATCAGAAGGACAAGGAATTTTCAACCCATTGATCTTCAAGCTTGTCACTATAACTATGCTAATCATAGCCTTTTGCGGATTTTATGTTCAAACTATAACGAATTTTCCCACTTAATAAACGGTGCCACTTCTATTAGTTCTCTTAAAAAGTTAGCCTTATGTCATTTGTATAAATTTTCGCGATATACGTAACCATACGCGATGCGGAGTGTCCCTCGGTCGGTTGGGCGGAAGGTTGGTTGCTTTTTGCTTGGGTCCGCGCGTTAACACGCCGGTGCTTGGTGTCGTTGGGCCACTTGAATGAACTGTTTTTCTTAGTACATCTACGTCCAATAATAATAAAAAAAAACAACTAATATGTCAAATGTCTTGTATTTGTATGACAGCTATATGAGATAGTTCACCGATCTGGCCGATTTTGACTTATAATCAACGCAACCAAAAGAAATCATAGTTTCAGCTCGATAGCTCTAAAACTGAGGGCGTAGTTTACATACCAACAGACGGATATACGGACAAGGCTATATCAACTCCGCTTGCGATGCTGATCAGGAATATATATATAGTTTATGCGGTCGGAAACGCTTCCCTATGTGCGTTACACATTTCATCACAAAATTTATATACACTTTTCAATAGTATAAGGAATCATCAAAATGGGGACCTTTGGGTGTGCTGTAATAAGATACGAATTACTTTTATTAAGAAGTATTCTGTAAAATATATCTTTTAAAAACCGATGCTGTATAACATGCATGCGATTTTTTACATCAGCAGTGTTAACACAATAAAGATGAAATCCATTAAATACTGAGAAGGACTTTTGACATTATGGAATATTATAAAAGATGGGGACAAGGACGTTAGCTCGGTCTTAATCTAATCTTCTCAGAATTTCTCGAAGACAGTCAAACGCCACACAAATTAAAGCCGCTTTTATATGCTCGGCGCTAAGTTGGTTACCTTAATTGAGGCTTAGGACTGGACCGGACAGCCGGCAGTACATTGGGCATAGCTTGGGTACGGAAACAATGACGGTTACCAATACAGACGAAGGTACAGAAAATTCCAGTCATAAAACCATAAATTGTAGAAATACCCAGTCTAACGCTTCGGAAAAAGTACAAACCAAAGACGATGTTTATGACCCACACGCGCCTAGTAGCACGCTAACGAGCAAGTTCGATGGGCTACCTGGTAGGTTCGAGGAAAAGCAATATAAGGCTGCCGACTTACTATATAAGCGTAAACTTACCAAGTGCTGACAATAGACGTATACTGACAACCATAGACTGAACATCTTAATATGAGCAGCCACAATCTAAACAAGACAGGCGAGAGATATAATCGGAATCAACTGAAAAAACACAGCAAACCAAAGAAACACCATGAGGATAAACTTAAAAAGTATTCAAAAAAGCGATTCATTAAGTCAACGCGAAAAATAAGCATTCAACATCAGCTTTTTTTATACCGCCAAGAGCTGCGACGTGCGAATAGGGACTTTTCATATCTGCGTCTGTCCCGGGCTAAAATTATGTTGACGGCTGGACTTATAGCCAAGAATATAGACAGATGGGATCAGATGTGTAGCGTTGATGATCTTAAGATGTTAAGTCGCGAGGTTCAGTTCAAAAAGCGACTCTGTACCCAAGTAGAGCGCCTAGAACAGTTCCAGGAGCTGGGCCTTACTGATGTGGTGCTTAATGGAAAGAGGACGGTGCTCTAGAGCGCCAGGCGTTGGTCATGTTGTTGATTAGGCTAGATTTGAGTTAGTAACTTTTATCAATAAATAACTGTAATATTTTATAAAATAAAATTTAACTTTAACAGCACTGATTTTATTTGTATATCTTTAACCGCATTTAACTCTTAGCTCTGCTCTTCTAAGGCTCGCTGTTTTCAAGCCAAGGGCTTGTGTAAAACTAAAATGACAGTTTGGAGATACAAATATTAAAGGTCTTCAACGATCTTTAGAAGGATCAAAAACAGTTTGACTACCTTGACTTAACAGATCCAGAATTTAACAAGTGAAAACGTTGCAGTCGGACGCAACCGACTGCGGAATACTTTGATACCAGTAAAAGAACGGGTGGTAAGGAGTCTGCTTGCAAAGGAATGGGCCATGTGGTAAACAGCGCCAGCTATCATGTTACCAAATTTGGTGACTTTAGCTCAAAAACTGTGAAAGATAACTGAACTTCCAAATGTAAAAGGTGGGCGGCAGAGGTGGGTGTGGTAACCAAATTTTTGAATCAAATGTTTATAACTGTCACCATTTATCTTCCTACCAAGATTGGTGGCTCTAGCTCAAAAACTGCTCAAGATCTAAAGAGGTGGGCGTGGCATCCAAATATTTGATTCAGATCTTTTGTAGATGTCACCATATATGTTCCTACCAAATTTGGTGACTCAAGTTCAAAAAATGTGGAAGATACACGCATAACCGTTTTAACAACGGCGGGGGGTGTGGGGTGCAAAGTGTGGGCGTAGCATCCAAATTATGCCTATCTTGACACAAAATTTGTTGGCTCTTGCCCAAAAAATGTGAAATGTGTCGAAAAAAGTTCATATGGACATACGAATGGACGGACAGACGGACATGACTATATCGACTCGGCTGTTGATGCTGATCAAGAATATATATACTTCATATGGGGTCGGAGATGCTTCCTTCTGCCTGTTACATACTTTTGCACAAAACAATTATACCCTTTTTACCCATTTCATGGGGTTCAGGGTATAAAAATAATGTAATATTTTACGCATCGATTGCCAAACAAAGTTTTCTTATATTTTGTAGCCACAGTATAAGACAACAGAGAGAAGAACAAAGAAGAAATGTATCAGTAAAGCGGGTAGTTCACGTGCAGCATGCTGCGCGCACTCGCGCAAGGCATACTTAACTAGGTAGCCTCACTCTTTTGCTCGCTCTCTTTTTCTGTTGCCTTACGACTCAGTGTCGATTCGAACGTTGTGAGCGACGCACGTACGCTGACGAATTTTTTGCGGTTTGCTTTACGATTTTGTGCGAGTGTTTTTAAGATGGCGCCATATTGCTTTTTGTGCAAAAAGAAATGTGAAATTGGTGTGAAATGTGTGCACGTGCCAAGTAATGACTTTAAAAGAAAATTATGGAGCGAGTCTGCGGGAGTGGATTTCACACCACATAGCAGAATA